>VZTD01004147.1:520398-577210 GCA_013397725.1 Rhagologus leucostigma | reverse complement strand
CGCGGGCCGCAGCCCGAGGGAGGCGCGCGCGGGTGGCGGGAGCCAAGGGTGGGGCGGAGGTGCTGGGGGCGCCGCCTGGCGGCCGCTGTGCCCACAATCCCAGCGGGAACGGCAGCGACCTCTGGTCCGCGCTGCGGGGCCGAGGGCGGGATCGGGATCGAGATCGAGATGGAGGCCTGCGCCGTGCCTGAGCATTGGTTTTGAGGGAAACGTGTGGCAGTGTGCATGAGGAATTCCTGCTTCTGCACTGCACAGCCCGCGGCTCCCCCTTTCCCAAGATGGCGGTGTTCTGGGCGCTCTGCAGCAGCTCCCCCGGGTCACCCGACCTGCCCCAACACTGCCCCGCCTGTTCTCCTCTGGGATCCGTGTGCGGGAAACAAACTTCTGATGCCTGAAATCCTAGGAGTTCCTGGTGTAGCCCTGGAGGATAGTTATAATAACATGGCTTCATTGAGGTGGATTTATAAAAACAGCTCTGCGAATCACATGCACATCACATGAAATGCGTCTAAGGTTACAGGCTGATAAGGCTGAGGCAGTATTTCAGTGAGTCTTTCAAGGAAATTGCATAGACAACTGAAGCGGTCCAGTGTCCATCCCGCATCTGTGAGCCCACTCATAAGTGGGAATTTGGATCACTTCTGTCTGTCTTCCTTGGCTGCTTAGTTTTCCCAACTGTACTTTTCACTCCTTCCTCCAAAGCAGTCATGCTCTAATTGAACGTGTGCTGTTCTGTCAGGCTTTTTTGTGCAGTATGACTAAGGTTTTTAAAATGAGAATACTCAATGAATGCTGCAAGTGCATTTAGATACACAGTAAATTCACATTTTTACTAGTTCTATGTAAATAATTGAACTGCCTAACGTAAGTTGTATGTTTCTTGCTGTTTTGTAAGAGTTGTAAGAAAAAACTTTTTAAAATATCTTGTGTTTGCTGGGCTAAGGTTGCTCCATTATTTGGAGGTTTGGGGTTTTTTTTTTAAGATATCCCTACCATGAGTTTGGAAGTAAGGCGAAAATCATGGGAGCTGGAGGTCAAATTTTTGCTTGTTTTAAAGAATTATGCTTTTAATTGCAAGTCATATATCCGTTTATGGTGTGTCAAATATCGGCAAGAAGAATTAAACTGTGAAGTAGGTAGCTGACACCTTCCCACATGAGACTTTATGTGAAATACTAGATGGTAAAAGAAAAGCAGGAGCTTCTGGTTGTTTGTCTTAGACCCATCATTACAGATGAGGTGAAGAGAATGCAGCAGCAGCATCCACTCCCTTCTACCTCATCTTCCCCTGCAGGCTGGCCTCCTCTGCCCACTTGAAGACCGTGACAGGTGTTTCTGGTGCGAATAGAATTTTCTTAAGAAAGGATGTGCTCTGATGTTTGATCTTTGTGTGCTTTCAAGCCTCTTCAACAAGAAGGGTGATTTAATCCATGGAACAGAGACCAGCCAATGAGCTCTAAGTGATGTCCAGGTGTTAAAAAAACAAATTACTTGTTGGTAGAATTGCCCTCTTAAGGTTTAGGGCTGGACATACTTCAGTGACCTCAGACCTATGGGAAGGCTAACAAAGCCTGGGAAGATGGGTGTACCACTAAATGGACACAGAGGATGCAGAATTTAGGGGCCACAGGGACATGTAGCAGAAACCCCAAAATAAGGAAGAAACTAATAAAGCAAACTCAGCAATTGTGCTGGAATCAGCTCCAGTTGGGTGACAGGTAATTCTGGCTGGGGGAGATTATGACCACTGACTCAAGAAACCCACTGACCCAAAAGAAGAGAGACTGAGCATGTGGACTAATTAGCATGGGAAGCAAGAAAATCATTAACCAATAGAGGAGAGAATACTAATTAATAAGAGAACTACATTACTTGTAACCAATGAACATTAATCCCTTTGTTTGCTAAAATATATAATTAGTAAAATATTTTCATAATTGGGTACTTGATTTGTGGAATTCCACCAGGCACCCAGGCTTGCGCAACTCTGAAATAAATAATCAATGTCACCTCAAGTGTGTAGTTACTGTCTCATTGCACACCAGGTAACGAATCCGACTTTTATGAGCAACATTTCTGTGGTTGGCAACGTAGCAACAGCAGGTAGGGCTGGATTTCCCAAAGTGGTTGCTTCTGCTCTACTTATTTCATTCTCTTGGCAGAACAACTTCTTCATGGGCAACTTTTTTCTGAGAGACAAGAAAGAGTGTGTTTTGTGGTGAAAACAGGAACTCCATAATTATTTTTTTCTGCAGCATTCTAAATGTAAGCCATGTTAGTGTGGGAGTTGAAGATGAGCGTTGATGCATGGATCTGAAGCAATTTTGCCTGGAGGTGATTTGTGAAGTGCTTTCGTTGAAGCACTTGAGTGCTCTCCTGAGGTTATTTTGTAGACTACTGTCTGCATCTCTCATCCACAGGCACAGAGTTCTGCTAAACCTCTCCAGGTCTCAGATCCTCCACAACTCCCACCCCCAGCTTTGTCTGTTGTGTTAGCAAGGGAGGAAGGGCTATCGGATTATAAGCATTATGTGTCTCTTTCAAAAGGCTGGCAAAGAATGTTTCACTTTACAGGAGGAGAAGTGTAAGTAGGATGGATAAGTAAGCTTGACAGCAAATGAAATCCCTGGCAATTGTGATGCACTAAGAAGTTGAAAGTTGCTCTTCTATTACAACCATATTTAAAGGAAGTAAACATCTTGTGTTCATGAGCTGCAAAATGTGACTTAAATGTTTAAGAACTCTTCATCAACCAAGTGGATTGGTGGGCAAGAAGTAACTGTATAAAGATTCTGACATTATGCTGCTGTGGTGTTGAATAAGTAGCTGTGGAGATGTTGCACCCCTGCAGTATTTGCTTCGAGGGTGGTGAGTCCCTGCTGAATCTGTAGGATAAAGAAATACACTTCGATTGTTTCTTCATGGGTCTAAATAAGACAATATTCCACATCATTAACTGTGGCATTTCCTACCTGTCAGCTAACACTGGATAAAAAACCTGTTAGCAAGGCAGCTTTTCCCTTGGTTTTATAGTCCCTGCAAAGTGCTAGTTCACATTTGTATAATAACCTGAATGTGCGCATTATTTACTGAGTGGCACAGTATTCTTACTATCTTACCATATTTGTTTTGCAGACCAGGCCTTTTGCCATGGAAGCTGAGGAAACAATGGAATGTATCCAGGAATTCCCTGAACACTATAAAGTTATTTTGGATAGACTGAATGAACAACGTGAGCAGGACCAGTTTACAGATATTACTCTGATTGTTGATGGTATGTACAGGCCTGAGAACCAGTCGGTATACAAGGAATTCTGAAAGTTGTGCTGGGATGCTGTTGGATTTTTCATGGGTCACCTGTCAGGTTGGACTGTGAACAAATTTTGGTTCTGTACCTGTGTGCAAGGTACTTGCAAAGTTTCATTGTAGTGATTAATAATTTTGCTTCTGCTTTTCCAAACTAGAGGCTAAATATTTTCAGATAGAAGCCCTCCTTGAAACTGCTGTGCTGTATTTAGTGTGCTAAGGATTCCCAAAACATTGTTAAAATATTTTTCTCAGACTTGAGCTGGCTGACTGCATGCAGAAAACTTTTACAAATACTGTGTTTAAATAAAAAAAGCCCACACCTTGAAATAAGCAGCTTCTCTGGTATCTGTCCACTGTTTTAATATATACTTTTAAAAGTGTGTAGAAGCATACTTATGTGTTCTAAGGACATAAGAACTGTTTTAAAAGTATGACAAAGATACAGGTACTTATTATCTCCTTAGAAAAGGGGGTATGTAGTAGATCACTTAAGACTGCTTCGTATGTCAAACACGTCTTAGAATGGATGAACACTATAGGGAATATAGGCAGTGTCCACTATGACAGACTTAGCTAAAGGAGTACCACCTGATCTTTAAAAGGATAGCAGCAACTCACTTGAAGAAAAAGGACCCTACAGAATCCAGATTAGAAGGAGGTAAGCAAATGAAGAAAAAAAATTATTCTTCAGAGACTACCATAGTTTCACTGAGAGCACTTGCCCTGAATGTTTGCTCCTGCTCTGTCATTACCAAATCCATGTGTTGAACTCAAAGCTGGTTTTGTGTGCAGCTGTGTAGTTCTAATCCATGTTGTTTCTTTTATCCCTGTCCTATTTAGCCATATGAATGTTCATGCCTCCACTGGGGAGGAGAAACACATAGTCAGTATATGCTGCTGGAATAGATGTGTACACTGGATGGTCCTTTTTTCTGCATCTGCATTTATTCTTCACTATAGAGGGAATTACCCTCTATAACATAACATAATATAATAGAGTTATAGCACTATTAGATTGTTACCCTAAACCAAAATTTTTGTCTCTCTTTGCAGGTCACCATTTCAAAGCTCATAAGGCAGTTCTTGCTGCCTGTAGCCAGTTCTTCCACAAATTCTTCCAAGATTTCACTCAGGAGCCTTTGGTGGAGATTGAAGGTAATCTGACTTGTGCAAATAAAAGCATTCATAGTTGTGTGCTCAAGCTAGAAATTATTGTAGCATCCTTGGTACAGGCCAGTGCATATAATCATAGAATGTGTAGGGGTTGGAGTAATAGAATGTTAAGATCATCTAGGCCCAGCCTCCCCTGCCATGGGCAGGGACGGCTCCCACTGGACAAGTTGGTCAAGGCCTTATTCAGCCTGGCCTTGAACACCTAAACATGCTTGGTCGTAGCAGTTAGCTTTCTAGATCTTAGTTCTTGAGTTGTTCTGAGACAGCTACCATCACTGGAAAGAAAACCTCCCTGAAGAAAACTCAAATGAGAAAGAACAGTGTTAAATATGTTGGAAGGGAAAATGTGAGATTATGTGGTGCTTTTTCATTATTTTTTTCCCTTCTTTCCCCTAATACATGACTAATGAAGGTCAGGCAGACCCTGTATATGTTTTTAGGACTAGCAGTACTACACAAAAGCTTTCCCTGTGAAAAGCCATTCTGGTCAGCTGAAAAAGGCTGCCAGTGATGGCCAATGGCAGATGCCTTGGCTGGGATGGAAGAGCATGACAGACATGGAGCAATACGTATGTGGTAGGCAGGGAGGAAATGAAATTCCTGGAGCAGCATTTCAACCTCCAGGAGTAGTATTTTTGTGATTAAGTCTATATATTATTCAAACAGCTTTTTGTCCGTCTTATCCTTCCTTTTGTCTTTGTCATGGCAAAACTCCACAGTGTTCCCAGATTCACATGTGTCTCTAGTACATTTTTTTATTCCAGCATGAGTGACGTCGGAACTAGGCGATTTTTAAGGTCTCTTCCAACGCAAACCATTCAGTGGTTCTATGGAGCCATTTAAAGGTGTCATCTTTATGAAACTGGCAGCTACAGTACTGTAATCAAAGTGGTGTGCAGGTGTGCCGGTTTGGCCAAAATCTAGTAATACAGCCCCTGAGAGAAAACCAGGTTACAACCACCCTTCCCCCCACAGGGTTCAGGAAAAAAGGAAATTTTTCCTCGAAGGAAAGTGAAAGAGATAAAAACTATTTATTTTAACAAACACACAGGAAAAGGATAATGATGCTAAATAATGAATTAAAACCCTCGCTATAGAGAGAAACCTGGGAAGATTTCAGAGTCCTTCTGTAGGTGTGGTCTCTCTCCTCCTCGGAGCTGGTTGGTGAGGGCGTGGGCCCACCCCCGGGCCTCGGGGAGAAAATTCTCCTGATGTGTTTTGATGTTGTTGAAACAGTTCAGAAGAGAAGAAGGGAAAAAAAAAACCCAAAGTCCCAGGAAACAAAATTCAGCTCTCCGTCTCACGCCAAGAGGGGAAAAAAACCAGCTGGCTGAAGAAAAAGCAAGCAGGGTGCTCCCTTCGTGCCATCTGCACGCAGTCAGACGAACACTGAGGAGTGTAATCTCTGTGTCCTTGAGAAGCTGCTTTGGAAAGTTCATCTGGTTTTTTTTTTTTTTCCTCAAGCTCAGTTTAAAGGCACAGAAAAGGCACAATATTACTTTTTGGGCATAGACCATGATAGGGGATACACATGATAGAGTCACCCCAAGACAGCAGGCAAGTGTGCAAGGTTCACTGGGAGGATGAGACTGCTGAATTGTTAAGGGTAACTTGTTTCTCTTGCCTGTATACAGGTGTAAGTAACATGGCATTTCGTCACCTAATTGAGTTCACCTATACAGCAAAACTAATGGTACAAGGTGAGGAAGAAGCAAATGATGTTTGGAAAGCAGCGGAGTATCTACAGATGCTAGAAGCAATTAAAGCACTTGAAATCAGGTAAGCACATAAGCCTCTTTTTCTTCCCAACACTGAAGAAGAGAGTCTCAATAAGGCTTTTGCAAGAGCTGGCTGCCAGTATTTTTCAGTGCTGTTCCTTATGCTGGAACCTCCTTAACTTGTGTAGGACCATATATTCTTCTACTGTAACATATATGCCAGAATTACACAGGGTTAAAAAAGAATGTTGCGTTCGTTGGGCTAGAACTTGATGACAAGTGCCATGGCTTGTAAATGTTGCTGATGTTGTAGGGCTGTGACTCTGTGGTATCTGATAATTGGTCTCTCTGCTGTCTGATGGCCCACATCTGATTGACAGCTGGCTGTGCAGTGACAGTGTGACTCTGGTAATCAGACCACATTAGCAAGTTTGTGCTGGTGTTTTAATTTCGTGCATCTTTCTGCTATTTCTGAGAGAATAAGCAGTGATCTTAAAACCTCTTGCTGCAAAATTAACCTCTCAAATTTTTGAATGAATCTAACTGTTAAAGTCGGTTTTATCTGCATTCAATATTCAATCAAATGTTGCTGCAGCACCTGTTGTCCAGTACCAGGAACTGTAGTCCATTGCCAAAGTCCAGCATAAAAAAGTGGGTGCCAGTCCCATCATGCTGTTTTTCATCCCCTTTCTTCCATTTCACTTCCATAAAGTGCTCTCATGTTCTCATTCCTTCTGGATGTTACACTGGTTACTTTTGGTATGTGATGCAGGAGCTCCTTGCAATGTACCTGTCACCTTGTAGACATCAGAAATCCAGGCTGTATGAAACTGAGATTAGCTACTCTGTTTTCCCATGTGTGAACAGAGTAAGGTGCCATTTATAAACTGTGGCCTGCGTTACATCATTGGTTACACATCTCTGACATATGACTTGGAGATGCTGGGCGAAGTCTTGTCTCCTGTTACTAGAAAGCCTGGAAGCGATAGGGAGTGCCTTCCATGAAGGGATTCATGGAATGGTGCAGAGGAAGGTTAAAAGCACAGCTTACTCCAGTCAGTCTATTTGAGGGGAAGGTAGCCACTTATTTTTGGAACTGATGATCAGTAGTAAAACCTGCAGCACAGAAGTGTTGTGGATGACTTGAAAGCATTGACCCACTCAGCTTTGTCAGAGATGGCGTGCTATCCCTGACATTTTGGAGGAAGGGGGTTGTGTATGTGTTATGCAGAGAGAGCAGCACACAACTAAGGGTTGTGTTTAAGCCCAGAAAATTAAATTAGAATACTCCTTCCACATCCTGGTGGCTTTTTTTACATCAGGTGTTAGCGGTGTGCCTTCCTGAATTACGAGCTATGTTAACCCTTGTGTGTTAACCACACAATAACCATCGTGTGAAGTCACAGCTGAAGTGTTTTCTAACAAGCTCTAAGTACTGCTGGCAGTTGCACACGCTCCAGAGCTTAAGAGGTGAATGGTATAGGAGGGACTTGAACCTTATTTCTGAGTAGGCAGGCTGAAGAATTCATTATTTTAGAGGCTTTTTCTTTCCAACTACAGAATTTCACAAATTTTTAGATAAACCTGTATCATTAGATTAACTGGCTTTTCTTCTTGATAGGTGCTCTGAATCATTCAAGCACAGCTATTTAAAATACTTTATCAGCTTTAATGATGTTATTTTACTGCACTAAAGAGCATAGATTAAGGACAAATTAGCTTTTGATGTGCACACAGATTATGTGGTCATCATTCAACTTTGAGAAACAGCTAGGGAGTGTTGTATGCAGAAGTTCATTACTAGGCAGGAGTTGTTATGTCATTGTTAATTGATCTTAACCATGTTTATGCAAATGCTTTTCAGGAACAAAGAAAATTCATCACCCTTAGAATCAAATGAAGCACAAGGTAAAAATAAACCAAAAAAGAGGAAGATTGCTGAAACCTCTAATGTTATCACAGAAACACTGCCATCTGCAGAATCAGAGCCTGTTGAAATTGAGGTTGAGATTGCTGATGGGACGATGAAAGTGGAAGATGACAGCATTGAAACCCTTGAAGAAGTAGCTTCTGCAGAGCAGTCCATAAAGTACATACAGACAACAGGTACATCAGATGAATCTGCTTTGGCTCTTTTGGCAGATATCACCAGCAAGTATCGTCAGGGAGAGAGAAAATGCCAGATCCAAGAAGAAGGTGATAGTGCAACTGACCCCTCGTGCAAACAGGTAGAAGGTATTGAAATTGTGGAACTTCAGCTGTCACACATGAACAATTTATTCCACTGTGAGAAATGTAACCGTTCATTTAAATTGTTTTACCATTTTAAGGAACACATGAAAACACACTCTACTGAGAATTACAAGTGTGACATATGCAATAAAAGATACCTACGAGAGAGTGCTTTGAAACAGCACCTCACCTGTTACCACCTTGATGAAGGTGGTGCCAGCAAGAAGCAAAGACCTGGCAAGAAAATACATGTATGCCAGTACTGTGACAAGCAGTTTGACCACTTTGGGCATTTTAAAGAGCACCTCCGGAAGCACACAGGTAAGAGCACTGCTACAGCCCTGTGCTTGTCGCCTTCATTCTAGTATTTTGGGCTTTTGCATGTTTAGGGGAAATAGATAATATGCTGAAGAAAACACATGAGTCCTGAGTGTTAGAAGTACTTTGCTTGTAGTTATAACTAAAATGGTAGTGTGTCTTTTTGTTTGTTTGTTCATGGTTTTTTTTTGTTTCCACTGATGTAAACTTTTGAGGGATTGAGTTGATTAAAAATAGGCACCTAAAACCAGAAGGTACTGATGAAGTTTCTCTGTCAAGTCTATTAAATCTTTAAAATATGTTTCAAAATACTTCCTTAAGGCATGTTCCCTTCTTCAAAAGTACCAAACTGAGGAACTACTTTTATTTTCAAAATTTTCTAGTAAACGTGTCTGTTGAAATACTATTTGAATCATAATCTTCTTGGTGGAATACAGTTCAGAGAGTTTCTTTATCTAACAGAACTTCTGAGCAAATGCCTATTAGACATAAAATACCCTCAAAGAACTATGTCTTGTACCATCTTGTTTGGAAAGTTTTGCTCTTGTTCTTGTCTCATCTCATCTATGATTTGAATTTTCTTGGTTAATTACGCAAAACTACTAAAACTGGCAAAATATTTCTAGTCATTATAGTACACTTTTTTTTACTGTGAAATCTGCCTTTTTGAAATCTGGGTAGCATCTTCTGAGTACAAAATGATTTGTACTCCTTCTTTCTTCTTTGTAGTATGGGAGATTACTTCTCCATCTCACTGAAAAGTCTGCTAACAGACACTGAGAATGACACAGATAACTGAATGTAAAATATATGTGGTCTTGATCTTCCAGATGTTTTTGTTTAATATGCCAGTCATAAGTAAAAATTTAATGGAGGGTAGCATTACTTCAAAAGAAGTAGCTCTACTTCTTTTGCAGCATGTTATTGTTCAAGCCTTTTAATTAGAATGTCATAATTTAATTTGCATGTACCTGTGTATGGGACTGTTGAGTATTGATATATGGCAGTGTCCAGTCTATTCCCAATAGTGTGTTAAAAGTTCCTTTTATAAACAACCTTTGGCAAGTCCTTAGCCCCTATAAAGCACGGAGTGTTTCTCCATAATAAGCAATTCAAATACAAGCTACTTACGAAAAATCTATTAAGAAAAACATTTGTGGCAGATAATCCAAAATAAATAGTATGTTGGTTGCTCTTGCAAAAAAGTATTTTTGATTCAAAGCAAGTTAGCATATCACAAGAGGTACAGAGTACTTTATAAATATATATTGATCTAATAAGTATAACATATGGAATCGAATTACTTACAGTTTAGCATTTTCAAAAGCCTTAAGCTTAAAATCAGAACAGATATCAGCATTTAACTGTGGTCTCCTGAGGTGAATGAAAAAGCTCCCATTCAGTTATAGGCTTTCTAAGTTCTGAGTTCTGTACAGCAGTGGTTGAATGCTAAAATGAAATTGAAAGGCCTGTGAGAAAATGTCCCAAAAATATTTGATCCTGTTGTTGTTCAATCACTATACCAGCAATTACATTAAAATAGCAATGGGGCAGTAATAGGGTGATAAAATGGCTTGGGTTGGAAGGGACCTTAAACATTGTTTAGTTCCATCCTCTGGGGCCGTGGGCAGGGTACCTTCCACTAGACCAGGTTGCTCCGAGCCCTATCCAGCCTGGCCCTGAACACTTCTCAGGGATGGGACAACCACAGCGTCTCTGCGACATTTGTTACAGTGCATCACCACCCTCTGAGAAAAGAATTTCTTCCTCATACCTAACCTAAATCTACTCTCTTTCAGCTTGAAGCCATTCCCCCTTTGTCGTTATCACTACATTCCCGTGTAAAAAGTCCCTCTCCGGCCTTCCTGTAGACCCCACCCCCTTTAGGCACTGGAAGGCGCTCTAAGATCTCCCTGAAGCCTTTTCTTCTCCAGGCTGAACAATCCTAATGCTCTCAGCCTGTCTTCACAGCATAGCTTCCAGGAGGATCTGCTCCATCATTTTTAGGGCATGGAGGTGAGAATGACTGGCCTGTAGTTCCCCAGGTCTTCTTCCTCATTTCCCTGTTTTGAAACAGTTACACTTCTGCATTTCCAGTCAGCTTGAACTTCACCAGACTACCAAACCCCAAATTTTGTGGATAGTTGCTTAACAACTTCCTTCACCAGCTCCCTCAGAACCTGCAGATGCATCTCATCAGGTCCCATGGACTTCCTTTTTGTGTTTGAGTTTGTCCAGGAGCTTGTCATCCATGCATGCTCTCTAGTATCACAGAATCACAGAATGGTTTGCATTGGTAGGGACCTTGAAGATCATCTAGTTCTGTTGTGGTTTGACAATACAGGTTCCAAACCCACTAGCTGCTTGGGCAAAGTCCGTGATTTTTGACCTGCAAGACTGAAGGCAGTTTAGTGTTCTCTGCATTTCCTGTACAACACTCTCCAAAAATGTAGCATTTTGTAACCATTGAGGGGAATGTTCCCACCGTTTAACATCTTTCTGTAGCTTTCAGGTGTATAAATGAGACTTAAGCTACTTGTGGATTTCTTTTGAAAAGCTAATTAGGAACTTTTAAATATTTCTGAAGATTGGTTTATTGGTTTTCCACCTCAATATCCAGTTACTATTCCTGAAAATGCAGGCTTTTGAACTAGCTAGGATTGATCCTCATGGTATTCACTGAATTGGCTCAGCCTCTTTAGGAGTTCATTATCCATTTGTTTCAGTAGTGATATTGGTATCAGGACCTATACAGATCATTACAGACTTTCAGAGGAAACACACTCTTCCAATTTTTTTTGTAATTTAATTTGCTTGAATGTCATTGTGTTTGTGCATGGTGGAATTCAACACCTTTTGTTCATTACTACTTGATGACAGCATAGTACCTTGCATAATGAAATGACCTGCTTTCAGCCTCCCCTGCTCTTGTCCTTAGCTGGCTTCTATTTTTGATACCATGGTTGAAATGAAGTGGTCAAACTGAGAGGAATTTTAATCTTGCTTGTGCCCATTAATGTCCCTCTGTACTTTCTCTTCAATGTATTTTGGGGCAAAGTTGGATGCAGGGTTTTTTTGGATTAGTATTGATGCACTGTTATTTCACGATCATTCTGTGCCATTCATTTTCTGGAACTCAGTTTCACCTCTCAAGCATAAGCTGTTATTATTGAAAATAAAAGGTTGTATTATTTAAATACTTCCTTCCTTAATATGTCACTTTGTATATTTACTAATGTTGATTCTTTGACTGTAACTATTATCAGATGAAAAGTGTGAAATAGCTGCTATTTCTTTAAGATATTTTGCCAGAACAGTAGTATAATTTCCACAAATACCTTAAATGCTACTGGTAATTATTACACTAGCTTTCTTCTAAATGAGAGTTATGACTCTACATCAGTTTTTTGCCCTTTTATATTGAATTTCCATCTCTTTTTCTGCAGAATAAACCAGTTGGCCACATCTTTACAGCGTATTTAGCAACCTAGACAAGAGGGAGAGAGGGGAAGAAGAGAGACCTGAAAGAAGACTGGGTGGTTTTATACACTTAAAAATCCTTGTATCTGTCTTAACAGGTGAAAAACCCTTTGAATGTCCAAACTGCCATGAACGTTTTGCGAGGAACAGCACACTCAAATGTCACCTGACAGCCTGTCAGTCTGGAGCTGGTGCTAAAAAGGGAAGAAAGAAGCTGTACGAATGTCAGGTGGGTAATGGAAGTAGCTGAGGTTAGATACCTCCCTCTTTCAAGAAGCGTGGGAGGGACTGAACAGGAAAGGCCAGGCTTATGTCTCTAAGAGCTGCTTCAGTAAAATAAAATAGAATCACAGAATATGCTGAGTTGGAAGGGACCCACAAGGATCATTGAGTCCAACTCCCAGCCTTGTCCAGGACACCCCAAGAGTCACACCATGTGCCTGAGAGCATTGTCCAAATGCTTCTTGAACGCTGTCAGGCTGGTGCTGTGACCACTTTCTGGGGAGCCTGTTCCAGTGCCCAACCACCCTCTGGGTAAAGAACCTTTTTTGATATCCAGCCTAAATCTCCCCTGACACAACTTCAGGCCACTCGCTTGGGTCCTGTCACTGGTTGCCACAGAGAAGAGACCAGTGTCTGCTCCTCCTGTTCTCACAAGGAAGTTGTAGAGTGTAGACTGTAGGGTTGTAGAGTGAAGACTGTAGTGAGGTCTTTGGATCACATTCAACCACAATATGCAGATAAATTCTCACATCTAAGTCTCTTCATATGGAATTACTGATGTGGAGCCTCATAATACTTAACATCATAAAGATTCTTCTGGGTAGGCTGCATTTTACTGGTCTGTCTGTTGATACACTGACCTAGGCCTTTTCCACTTCTGAGCATGGTTCACTAAAAGCAAAGTCCAAAGTAAAGTCCAAAATACAAAGTGTTATTTAATTTCTTGTTTTATTATTCTTCTGTTTGATACCGAACATACTGATTTTGTCTCAAAAGTAATTCCAACTTATTATGGCAATCTGTAGTATTTTTTAAGCAAAATAAATGCTGTAGAGAGTGCTAGAGTACTTGGTCAGTAGACATAACTGACATTTGAAAAGGTTGAGATAAATCTTACTTCACTTTTAAGGAGCTGATTCAAGTCATAACTCATTTCCTAAACTTCCTCATCCTCTCACAGATGTTGTGAACGTGGAATTGTGTCCCTTCAGCCTGCAGAAACTGCAGCAATTCTTGGATAAATTTTTCTCTTTAGAACTAAATTTGAACAAATAAATCTTTGTTCACTGAACAGAGAGGAGAAAAAAATTGTGCTTTCTTGATGAGTCCTTTTGGTGCTCTTCAGGTGTATGCCATGAATACTGAATTAGATTCTGTGTGGCAAGAACAGTAATTATGTGCCTGGGCATTGCTGATAGTCATTATCTTTATGTATGACTAAATAATTTTGAGTGCTTATCTATAATATTAGTATTTTAAAAACTCTTATGTGCAGTCTCTTTCTGAAGTGTGAGCCTGGGGGAAAAAAGGTGTGGCAATAGTATTGCAACCCATTTTAGCTGACTTCAACAGCAAAATGTAGATGTTTGTCTCGACTACACAGACCTGCTCTTGAGTTAATCCCTATTAGATATTCCCTCCATCATCCTTCTGTGCTGTTACTGAAAATTACAAAGAGATAGAACATTCTGTTTCAAAACTATTTGCCAGCAGTGAAGGGGTGTTGAAATGTGTTCTTGTTGCTTTCTACAGCCAAGAACATTTGCATGGACAAAGACTCTTGAGCCTGTCGGTTTTTTTACTCCACGCCTGACTCTACTCCTCTCCTTCTGTCTGCATCTCATTTATTTCTGCAGTGTCTGTGTTGTTTTCCAGCTACTTACCTTCAGTGCCAACTGAAGGGAAGGAAGGGAGCTCACGTGCTTTGTGAAAACAGCATATCTGCAGTTGAGGCAGTACTTTTGGCTGGAAAAGAATGAGAGAGATGGAGTTTTAATAGTTTTATCTGCTGAAATCACTCAAGTGGGTTTTTTTTTAAATCACAAAATGAGGAGAGTTCAACCTAGCCCATTAAACCTCACGATGTCATGGGCAAATGAAAGGTGGTAAGGAAAAATTGTTCAGTAGTACTGCATCTAGAATGTCAGTAAAGGGACAGTTTGTATTACACTTTCACTGCACACTACTGATGTGTGAATATTTTTCCACCCAACACTCTAGTGCCAGACATGGATTGATTGGGGTATGATACTGTACGTGAATTTCACGTGAGAAAACTTTCAAATGCCCTACTGACTCATGAATTTTGTAGGTATCTTATGTATGCACAACTCAAAATAGTTCACCATTGTTAAAAAAAAGAATAAATAAATATCAAATCTCCTGTTCATCTGAAGCTGTCTTCTCAGCTTTTACCTCTAATGTGTATGTTTGTTGAATCCAAGAAGCTATATGATGTGAAGCCATGATCTCAGATAGGCACTATATTTTGTGGTATTTCTGTTGACACTGTTTAACACACTGTATCTTTCGTTTCAGGTTTGTAACAGCGTGTTTAACAGCTGGGATCAGTTCAAAGACCACTTGGTAATACACACTGGTGACAAACCCAACCACTGTACCTTATGTGATTTGTGGTTTATGCAAGGCAGTGAGCTGAGAAGGCATCTCAAAGACATGCACAATATTTCAGAACTATTAGTGACAGAAGAGGTTCTTCCAGTGGAAGCTATGGAAGCTGAACCAGTAACGTCAATGACAATAATAGAACAAGTTGAGCAAGTGCATGTCCTACCAGTAATTCAGGTACAGGTGGATCCTGCACAGGTAACTGTGGAACAGATGCACCAGGATCTCATACAGGACAATCAAGTGAAAGGCACACAGATGGAGGAGCTTCAGGAACAGGTGCAGATTAGTTACTTGGAAGTTGAACACATTCAGACTGACCAAGGTGCTGAAGTTCACGTGGAGCAGTTACATGTTGAGCATGTAAATCAAATACAGATGGAAGAAGTACAGGCAGAACTTATAGATGGAACAGACCTTGAACAAGTAGAATATCGAAGTGTTGATCAAGGAGAAGCAGAAGAAAAGCAACATAATCAAACAGATGATGCAGATAAGGAACATCATGAACAAGCTGAAAACTTAAAAACACAACAGTTAGTGGACACACAGAATGCAAAAGTGGATGACTAGGACAAATAATGACGCTGCAGGTTTAAGAATGAAATACCAAATTATTTTTGTTACATTTTACATTGGTTTTTCAACTGTCACTGGTCACCTTTCCAATATGCTGTCCATACGAAGCTGGACAAGTGGACCAAAATTAGCTTTCTTCATGTACAATTAGACTTCTCTTATATGTGAAAAATACTTTCCCATTCATGTAGTGCCATGGAGGAGAAACTACCACAGACACGGACAACTTTGTGAGGTTTTTAGCAATGACTAGCTTGTATCATTGTTACACCATTCCGGGGCATATGTAAGAGCAATTTCACCTCTTTTCCTCTTGCAGTAGAAGCAAAGTTTTGTATAGATTTGCAGGATGTCTGCGGTAGGAGAATCAGTAAAATACGAGGGGTTCTGCTGTAAGTGGCAATTACGTACCTGTGAATTTTCAGATCTTCACTTTCAGGCTGGGCTAAAAGCACTGTTGCTGGAGGTCTCTGAGCACAAAAATCCTGTGCCTTTTCAACACTGAGTGGGTTAAATTTCCACAAAGTTTCTAGAGTTTTTGAGAACTTAGTTCTGTAAAAGGCAATGTAGGTAATGTTATAGTGCTTTATATTTTTGCTTGAAATTGTCGGTTACTGATTTTCTTTTTGCATTAAATTTAGAGGTGGGGGGCTGAGGGAGGGAAAATATTTCACTTGGAGGCAGCAGGACACCCTAAAAGGGACACTTGAAAATAGGAAAAGTTTGGTAGAGTCTGTGATAAACATGATGATTTGGAAGAAAGCTCTGAGCAGGCTCTTCTTTTATAAATAATAATTTTTGAAAATGATTATGTTTAAACATAAACATAGAGACTTGTCTATATGGTATCAGGTTCTTGTTTTTTTTTAAATGAAATTCTGACACTTGACAAAAAGATGTGCTAAACATAAAAGTAAAAGCCATAGGTATGAGTGCTAAACTGTGGATTGAAAAGTAGAAGTGTAAATAGTTTAATCAATATTAGACAATAAAACAATACCAACCATTAAACGTTGCATTATTTGTTTCATCCAATATATTAGGAACAACTGAGTGACTGGCAATTAAGTGCCAAGTTCCAGTGTTAAGGATCAATCTCATTTTTAATATGATTAATAGATTTTTACTGTAAAGTTAAGAGTTGTTGAGAAAATGTTTGTCTATAGTCAAGGATGCTAAGAACATCTTAATTACTGCTGGAGGTTAGAGGTGCTCCAAACTCCTGAAGAAACTTTATTTTCAAAGCCTTAAATGAAGGGAAGAATTTTTGCAAGGACATTCCCTACTGCTCTTGGTAATACTATAGATCTTAGTTAAAATCAGGCATTTTCTATTCCATCTTCAAATGCAGAACTGTTTCCTGGGATTTGTGGTTTTATTTTGTTTCATTCAAATTTATTCACGTGTTTCATCATAGCCTTTGAGAAACTGTTGCAAAAGAAACATGGATCTCAATTAAAATTTCCAACAATTTGATTAATGTAACTTCCATTCTTTTTTTATTATGTTTTGTGTTTTCTGAGATGCAAGTAATCTGTGATGAGATTCTGTGCAGAGGAAAGGATGTGGCCCAACATCAATCGTGAGAGTAAATTTTAGCTATTATATTTATACCTGGCTTCTGATAAGCAGCTTGTCTTTTGATAACATGAGGGGACAGGCCTGCTTGCTTAGCTGCTTAGCTCTATAAAAGTTTTTTAGGTACATAATGCATATAGACAAAGTCTGTCTTGGTGGAATTATTAAAGGAACAATCTGACTGTGCATCTGACTAACAGAACTAACTTCTGTGTAATTTTTAAGTCAAATGTAAATCGAACAATTCCATGGCATTGGCAAAAAGGCCGTGGTTGGTAAGCACAGTTGGGCTATTTCTTGGTTCTGTTTGCTCTCTCTTTTTAAACAACAGTTCATGGATTTGTAGGAGAGGAACGGTGCTCTGCGGTTGTGCCTAGTGGTGCTTATCCCGATTCCCAGTGAGGCTGGGCGAGAGCATGGTGTCCATTCTTCACCGGGAAAGACGTGGAGGAAGGCTCTCCTCAAGAAATAACTCTGCTACAGAGGGCGGTTCCCCCGTCCCCTATAACTTCCTTCCTAAGTGACTGAAGCCCACATTGATGCCGGTGGAGTCCTTAGTGCCCCGTTCCGGCAGCGGCTGATCCCGAAGGAAGAGGGAAGGTTGCTGCGCTGTGGGCGTTCCTGGGGCCGCGCCGCCGGGAGGCGGGGAAATGGCGCGGCTGCTCGGCAGCAGCAAATGGCGGCGCCGGGCAGGGCAGGGCCGGCCCGGTGGGGTGATGGCCGCGGCCGGATCCTGGGAAGGGCCGGCCCGGTGGGGCGATGGCCGCGGCCGGATCCTGGGAAGGGCCGGGCCGGAGGGGCCCAGCGGAGGCAGGTGGAGGCGGCGGGACGCAGCCGGCTCTGAGGGACCTGCGCTCCCCCCGCAGGGAGCTCAGCCAAGGGCCGGGGGCCGCGGGCCGGCGGACGAGCCTCCCCTCCAGCCTCTGCCGAAACGCCGCCGGAGGTGTTTTGGTAATTTCAGTAATACCTCGTCGCTGCTGCTTTACCATGTATGTTCGTTTGCCTAGAGGAAATGCACTGGCGAAGTTGACTCGTGGAGACACTCCAAACCCACCTGGACGCGTTGCTGTGTCACCTGCTCCAGGAGATCTTGCCTTGGCAGGGGATTGGGCTGGATGATGTCCAGAGGCCCCCTCCAATCCTAGGGATTCTGCGATTTTTCCCGAAGAGATTACGGGTGTAGCATTCCGCATCTTCCTAATGCTGAACGGTCTTTCGGTGCGAGCCCTTCCGGTCCAGTTGTTACTTAAATGCAGATTCTTTGAGGCATACGTGTGTTTTATCTGATACCCTCTCACACCTGGGACTAATTGGAGCCTGAGGCAAAAAACATTTTGATTTAAAGAAATCTCATCCCGTGTTTGACCTACAAAACACAGGACTGATTCTGTGGGAGGAGCAGGGACACGGTGCAGTGTTTTCTGGGTTGCGTTGTTCATTCCTGGGACAGTGCATTCTGTTCCTACAACTTCAGAGCGGGAGGGACAGTCCCCATCAGAGCAAACCTGTAGTTTCAGGTTTCACTTGCTCCTTTAAGGATATAGTTTGGCATCCCAGTTCATCTACAAGTAGATTTGTTGACATCATGGGTGCACAGCTGTTCGAGCCTGTTTAGGTGGTCCCAGCTCAGGAGAACTAAAAACTGGTGCTTGTTGTCAGAAAGAGAAGAGTATTTGTTCATGTGTATATTAAAAACCCCACCTGAATTTAAGAAATACAAGTCTATCGAAAAGGGTCCCAAATTACATATACTTTTTCTTGCACTAGGTAATTTCTTTTAAAATATTTTGTTAGATCACTAGCAGTTCCAGAGCCTGAGCAATCTCATGAATGCAGATGAGCAAATAATTTGGTTGAGTTTATTTATTTTTCCTGAACATTTTAATTTTATCATCAAGTGCCTTTCGTTCAGTGATACTTGTTTTCTAACTAGTACCTTATCCAACAAATAAGAGGTGAGGAGTCTAGACTTTTAATTAGTCCTTGATAGTCAATCTGTTTGAGAATTAGGAAATAAAATACTTGAATATCCCAGTTTTCCTGTTCTTACAGTTGCTTATTTGGAATCTTTTCAGAGTGTTGTTTTAAAAATTGCAGCTTTGGGGTATTTAAAAAATGCCCAGTTATGGAGTCTTTAGCTTTGCCAGAGGAAAAAAATAGTGATTTTGTGAACTAACACAGGATCTGCACTATTGTAAATACGAATAATTCATTATAGTACATTCAGATGTACTGCTGCTGTTTTGAAGGCAATTAAATTGCACTGGAAAAAAATTGGGTTGTTCATACTGCAGCCACATTACATTAAACTGATCTCTTGGCCCTTCACTAAAAAGGAGTTTTTTTTGGTTCCTGTAGGTTGAACTTCATGGCGGGATTTTCTGTATTTCACCGCTG
Organism: Rhagologus leucostigma; assembly: GCA_013397725.1. Taxonomy (NCBI): domain Eukaryota; kingdom Metazoa; phylum Chordata; class Aves; order Passeriformes; genus Rhagologus; species Rhagologus leucostigma. The sequence continues at coordinate 557,795 of VZTD01004147.1, read as the reverse complement.
AGGAGATGCTCTGGAGTGGGGCCCCTGCGAGTTCCTGCTCCATCTATTACTGACCCAAGGAGATGCAGCATTATGGCAGCTGTGGTGCTTTGGGGGAAGCACATGTGACAGAGATGCTCGTAAGAGACATGCTCAAAAGGTGCTCTTTCTGGGACGATTTGGGGTTGCTCTTTTTTAGAGGCCGAGTTACACTGGGGTGGAGGAACACAAAGGACAGCACATAATTTTGAACCATACTTACAAGTGATGGGATTCGTTCCTTATAGCTGGAATGTCACACAATTTTTTCATGGCCAGTCTTAGCCTCCAGTGCTGTTCCAAAGCCCTAGAAGTTGGGCATGTTTGCTTCTCTTCCTGATGTTTACTGTGAGTTGGGAAATAAACTTCAACCTTTGAAATTCTTGGCTAACACTGAGAAAATCTCCAGCATAACTCTTCTGTGTGTTTGGAAGAAACTAGTCCTTCATGCGTAGACAGCTCTCTTTTAGGATGCTTGGCAAATATTATTTAGCTCAGCCTCTTCACTTTTCCTGTAGAGTACCTAAATGGCTTTTATTTTTCCTTTTTTAATAAATTTTGGGGGGATATTTTTTAGGGTTACACAGACTAGGTAATTCTGCAAGCAGGAAGTAATGGAACTGAAATACTGTCCAGTTTTCTGACTTTTTCTCCTGAAGCATAAAACTGAAGACTCTTCTCTTTGCAAGGAAAACAAGTTATCAAGAAAGGTAACTGCAAAATAGAAATCAGTGTATCCCTTGCTTGAAATAGGAGAGGGTTATGCCTAATGTGGGAAGTATAGGGTAATACTCACTTTCTTATGTTAGTAAGATAAACACAAACTTACACAGTACCTTGTAAACTTAATTGAAAAACACTGACATTTTCTAAGAAATTACATATTTCAGATAGTATCCGAGGATTTAGATTGCTTTAAGCATTAGTGCACCATCTGAGCCTCTCTTTTGGTTGTGAATTGGTATTTTAAGATGCAGAGAGAGTTAGAGGTTATACCAGTCTGGATATCTGCAATGAAATCATTGCAAATATGTCTGTGCTGGTGATAAATCTTGTTAATGCTGCGTGGAGACAGATAAGCTCTGTGCAGGGAGGATCACTGGGATACATTTTATGCTGGTTGTCTTGACAGTCATAAATCCATGCAGCTGTACAGCAGTGCGTTAATCTGTGCATGCAGTTTAATCCAGTTTCCAAATTAGAGCGTCAATTCTGAGCAGATAGATAACAGCTTGATTAAATTCTCTCTGTTCATTTTCCTAGAAACAGTGTGCTGGTTTGGCCAAAATCTAGTAATATAGCCCCTGAGAAAAAAACAGGTTGCAACCACCCTTCCCCCCCACAGGGTTCAGGAAAAAAAGGAAATTTTTCCTCGAAGGAAAGTGAAAGAGATAAAAACTATTTATTTTAACAAACACACAGGAAAAGGATAATGATGCTAAATAATGAATTAAAACCCTCGCTATAGAGAGAAACCTGGGAAGATTTCAGAGTCCTTCTGTAGGTGTGGTCTCTCTCCTCCTCGGAGCTGGTCGGTGAGGGCGTGGGCCCACCCCCGGGCCTCGGGGAGAAAATTCTCCTGATGTGTCCTGATGTTGTTGAAACAGTTCAGAAGAGAAGAAGGGTAAAAAACCAAAGTCCCAGGAAACAAAATTCAGCTCTCCATCTCACGCCAAGAGGGGAAAAAAACCAGCTGGCTGAAGAAAAAGCAAGCAGGGTGCTCCCTTCGTGCCATCTGCACGCAGCCAGACAACACTGAGGAGTGTAATCTCTGTGTCCTTGAGAAGCTGCTTTGGAAAGTTCATCTGTTTTTTTTTTTTTCCTCAAGCTCAGTTTAAAGGCACAGAAAAGGCACAATATTACTTTTTGGGCATAGAGCATGATAGGGGATACACATGATAGAGTCACCCCAAGACACAGAGTCCAGCCAATACACCTCCGATCTTATCAGACACAGTGTTATACCATGGAGCAATTTCTTGTTGTAATGGCAACGTAAGACTGACCTCAGTGTCCCAAGCCCCATGTTTTTCAGGTGTTGATAAAAAGTAATCAGTCTGAATTATGTCATTTATGTTTTAGAGATTGTATCAGAAGTCTAAGGACTCTTTAGTCCCTCATTAAGATAATCTGGTTATTACACTGTGCAGCAATGCGTGCTGATACTATCATGACTTTAAAGTTCTAACTGCAGAATAAGAATGTGTTTAATTTGGAAGGAACTTAGAAAACTTACTACCTGCAAGGCAATTAGAGTGTGCTTGAAAACTCACCTGTCTTTGAACAATTCAGGACAGCTACTACTGGTGTGACTTGATCTCTCTTTTATTATTTTGCAATTATTATATTTTATTATTTTGCAATTACTATACTATTACTTCTATTGTATTTCGTGTAGCTTGCTGAAATGTGCTTATGAACTTCAGAGTTTGAGAAGGCTCTCATGAAGTCAAGGTGAGCAGGGGCAGTTCACATGTGCAAGGTGGCCTGTTTGAGAGGCTGTGTTTTTGTAAAATGACAGGCCTGTCCTCTACAGCAGGCTTGTAGATAGGGCGGTTTTTTGTACTGTGCAGTTGAAAAAAATCTGTTTTCCTTAGTCCCACAGGGCTTAAGTGCTCCAGTCATGAGACTATTTTGCAGAAGCTCTTTTGGCCTGGGTTCTGTTGGTTTTGATTTGTTTAAAAACATATGGAACTTGTTTTTGTCCAGATGTACCTGCTTCAGCTGGTAGACACTGAAATGACAATTAATTGCAATACAGTTCCCCAGAAATTTTATCCTTCAGAAGTGCTTTGTGAAGTTCGGCAGCCTTAGCACTGGGAGTTCACTTTGATTTTGGCCTCCACTAATCCTCCCAACAATAAATACAGCATGGTGTATGAAAGGGATTTCAGGGCTGTGAACAGGAGATGTCTGCCAAGGCCTCTGGAGTTTTAAAGCTTATTTGGTCTCATGTTTTATTTGTACAATTTGTACAGTCAAGTTTTACATCTGGTACTGTAATTTTCATCTGCGTAAGACGTTCTGCCAATAGAGGGATTGACAAATGCATTTCAGTACAGAAGTGATACGGATATGCTCAAAAGATGTCCATGTTTTGTCTGATTCTTGAATGCAAACACTAGGCACCTACTGAAACTACTGAGGAAGGATGAAAAAATGCCTCTATTAACAGTATTTTTTCTGTCTTCCTTGAATTACTAAGTTAGAAATCAGAATTAAAATGTAAATTACTCTGAAATAATAATTGCATGAAAACTCTGTTAGAGTTGGAATACCCATATTCCTGAAGGAAGGGAACTCCGCTTCATCAAGCCATATGAGAAGTCCGTGTATAAATTTTTTTTCATCAGATTCAGTAGCATTGCAAACTTTTCAAAGCTCAGAACTCTGTCTTACATTTAGTGCTGTAATAAGAACTTCCAGAATTAGTAAATGTATTGTTAAGACTCCTTTACATGATGAGAAATTCCATTGTTGGTACTAAAACAGAAAAGGTGAACAGATTCCATCTTCATCAGAAATGAGACTCCATTGTTTCCATTTCATCTGTCAGGCTAGCAGTTGGATTCTAGCAACCTTTAAGGTTCAATTTCAACAATTTATGAAACTTTGTGATCATCTGTGTGTGATTGTCTTTGGCATACAGTAACAATTCACTAAAGCTGTCGTCTTAACTCTTTTTCTTCTGTACAGTGATTTGTACATAAAAGCAGTAATTTTCGTGCATTTTTTTGTTACAAAGGAAAAATACATAAATCATCTTAAAGGACTATTAGGAGTATCATTACCAGGAGTAAAAAGCAGGAACTGTGACATTGTCTAGACTGAACAATAAGTCTGTGAGCACATCTAATTTTCATGAACAAGAAGAGAGCACGGCCAAGGAGAGGTTGTCTTTTTGCTTGGCTTTGGATTCAGCAATGCACACAAATGGTGTATATGTGCGGTTCTGTATCATGTCTGTGAAAAATTGTGGAATTCTGTATCTAGAGTGCAAGAGGCGCAGCATATAGGCTTGATGCTGGCTTTGAACTGGGAGTGGGCTTTCAAATTAATGGTTTTCTGGTTTTTTTCTGTTGAATAAATAACTCTACAGTGTTAAATAGTAGCATGGTAAATAACTGTATCTTTGCCTTTAGAGTGGTTAGGAGTGCCCCTAGGTTTAACAATGAGAGACATTGAGAGACATGAGAGAAATGTGTGAAGTTCTTTGGCCCGGTTAACAAAATTATGCCAGCCCTGTGCTTTAGAGGTTATGAGAATAATCTCTTTCCAGTCCTGTTGAGCTCTGCATGGTGTCATCAGATTAAATGGTGTGATTAGCTGGCTTAAGTACTAATTATATGAAGAGGATGCAAGAGACATGCATTTTCTTCTTCTCTCTCAGCTAGTGCTGTGGCACTGAGAAATGCTGCTGCCATGGGGAGACGTAAGAGTAAATATTGTCAATGAAGGTTCAGTCAGAGACCTTTGGAGGAACCAGAAAAATCAGTTAATCTTTAAGTTACAGGCTGAAAATCTTGGTGCCAGCAAAGCAGGCAGTTCTAGCTCTGGTATATCACCAGCTAATATTATGGACAGTATCGTGTCTACTCTGTGATGCTTGCTGGAGAATTTCTTCAAATACAGCTCTTCAGAGCTGATCATGAGTCCACTTCCTGAGAGGTTTCAGGCTCTTAATGGAACTTATTTACTAGATTGAGGATATAGGAGATCAAACAAATCAATCCCCTTTAACCTGAAAATACAGCTGTTACAATATGCAACTCTTTGCATGTCTTTATTTCCTGAACTGTTTGCTGCTGTCACACTGTGGTGCTAAAATGATACAGTGTTGTTTGTAAAGTACTATGAAGAGTAAAAAGATTTTGGTTTTGATGCCACAGTTCCTCGTGATGCATTTTTTTAATAATCAGGAAGGTGGAAGGGTGCTCTTTCTCAAGGAAAAGTGTTGCCTTCATGCCTTTGAGCTTGGGGTGATGCCCCCAGCACGTGAGAACTCGGCCTTTTACTGCCAGAGGCTTTGACTGTTGCCCTGACAGCAGGTGACATCCTGCCCAGGCTGTTAACCTGTGCAGCACCTGATGAGTCAGAGTTTGTCCTGAGAGCATGTGACCTTCTGGATAGCCAGCTGCAGTTTGTTCAGATTTCAGGGCAACATTAAGCATTTCTTGTTTTATCTTGCTGGCCTCCTGGTGTTAGCCTGCTGGGTTTGGAAAAACTGAACAGACTGTTCCTCTCTTACCTCTTGTTCCCATTTTCCTCTATTCACAGAAGCTGTCCTAGAAATCTTAGCAGGTCTTATAACTTTATGTTTTTAAATGCACAATCGCATGAACCACTAGTGACACTGTAGGTTGCCTTTAGTAGTATACAAAAGCATCATTATAGTTTTAAAGCCTTTTTTTTTTCTCCGTATGTTTTCCTGCTGGCATATAATTTCATGTACATACCATTTAAACAGCAGTTTCATTCTTAAGTGTCTCAACAAAACTCTCACTCAATACGTTTTATAGTTTAATTACAGTCATAAATGGAAAAAAGTTGTGCTCAAGCAACTCTCACCATTTAAGTAGTATAGACACTAATAATATTTTGACTCTATCCATTTTCTTTCTCTTTTCTCCTAAATATTAGTTGTTAACTAGTTCCACTGATTGTTTACCTATTGTCTTTTCCCCCACACTTTACAAAGTAAAATGAAACTAGAGTTTTTTCCTTTTCATTGAGTTCTGCTGCACTCAGGCAGCTGCTTTTCCTTGAACTCATAGAAGGCTGCTGGAAAGGGGTATAGCATTAAGCAAATCCAGGATAGATTAGTCAGTGAATAAAATGCTAGCAGCATTACATTGTTGTCTATTTTAAAATAGATTGCTATTTCAGAACTTCAGTCTAATAGGAATAGCTTATAAAGGTGTCTGCATGCCTCTAGTCTCAGATACATTTGTGGATAAATTCTCCTCCAGGTTTCTTCAGGGAGAAGGTTGAGGAAAGGTGAGGAACTGGCGTCTCGTACCTACAGACTTCTAAATAAACTTGGGATTTTGGATTGTGTTATGTGAGTGGTGGTTGTCCACAGAACTGCATGAGGGGAGTGGATGCTTGCAGGGAAGATTATGGCTTAAAGATGTTCTAAAATTTGTTTATGCTGTACTTCTGCATATATTTGCTTTCTGCTTCCTTACTGAACCTATACTCCCTGAAATCATGGAATTAATTAGTATCTGTGTAATACCATAGAGTTATATGTAATAATAGAGTTACATGTAATACCATGGACTTATTCTTAATTTTCATTTTTGCAGATTTGTTCAAATCTCTTCCCTAAACTTGAACATTGAAGGTCTTACTTGTTACCATTTTAACAAAATATCAGCTGTAAATGTTATGATCTTTTTTAATTGGATTTGCACTATTCTTTCTAATGGAACATAGTTCACATAACCCTTCATTTTCGCAGTAATAGTAGTAATGAGAACAACAGTAATAATAATAATAGTCTGAGTTCCAGGACAGATGCTCAACAAATGTCTATAAAATTAACTAAGGAAATTAAATGCTAGCCAAATTTATCAGCATTAATATTCATTCAATTCAGGAAAGCTTTTGCTTTTTTTTTCATATCCACATAAATGTGATATGAAAAGTAGGATGGGTTTTAAGGCTTTGAGATGTAGCAGCTTTTTCTCATGACTCTGTCATTCAGTGGATCAGTAACAAGGTCTGTATTGCTTGGAGCTCTGCAGTGTTCCTCTTCTGCAGTTTCCCAGGGTATTGGTCTGTGCCTGCCCTCAGTCTGCTCTGCTGACCCTCGCAGCAGGAGAGGTCAGTTGCCTAAATGTGCTGGCAGCTTCCTCAGCACACACTGCTGCATTTGGAAATTCAGTTTGAGACAGCATTATGAATTTTTCAGTGCTCCAAAACCAGGTCAGTTAAAAAGGAAAAAAAAAAAAAAAAAAGTAAAAGAAGCCTAGGATGCATGTGAAGCATTAAGCTGCAATACTGAAGCCAAAGTTGCAAAAAAAGAGCAAAATCTAGTGTTGTGCTCTATCATGTTTGAGTTAATATCCCTCACTTAGTATCCTTGATGTGCATCACAGTGATGAAGCTGATAGAACATTTCAATTTGCAGCCGGCTGTCTTGAATGTTTCTTGCTCCCTTTGTACTGTTTCTCTAGATCCCAGTTTCAAAAATACCTATCCTAATTTCACTTCTGTTCTCAATCCAGTCAAAGAGGAGTCTTCAGTGAGCAAGATTTCTTTGATACACAGAGATTAGTAACTTATGACCTGTCAAATAAGATCAGATTTCTTCCTGCTAAGCTGCTTGCCGTGTCCTGAAGATTTGCTATGCATTAAGCAGTTTCCAGAGGTTAATCAAAGCTTCAGCAACACTGGGGAGCTTCTGCTTATTCGCCTGCTTTGTGGCTCTGTGCCTGCAAAGCTTGGGGAGGTCATACGGATGGCAAACCTGGTAGCAGTGCATTGCCCCATGCAGAGGTTTTTCAGCATGTGGTACCCAAATAGATCTCCAGAGGTGGGAGCTGGTGTGAAGGGCATGCGGTCTGCATGGCAAGGGGACCCCTTTGGTCTGAGAATGTGGCACACTCACACATTACTAGAGAAATGTGTCTGGGACTGTTTTCCATTTCCATGTTGTTTTCTGGTGTGTTCTAGACACTTCCAGTCTAATGGTTAGTGAGATGAAAAATACAAATACCTGTCTTTCTATCTAGATTTTTTTTCTCTAAAAGCTCTAGAAGTTCTCAAAGCTGCAGTCACTTCAGGACGTTTACAATTGGCCGGGGCGGAGAAGTTGCAGGAACAGTTTCAGAGGATAATTCTTCAGCATTTTCAAAACCAAGCAGTCTTTATGATGCTGCACTCCTGCCACTTTTATGTGGGTACTATATTTCTAAATCTGTGTCTTCTATTAGTGAGTAATATAATTACTGTAATGCAGTGTTTTGTTAGTACTGACTCAGGGTAAATCTCAAGTGTCTTAGACATTACTCTGAAAAATTGGAAACTCCAGTCAGTATAAAGTATGTTTCAAAGTGCAGTGCAGGATTTATGTATTTTCAATAGTTCTCTGGAGAATAATATCAACTGCTTATCTTCTGCCCAGTTACATTGAAAAATGACCTTAAAATGCTTAACCTTTTAGTATTTAGTACTTTTGAGTAGTGTATATAGAGTGATGCAACTAAATTTGATTACCTTGTAAGAGGTAATCAGACAGAGTTGTTTCTATTTGCTAAGGCCTTATTAGTAAGTAAGTGGGGAGTAGTGAAAGAAAACTGTGATAGACAATATAAACCAGAAGACTTTCTGTTTTCCTTGCACGGGAACACATTTTAGGTTTCTCTTGAAAATGACAGGGTGATTTTATTGCAGGCCATCCTCTTAGCAATGCATATCTGCCTAAATATGCAATCATTTTCTTGATGTAAGTGAAAACTGATTTCTTCAGTGATTTCAGCAGGACTCTAAGTATTGCCTGTTTCTTACTTCTTGGACTATAGCTTGCTTTATCCAGAGGATTTATTTTATTTTCACTGAAAAAGAAGTCAAAGTAAATTTTAGTGAAATAACCAAATTAGATGTAATTTTTTTCTGTTATTTAAAAGGCTAATAAAGACTTTGTTGCATGTGTGTTGACTCAGAATACATACTTAACAGAAACTGATTTTATCTTGGGAGAACAATTCTGGGGCAAATTGACCTCATTTGCATAATACATCAAAGAAGGAAACAAAATAGACTGGCCAGGCAAAAGTTTTGAAAGGGCAAATTTAATTTTAGAATACAGTCAGACTTCAAATTAATCCCTCCCGTGTATTTCAAAGACCTGGGAAATCAATGTGTTCTACTAATAAATTCTTTTGTTGTCTTTGTTTTTAATGCTATTTTCTGCACAATTCAAAGACTAATTAATTTTAATTCTCTTTCTAGATGTTTTATCAGTATTGCTGTGAAAGGATGAAAGGAGTTCCCGCCTGCCCCACCTCCCCCATTTTAGTTTCTATTTCACAAGTCTTAATGTACTTGCTTAGTACTGTTTATGTTATGTTGATTGCTATGCCTTGATTATCTTTTCCATCTGCCCTGTACACTGCAGATGGCGGATTTGATGTGAGACTCCGCCAGCTGGGTGGCACCCGACCTGTGTTGGCAAGGTTATGTAAGCTCTGACTGCTGAGGGCTCTGTGCAGCCTTTCGTCATCTCGCCAAGAGCTTATTCCAGCCTGTCAGCAGATAACCCCTGGGGAAGTGGGAAGGTGAGTCTGTGCCGCACCCTGACACCAGTGTCTCATGAAGTGCCTGTCAGGGGCCCTGCAGGACTCCCCGAGCTGCTGCTGCCATGCAGGCGCTGGCAACCTGGATGGGTGAGTGCTTGTGCTGGCCCAGCCCGGGGGTCCCTCTGGGTGGGTCTCTGTGGGTCAGGCTGTAGCACTCCTGGGCACAGCCAGTGACTGCTTCTTGAAGATCATAGAGAGGTCTTTTAGGGGTGGACCACAGAATAGGGCACACCAGTGTTTTTCCTCTGTTTCTCATCTCTGGTTTTGGCAAGAAGGAAGTTGGACTAAATAAACGTGGAAGGTTGCTTAGATCTGTAGTTTTGTGCTGCAGTGACCTGTGCTGAGCAGTGCTCAGCAGCAGATCTGGCAATGGACTGGTCAGCTAAAAGCCTTGAGAGATCCTGTTCCATCAGGTTCTAAGTAATTGCTTTTGTCTTTAGGGGTCCATCCCAGAATGACTGTGGGGTCAATCCAAAAGAGGAAGGTTTCAGTCTTTCTGCTGAGGTTAGGGGACACTTGAGTAAGCATCTACCTTTATTCTACTTCATATCTACCTGTATGAAGGGCTCAGGCTTATTAAACTTCTAGATAGGTTGTAGAGTCCCCTGTCTTCTGCTCTAAGTTACAATTGTAGAATTAAGTTGCAGGCAAGAGTTACTGTGTTCCAGTGGGGAGGGGTATTTTTTGGCTGGTTTTTCCCTTTTTACCAGGATTTTTTGGGGTTTTTTTGTTTGATAACTGTGTGTAGAACAGGCATTTCATTGTGCTGAAGGAGTGAGTACAGTGCAACTGTTTGTTATCTCTTCCTGCTTCCCTTTTTGGTGCTGTGGCCAGTAAGTGAGGTTTTGCACAGAAGCCTTGAAGGTGTTTATATTCTGTTTCAGCCAGGGCTGCTGCATATGTTAGTATTCCCTGTGTGGGAAAACAATGCCATGTCTTAGGTTAAGAACAGTGGAATCATTTAGGTTGGAAAAGACTCTTAAGGTGATCGAGTCCAACATGTCATGGTTTGACATTGCTCCCCGAAGCCCTGCTGCGGCTTGGATTTACCCGTAGTCTGCAGTGCCTTAGGGCTGCACCTGCTTCAAGTGGAGCCATATCTGTGAGCCACAGTCTCCTCAGGGCTACACCCGCTGCAGCACAGATTCACTCAGGCACAGTCCTTTGAGGTGCACCTGCTCCAGTGTGGCCTCCATGGGCCGTAATCCCTCCAGAGGTGTACCTGCTGTGGCACAATCACAACCACAGCCACAGATGCTTTGAGGGGTACCTGCTCCCACATCATCTACAGGTCATCTCACTGTGAACTTCAGCTCGAGTTCACACTCTAGTTCCAGCCTGTCCAGTGCAGCAGCACAGAACCAGCAGCAGTGCCCTGCCCAGACTCATCCCACCAGCCCAGGGTCATCACTGTGGCTGTTAGCAAAATATTCCCAGGCACAGCCGGAAGGTGATAAGAATGATGTTCATCATGTCTGGTTTTCATCAAGCAATAACTGGCAAACTGAATGCTGTGCCAGCTAACAGTAGTAATTCTGGGATATATGAAAATGGGTGGCGTGTGGGCCTAGGCAGAGAGGGCAAGTTGTTTCTGGAGGTTCCCCATGGTCAGTGCCCTGTTAATATTTCCTCTTGCCTGAGCTGGGAACATACAGGTCTGTGTTCAGCCTGTGATATGGTCAGCATGCTGTATTTTGTATTTTGAATAGTTGGGGTTTTTTAACAATTCACGTGAAGCTCTGGGGTGTATTTTATATAGTCTCTCTGTTTTCTGCCATTCACAGAAATAAGACTGAGAGTGCTTCTCATGTAAATCAAAAAAAATGTGCTCAGGGCAAACCATGAACAAATGTTGACTTCCTTTGGCCGCAACAGCCATGCATTCAATATTACTTGAGCATAAGCAAGGAAGTGGAGCTATTACTTTTCCTGTCTGTCTGCACAGTAGAGCTTTTGTGTGACCTGTGGTCTGTGCTACAGGTCTTGGGGGACTGTTGTGCTGGGCTCTCATCTTTTATAAAAGATAGGTCTTCTATACACAGGAGTATACTAGGTTGTTGGTATTTTCTTGCAACAACTGAACTTTCAAAGCTATGATTGAAAGAAAGGGGTTGATATTTTTCTTGCAGATGACTTAAAAAAAAATCCCAGCTACTTTAAATTCAGTTTTGTTCCAGAGCTGGTGCATATAATATACTAAGTAGGAGACATGCTGTTCTTCAAGGGAATTTAAAAAAATTGAACTAATCCCCTATGGGAAATATCTTAAAAATCCTCATGTCCTCAGACTAGACAGCAGAGGGGCTGAAAAGGGAACTCTGGTGAATGAGTTGCAATATCCAATGACATCCTCACTAAAACCACCTGGTATTCTGACAATTTGAGTGGTAGGAGACCCTCCAGTGTGACTTCTTTCACATTCACTCTAATAGGAGCTGCAGCAGTTGAAACACTCAAAGCTGGGTGGCTTTTTGCCTCTCTGAAAGACAGGTTTAATGAAAGAGACCAATTTGTAAAACACAGTGCTTGGAGCACTGGTCTAGCTGCTTCTATGCTTTCATGTGCTCCATTCAAAGCTTCTTAAAACCAGGTCACTTTTTATATATCTGTGAAGATGGGACTTTAGGAACCAAAGTCTGTATACCCAGTGATCTCTTTCTTAGTTTAATTCTTTTTCCCTTTATTCAGAACTTCCTTAGAGTTGTGATGCAGGGTTTTAACTGAGCCTGCAGCTGAAGCCTGAGGGTACTTAGCACTGCTTGGACTAGGAGGAGAATGTCAGTTTGAAAAACAACATTAAACAACAGCAGTGTTAGGCTGGCACAGGTCTTAAAGGTTTGATACATTTGTTCAATCTGTCTTGTGTTGCTTTTTATAGTGGTTTTGTTTTGGTTTTCTTTTGCCTGCTTATTTTGTTTTTTAAAGTTACTGTTTGGTCAGATAAATTCTTTATAGGTTCTTCAAGTCACCAGTCAGCCAGACTGGAGAAAAAAAAAATCGTTGGTCCTTCATTGTATTTGGATCACTTTTGATTTCCTTGTTTTTCCCCTCTCTCTCAGAATTATTTTCTTTTACAGTCACTGCCCTTTTGTATGATATCAGGATAGATTTTGCTTGGTTTGATTACAGGAAGGAATGTAGGCCATAAATAGATGGTATATATACTGCTAACACCAGGAATACTGAAATAGCTCATCTCAAAAGACAGGGAAAACCTAGACAGCTGGCCAAGTGCCAGGAGGTTGCAGGGTTGACAGTTAAGTATCAAGCCTGAAAGGGAGATTAATGGTAGGCTGTGCTCTAAAAAAGAGCATATTGAGCCCCAGGAGAGATTCTACAGGAGCACATTCAGGAAGAGCTGTGTGCTGATGCCTCAGTGCAGTTTTGCCTTTCTCTTGACTCCTCTGTCCCCACAAGGTTCTGGCATTCCCATATGGTTTATCTCTGTGATCCGCGTGGACTGCTAGCTGCCTTCTGTGCCTTGATAGAATGTATTCAGGAGGGGTTTGTCTACACAAGTCTGTTTGAAGGAAATCCTTCTTAGTCAGCCTTTTCTGCACAACCAGTTAACTGCAAGGCCCCTGACAATTTTTGCAGGAGATGGTAGTAGTTCTGTGTTTCTTCTTTTGCAGGAGCAGAATTGTCCATGCCTGCCACTCTGGAGGCTATAGCCATAAGTTAGAGCTGTTCTCTGGTGATGAGGATGTCACTGCCCAAATAAAGACACTTGTTTAAATAATACTTTACAGTTTGTACATGGCATGCCTGACATTGCTCATGGAGGTTTCCAGACTTTTCTTATGTACAACCTGCACTGCTGTTCTCAAGATCAAAGAGCAGAATGGGGCTGGAATTCTGCCTCTGAATTGCTGTGGCACTGTACAGCAGATGAGTGGCTTCCCAAAGCCCTTCTCTGCTAGAGGGTCATCCACCATTTAAACTGTGAAATACAGTCGAGTTTCATGTAAAGAGTTTTTTATTACCTGAAATACTTTTATAATTGTGATGTCAAACAGTTTAAAGCAGAAAACAACTGTGGGCCAGAATTCAGGCAATCCTGCAAGAAATTGTCTTTCTCCCAAATGGAGGAAAAACAGAATGTAAGGTGTGGGCTTAGGGTTTTTCAGTTTGCCTGGGGATGGGGTGTCCTTCCACAATAGATTTTTTTCCCCTGAGGTATAAAATAATAAAATTAGGAGGAACATTTGGTGCTGAGAAAGACTGGTTTAGTGGGAGAATACTGAAGAATTTTCTCATTTGTCGCTTGGTCTCTTCCCTAATAAGAATTTCAGGATTTGGCCATTAGCTGTATGTATACATACAGTATTTGTCAGGGGTTTCACTCGGTTTACATCCAGAGAATAATACAATTATGTATTATTTTAAGTTTCTGTCAACCACGAAAATGGCCCTTTTCTTCAAACATGAGTAAGCCAGAAAGAGTAACAAAGGCATTCTGGAAGAAGTACATTTTCCCTCTGTTCCAGTTACAAACTGTATCAGTTAAGTTTGCAGCACACACGTTAAGAGGCATCCCCATCCCTGGTTCAGAGAGGTGACAGAGAGAGTCACAGACTCTCAGGGGAAGGAGAAGCCAGGCTTTCTGCCTCACCCTGGGGCAAATTTGTCTGTTGGCAACGTGGCTGCAGCACAGAGAGGTGAAGTGACTTGCAAAATTTCTTCAATGCATCTCAAAGCAAGGAGCAGTGTCCCAGGGGCTGGGTCAGTCACCTTGGCCTCTTTGAAGGAGCAGACAAGCACTTCTGTGCCATTCCAGTTCCCATTTAATGAAACCGTCACCAGCTGCCTTTTCTTCGCCCTTAGATCGTGCTTCTGACCTCTCTTCTTCTGGCTCACACAGGAGACTGGGGGTTCAGAGGGCAGCTCCACCTGGCAAATGTCACATTCCCTCTGCTAGTGTGGCACCTTAGGTGACTGTCTACCTAAGCTTCAGGCATTGAGTTACCGGTCTGATTCACTCCCCCTCAGTCTGATGCATCTGCCCTGGCAGTCGGGTGTCTCCCATGTCCATCAGTCAGGAGTGCTGCAGGCTGAGAGCAAGGGAGGTGAGCGTTGCCACTGCCTGCGCTGTCTCAGAGCTCTTGTGCCCAGCTCACCACCCTCAGGCGTGCAGCTGCATGATCAGCACTTGCTGATCAACTCCTGCTGTTCAAGGTTAAAAAAGAAAGGTAAAGAAGAAAAAAGTGGTGTGCTGCTTTAAACATAAGTGGTTGCTCATGTATTTAGGGTAAGTACTTCTATGTCTGTGCTGCCAGAGTTAAACTGGTGAAATGGTATGGGTCATGCTGTCATTCAGTGAAGTGTACAGCTGTTATGTAAAGGTTTTAATTACTTTCTTCATCTGTCTGCTTAGGAACACCACGCGTCTGGCAAAATTTTGAGAAGGCTCAAGGCGTTAAAGAAAGCTCATCTAAATAAAGGAGGGCTAACGTGACATTGCAGTTACTTAATCCTGTATTGTCCTGCCATGTGACTGCAGGGATACTGAGGCGCAGCATTTCTTTTGCCTGGTGCACAGATTATGCTTTTCCTGTCATCTTCCAGAATCAGTTGCTTTATTGAACACACCATGGGACAGAAACAGAGGGGCAACGCACTTTTTACAGCAAGGCTTCAACACACAGTGACATTTCCAAGGTACAGTGACAAGCTCACAGGCTGAAGAATGAATCAAAGGCAATCCCTACAGTCAGCTTTTGGACTTTTACCAGAATCAAGGAGAACTACACTCTTAAGGTCAGCTATTCAAAATTAACTAGAAGTATCTGGATTTATTTGGAGCAGTTAATCAGCTTTCTGTTTGACCTTTATCTATCAAGTTAGTTCTCAAAGCATCAAGCTAAAGTCTGAAAATTTGTGTCAAAATATTTTGCATGTGTCAAATGTACTGCATAGACAGTGAGAACCCCACTGCTTTCCTGCACAAAGTTTGCAGTTTTAATTGCAAAGCTTCTTTTACCTTGCAGCTGAAGATCCTGACACACTAAATCTGTTAGTGAGGAATGGATGTATACAGCTTCCAGTTCTGTCTCTGATTTTGAACAGGGCATGCAATATGTAGATGTGCCAGATTTGTTTTTGAACAAATTTACAAATTTTCAAACTAGTCTTTGGACTTTCTGTAAGCTGCTATTTTTTTTTCTTTTGCTGCGTTTGTCACAGTGTCCATAATGTGCAGGATTGCACGTTCATACAGAATTACTTCATTTAAACTTCAGGACATCTTGTTAAATGGGGAAGTGATTACCCTATAGACTATGACAACAGGATATGTGAATGAAGGAAGTCTTGGAAAATACCGCTGTTCCAGGTGGCATCACGAGGACAGCAGAGAAGATGATGGGTACCCGGAGTGCCACGAAGGAGATGAAGAGGGCAGACAGCACAGGCTGACCCCATTTGAGAAACTAATGCAGGATATGTCTCATAATGAAAAAGTGGTGAAAGAATTAACCCTGGGAAAGAGAATTGCCTTCTATCGAGTCAGAGGAGAAATAGGAAGTGGGAATTTCTCACAAGTGAAGCTTGGAATTCATTCCCTAACCAAAGGTAGGCACCATTGCATGCTGAGTGCTCTATATAAATGGCCTCCAATGGGAAGAAAGATGCTGTGTGAACCTTAAATACACATACTGTGTGTGTGTATATTTTTAATGTTGCTGAGTTTATCTACAGGCAGGGTCACACCTAAATGCTCAGGGTTGGATTAGGCTTTAAAGAAACTAGAAACATTTTCTCTAGGTGGCAGCTATTACAGGAGAAGTTCATTGCTGCACTTCATGGAGTTAACACAACTCATCCTGTGGCTCAAACACTCCACACTTTGAAGTGAGGTGTTGTGCCTCCCCTCCTACAACCTGCTCTGTCCATCTGCCTTCTCCCGTGCCCCATCTCATGGTCTGCAGGGATACAGGTGATGAATGCCCAGGACAGTGGAGTAGGCATGCTCCTGCCTGCAGCCAGAGGTAGCAAGTCTTCCTTTCTTTCATCACCAGTTTTACTAGTATGGACAAAAATTTTATTTGGTCACGGTAATTTTGGTGAGAAGTGTTATGCCCACTTTACTGACTCATTTGCTGATGGTTCTTTACTGTAAAAAGCTGGGATGGGGCTATAGGTTTGGGAGGAACAGGTGCAGGGAAGCAAGCTCTGGTATTGCCAAACTGGTGTTTGTGTTGAATTGACAGTTATTTTTCTTGTTTTAATTATCAGCTGTCCTGCTTCTTCTTCTGCCTTTGTCTGACAATAATAGAAATTGTTGTTTTCCGTCAGGGTGACTAGTTTTCTCTGTATCTTTGTACACTACTATCTTGCTTTTCTTTCACAGTCTTTACTTTTCAGTTTGATTGGCTCCCCTTCCCTTCCTCCTCTTACAGGTGAGAGAAGGAGATATGCCCCAAAATCATATTATCTATTTTTATTTTCTCTAATCACCTCTTTCAGCCCAGATATAAGAGGTGTGAAAGCTCACAATTATCCCTCGGGTGCATCAGTTGCTGCACTGGGAATTTAAGTGGAGAACTTTTGGTACTTAATTTTTCACATTTAAGCCTGCCAAGACCCAAGGGTTGCTTTAACTGTGTATTGATTTTTTGGTTATGCTTGTTTCAGAAAAGCATCTCTGTTCTACTAGGCCCACAACAAGTTGTTTCCTCTTCTGTGATATTTTTTTTTTCTTCCAGAGGTAGCTGTTTTGTGCTTACAAAGCTGGAAATGCTGCCCCTGTACTGGGAACATGAGAAATGCTAATGAAAGGCAGTTAGAAATTTGATCTGGATGAACCCTTTACTTGCTGCACTTACTTAGGAAACAGGGTGCTTTAGTATCTGAATAGAGCTGATGGAAAAATTTTGAACTTCAGTGAATACAGTAAGCTCAGACAAACTAAATACCAAAACCAAAACTGTACTTTTCTGGAAAAAGTTCTTTTCAACAGAAATCTCTCAAGTTATTTTTCTTTTGTTTGTTTGTAACTTTTTTGGTTAAAATGTTCACTGGAAAGGGAGTTGATTTATTGATGCTAAGTTTGTAACTGCCATGAGGAAGGAAGAATGAAAGATAAACAATTTCTGACTCGTTTCTGCCTGTGAGCTTATCTGTGCTAATAAAATACAGTACATGGACAGAAGAACAGGAACGTGCACACAGGCGTTCATGCATACACACTCACCAACTCCACCCACAGTGAGGATTCTGTTTTTTGCAGTAGATACACATTGTTGTGTTGGCAATGAAATGATGTTCCTGCACAGTGTTAGTGAGTTCAAGTCTTTTTTTAAATCTGATTATGTAAATAAAAGGCTTCATCATTAATGCTGTTTGGGTCTCTGTGGTAGAGGGTGGTGTATGTGTCAGAGTGCTGTTCAGCTCTTCGGTTACTGCCGCTTTTAAGTGTGGTCTCTTTCCTTACATGTCATCCTGTATCAGAAAAACAGACAATTTTGGTTTTTACTAAGATGAGACTCTGTAACAATTACATATATAGGCTTTTCTGTTGCCCTTGTGATCTGTTGCAGCAGGACACATGATTTCTAGCAGGGGAAGGGGGGGAGGGAGAGAGCAAGAGAGAGGAAAAAACTTCAGTATCGTACTGGATGACAAACCCTGTTTCCCTTACAAGGGCTGTCTTGGTTGTTTAGAAAACAACAGACAATCTTTGGTGCTGTGATGTGGATGCCATGTCCCATGGCTTGGATTGGTGCTCTCTTCACTGGATAAAAGGCTGGCTGGCTGGGTGGACCCAGGGGGTGGTGCTGAATGGAGTTATATCCATCTGGGGCTAGACACTAGTGGAGTTCCACAGGGCTCAGTATTGGGGCCAGCCCTGATTGGTATCAGTCAGTTTGCAGATGACCCGACATTGGGTGAGAGTGTTGATCTGCTGGAGGGCAGGAAGGCTCTGCAGAGGGATCTGGACAGGCTGGATCCATGGGCTGAGGCCAGTGGTGTGAGGTTCAACAAGGCCAAGTGCCAGATCCTGCGCTTGGGTCACAACAACCCCAGGCAGTGCCACAGGCTGGGACAGAGGGGCTGGAAAGGACCTGGGGGTGCTGGTGACAGCAGCTGACCATGAGCCAGCAGTGCCCAGGTGGCCAAGAAGGCCAATGGCATCCCGGCCTGGATCAGCAACAGTGTGGCCAGCAGGGCCAGGGCAGGGATTGTCCCCTGTACTGGGCACTGGTGAGGCTGCACCTCACATCCTGTGTTTCATTCGTTTTGGACCCTTCACTACAAGAGAGACATTGAGGTGCTGGAGTGAGTCCAGAGAAGGTCAACAGAACTGGGGAAGGGTCTGGAGCACAACTGAAGAGCAGCTGAGGAATCTGGGGTTGTTTAGCTTGCAGAAAAGGAGGCTCAGGGAAGACCTTAACACTCCCTACAATTGCCTGACAGGAGGGTGTAGCCAGGTGGGAGTTGGCCTCTTCTCCCAGGTAGCAAGGGACAGAACAAAAGGAAATGGCCTCAAATTGTGCCAGGAAAGGCTGAGGTTTAGGTTGGACATCAGGAAAAATTTCTACACCAAAGAGGTGGTCAGGCCTTGGAATGGGCTCCACAGTGAACTGGTGAAGTCACCGTCCCTGGAGGTATTTAAAAGATGTGTAGATGTGCCATTTAGTGGTGGGCTTGACAGGTTAGACTTCATGATCTTAGAGGTCTTTTCTGATTTATGTTTCTATGTGTATTGTGTTATTCAGGGGCATTGCCCACTATATTAATCTGAATTTTGGCAGATTTTCTCCAGAAATCCATGGAGTTTCTTGCTAAGGACTGTTATGTTCCTAAGCCCTGTATAACCTTTATTTTACGTGCCTTCCAGCTGACAAAGGAAGTGTGAGAGCACGGCTGAATAGAAGTAATTCAGAGCATCAAAAATTTACAGCTAGGAAGAAGTCCATCTAATGTGACACAAATTGCAAAAGCAGGAATGTCCAGGCACCCAGTTTGCTTCTTTCTAAAGCAATTTTAACGGTTTTGTTTGTATTTTTTTGACTTCTGCCATCACAGCATACACCATTTCTTCCTGAAATTATTTCCCAACCTTTTGCTAGTTTCTCTTACTAAGATTTCGCCTAGCACTTTTCAAACCTCAGCATACACTGCATATAGTCAATCAAAATCTCTTTTAACTCTTTTGTAATTATTTTGGTAAATAAGCTGCCTGCTAAAAATGCCCTTCTGTTCAGCACAGCGGCTAAGCAAGAGTAATAGAGGATTTGTAAACCAAGCATTGTTTGGAAGCAGGAAGGGTTTAGAATAGGAAAGGAAGGTGCCAGATTTTTTGCACTCTAGGTTTCTTTGCATGTCATGCATTTGCAGCTGCAATGATGTAGATTTAAAGGAGTTTGGTCCAGATTTATGGTGGTGTTTGAATAGGATCAGGCCCTTCAGTTCTAAACCTTTTTTTTCCTTCCTCTTTCCTTTTAAAACTTTGCAGGGAAACTGACCAGGAGGAAAAGTAGATCCCAGCAAAATGAAAGGGAAAAAATATAACTTAGAAGACTTTATTTTAAAGCTCAAATATCCCCAACTTCTGTAGATCAAGATGTAATGATGAAATTACATGGTTGAGATTGTAGGAGTTGTAAACATTTAGTTGTGCAAATATAACCTACTGCCCGCTGCTGCTCTTTTGTCTTGGTTTAGGAGATCAACATGCTACGAACATGACAAGGGTCTTTCATTAGGTCAGCAGTCAGAGCGCTGCCAGCACCACTGTCAGTAGCTGCATTTTCTCCTGGTTCACCCCACCTCCACACCACGCAGGAGGTACCTGCTTCTGTGAGGGGCTCCCTAGAAAGCACGGAACAAGTCATAGAGCAGCAGTGTGGCCAGGAAAACTGCCCTATACTCAGCACAGACTCCTGAAAACAGGCACATCAAGGGATAATTCAGCACCTTCCACCACAAGAATCGCATGTGCTTCAAGCATCTGCTGCACTTCAGTAGGGACATCAATTGATGCATGTATCATACTACAGAAATGTAAATACACCAAACGTAGAGTTTTCTTGATCTGTACAGATACATGCATAAGTATCCTTTATGTATGTTGAAATACTAAACTTAAGTTAAACACTTGATAACCTTCAGTAGAAACATTTTGAATGCTTTTATACCAGGACATGTGTACAAATGTAATAGCCTTCTCACTTTTTTCTTACAGCAACAAGTGAACAATACTTTTTTTTCTATTTTATTCCCATTTACTAGAAACCAAGGTGAAGGTTTTTTTTGAAAGATTTATTAAAAGTGTTTAATTAGTAAGAAATTTGTGATTGTTTAACTAAGATAGTCGTGAGGAAAAAAACCCCAAAAAACCAAAAATCCCTTATTGCCAGGAATAAGTAGTTGTTTTTATTGCTGTGACCCATTTTAATTTTGCTGTCCTTACAAGTTATACAAAGCCACGGTAAACCTGTTTTAACCAGACTAATCCTACAAATACCAGCTGTATTCAGAACAGTGAAGACAAAAGCTGTAACCTACAGACTAATACAGAAACATAAGGGCAATTGTGATTGACCTACTCATACTGCTCTGAGCTACCCTGATGATGTGGTGCAGCTGTAGATATATATATATATGTGTTTTGTGGTCCTTAGCTTCACTGTAGATATGCTCCAGAAACATGTAGGACTTAACAGCAGCTTTGCATTACCAGAACAGCATATGCTGGCTAGATTTGCTGTCTTACAGGATCCCTGCAACTCACTCCACTGCTCAGAATAAAATAGTCAAAACCTCTAAATTCCCCCCAAGTTTGTCTGTCTGGTCTGAAACAAAGCACCCAAATTTAGCACCTCCATTAGTCTCCAAGTACCTGGCTCATCTAAGGAGCTTTGAGCTAACAACGAAAGCACAGACGTTCTCTACCAGCACTGGACACCAAAAGCAGATGCTGTACCTTCAGACCTGTCACAGCAAAGCACACCAAGGCAGCAGATGATTTGATCAGCCCTTGCAATACTCTACCAGCCTTCAGCTAACTCAGCACTGAGTAGGATGGCGTAGACAGAAGGGGGCAGGGGTTGTGTGAAAGCGTGCAGGTAGGCCCCTGCATCTTAGTTTATACTGATGAGGAGAAATTTTATTGCACTTCTACAACCAAGCACTGTTGTAAGTAAATAGTATTACCATTTGTACCTGTTGCATTAACAATGTGAAAAAAAATGTTTTTCTTCTCAGAGAAAGTTGCAATTAAGATTTTGGACAAGACAAAACTAGACCGGAAGACTCAACGTTTGCTGTCTTGTGAGATATCCAGCATGGAAAAGCTGCACCACCCAAATATCATCAGGCTGTACGAAGTGGTGGAGACACTCTCAAAACTGCACCTGGTGATGGAGTATGCAGGAGGTGGGGAGCTCTTCACTAAAATCAGTACAGAAGGAAAGCTGCTAGAAACAGAGTGTAAAATAATCTTCTCCCAGATTGTGTCTGCTGTGAAGCACATGGTAAGTTGCTCTTACACAGGCACTCACTCCTCTTAGCACATTTTGTGCATGTTTCTTTTGACTTTCAACAGTAGTTAGCCAAAATTCAACAGTTAGCCAAAATTTCAGGCCCACATTTCTGAAAAGCAAAACAGCTAGAGAAGAGCTATGTTAAAGGTATGTGAAAGTTTTCCTATGCACCTCGAGTTACTGCCTCTCTGTTGACAGCTTTTGGTAGGAGGCTAACTGGAAACACCTGGTGGATGGAATCATCCTTTTAGCAACAGTGTTCTGTTTACTTTAAGGTGCTGTGCGCGCCAGTGAACAAAGCTTCGTTTCTTCTCTCCCTGTTTCAAAGCATAGGGTCAGTCATTCTTCCGCTTCCAGAGAGGCTGGTTAGCTGTTGCAAACATCCAGCTTGCTTATTAATGAATGTGGGAGTCTGTCACTTAAAGACAGTCAATTCCTGGTCTTCACTTCAGTGCAAATCTGTGAGGCTTGACCCAGCAAGTCACTTCTTGCCTAGTCTTCAGTATGTACACTTAGGATGATGCTATTTGTGTAGAGCCCAAAGCATCTTGTCAAGGCAGAAAAGGAGCAATTACCTACTTCGGTACATCTCCTCTAAACCTTGCAGGGTAATTACAGCTACTTCAAAAAAATAAAAACACGGAGAACTGTTCTACAAGTCTGAGAGGTAGCATTCGTTAAAGTTGGCTCAGGGTGCCCTCCGGTGGCTCCTGTTCTCCTTGCCACATAGTAGCTTCTGGCGAAGTCAGAAACAACGGTGTTCCCAGATCCCTAGAAACTGCGTTGCACACTGCTCGTGGCTTACATAAGCAGCATGCATTTCTTACGTATTTTGACGAAATGATTGTATGTGGTTTAAGTGGTGGATTAGCTTCAACACCTTATCCACAGGACAGGCACCTTGCAGCTACAGGAACTGAATTTACATTTCAAAATTACACCACATCTATTTCTTAGAATTAAACACAGACTATTGAGCTGGCTAACCTCTTCACTTGCACACAAAGACTTCTGCACATTTCACTTTTGCTAAGTCATCACATCCAGGTTACATAAATTCCGTCTCGCTGCTGCCAGTCCACAAGGACAGAGGATCCCTGGCTGTTACTGATGAGAGTTGAAATACGATGCCAGAGGGTTTCCTTATGGCCTCCATATACTGCATGATGTTACTCCAAAGGATAAAGCAGAGAATGTTCATCCATTCCTTCTAGTTATTCCAAAGATGAATCTAAACTATTACTTAATCAAGACAGGTATGTCATGTCTATGCAGAGCAAATTCAGTTTGAGTTCTTAGCTACTTCTGACATTTCCAAGGGAAAAAAGTAGAAGTTACAGTGTGTGTATTTTAGATACCTAAAACTAGAAGACGCCACTAAACTTGGGTGTCCTGCAACATGAAATATTAGAAGGCACAAGTCTGTGGTCCTTTTCTCCTGCCATCACCAGTTCCTCATAGGACATCATATCATAGAATGTAATTGTCGCAACTTTCTTACTTTATCTGTGATAATGTTCAGCTGGTGAAATAAATGCCTAAATCTGTAACTTACATGCAGTAACTGCAAAAACAAGTGCTGTGAACCCTAAAAAAATACAGATTTTGACCATGAAGGTGTCTATTGTAGAATTAGCCACGCTGCCCTCCTACATTTACTTCATGAAAATAGTTGCTATTAGTGAACAAGCTGAGACTGCTGTGCTTAAAAAATCCCAGCATCCATCTTCTCCCCCTACTCAATTGTTTTTGTATCTTTGGAGACTTAAGTTAAATTTGTTTAATACTTTTTCCAATTGCAATACTAGTTTCTGACTTTGCCCAAGATAACTCCCCTTCTCCCATGGGGTAATTAACAAATTAGAGGTAGCCATTGAGAACTTTCCTGGGAACAAACCAATACCAACTTTTCCTCTTCTTCCACAGCATGACAATAATATCATTCACCGGGACCTGAAAGCAGAAAACGTGTTCTATGCCAGTAACACCTGTGTTAAGGTGGGAGACTTTGGATTCAGCACAATAAGTAAAAGAGATGAAACTTTAAAAACTTTCTGTGGCTCTCCTCCTTACGCCGCTCCTGAACTCTTCCGAGATGAAAGCTATATTGGCATCTATGTAGACATCTGGGCACTGGGAATCCTCTTATACTTCATGATGACGGGTAGCATGCCATTCCGGGCAGATACAGTAGGCAAACTGAAAAAGTGCATTCTTGAAGGGACATACACTTTGCCTCCCTGCCTCTCAGAAAATTGCCAGAAATTGATTAAAGGAGTCCTTCAGCCAGTACCAACCAAGCGCTACTCTGTCAAACTGATTATGAACAGTGAATGGATGCAAGGAATACAGTTCCCCAAACCCTTACAGACATTTAAACTGGATCCAAAGTATTTATCAGACATCAGTACACTCAAAGAAGAAGAAATTGAAGTGAAAAATATTCTGGAAGATCTGGGAATCACAGAACAGCACATTCAAAACAACCGGGGAAGAGGCGCACGCAGCTCTGTAACGGGGGTCTACAGAATTGTGTTGCACAGAGTACAGAAGAAAAGGGCACTTGAATCTGTTCCTATCATGTCTCAGCCAGATCCAAAAGAAGACGACTCAAGGAACGGAATCAATTCTTACAGTGGGATTAAGCACACATCCAAGCTGTGTTCTATTTTATAAAATTGCACTGCAGGCTTTATGCTCAGCACATCTGACAAAGGGGATTATTCGTGGGGATTATTCACTTATCCTTAAATTCTAGTGTTACATTTTTTTGTAATTTTTGAATAAACCAAAAATGCCTCATTTTCTTTGCATTTCTCAAGTGACAGTGAAGCACTCAAATACAGAGCTCTCGTGCATTTCTTTGACCCTTTCTCCATCCACTTGGTATAGCCAGTGCAAGAACCCAGTACCTGAAAGGATCACAAATGGAGGGGATCTTTTAATAAACACCATGGTACTGCACTTAACCCAGCTGGGAGATTCTCTGTACAGGCATATAACAGCTAACTTCTGAAAAGCTGTACCTAACCTTGACACAAGTTTACCACTGCAAACCAGGACAGTTTTTGCAGAGAACTAAATTTAAGCAGAGACTAGACTAGACCATAATGTAAACAACTGCAAATTCTGCATTTGAACTTCCTCATCAAATTTAACAAGTTAATTTTGTAAAAGCATTTTATTTTCTTTCAAGAAACAGCAAAGCTGTTGTTGGCTGCAGTTCCCAACTTGTCATGATTCCAAAAGACAAATCAGGATTCAGTACTTCAACCCTGCACGTCTGGGTGCCTGACTGGTTAGGCTACCATCAGTTACCCTTCTGACGCCTTCCACTCCTTGCACGATTCTGCCAGTCTGGAACTGCTTGGACTCCAGCTGCACTCCAATAAAGAAAGATTTAAGCGTACTCCAAAACCCATGTAGTTTTAAGTTCTTGCCTTAACCCTTGTTACCAGTAGCTGAATGCAAGCAGCAGCAAAATCTGCTTATATTCACTGAGCATTACAGGCTTGTCCTCACTCCTGCCATCCTGCTTTGGCAACCAAAGCTGGCACAAAGCTGATTTTGACACTTGACCACTGCAAGTTAAAAGCTGGACAGTCTGACAACTCCAGTTGTTCTGAGCATCACCAAAATGCAGATACTCCAATTTGAGCTTTAATGGCTTATTCTGTACTTGTATCTTCAACAGCATCAACTCTAGTGCAAAGGGCAAGTGTGGTAGCTGCTCTCTGAACAGGGACAGCTGACATGCCTAAGGTAAGAGGTAGAAGCTGTGAGTTTAGTTAAGGTAAGATACCCAATATAGGGTGTACAGAGGTACAGCTGGTGCTTTCACATTTAAACGCAGATGCCTTATCTGTCATGACACCAATGAGACAATCAGTTCACTTTAGAAGGAGTAATTCATATAAATGAGCAACAGAATGACTCTGAAAAGCCACCCATGGGAAACTGGACTCAGTGAGGCTCAGGTATGTACAAAGCAAGTACCAAGCCTCCTTCACAGATTTTCTAAGGGTAATAAAACAATATCATTTTTTATAAAACAGTAATTAAGATTAATTCCATTTCATAAAGTTGGTATTAATTCCTCCACTATAAACAGTTTCCATATAAAAGCATTTTAAGTTATCTTGAAACGTGGCCCTGATAAAATTGTTTTACACCAGCCTCAGCAACTCTTTTCCACTTTTGTAGGAATGACACTAAGAAAAAAGATGCAGAATGTCCACACAGCTTGTGAATCCACAGCTTTGGGTTTTTACCAGAGCCAGCTTCCTCCTTCCTGTTAGAGAAAAAGAAATCCATCCTAAAAACCCAACAAGTCAGCACTACTCCAACAGGTTTCAAATATCTCAAACTTTATTTTAATAAAGAATCAGCCTCACAGACCTGTGAGGTCTGTGCCAGTAGCTCGCTTCTTGGCTTGTCCACTGCCAGCAATGGACTTTGTTCCATGACAGTTTGTTTTACAGGTGCCAAGGTTAAGTTTCATGAGGGCAACCTAAACCATAATACTTGCAAACACTATCATCATGCATTGCTCCATCATTGTCAGCAGAACAAACAGATTAGTATTCATCAATTTATAATAAACAACTATTTTACCAAGGCTTGACTGTACAAATACAGCAAGTTATCAAATCCTAGTGAGTGACAGGTATTACAAACACTTCATGACACACACACAAAAAAACCTGTAATTAACAGAGAAATCATTTTTTGCTACTTTATATTAAGTAATGTAGCTTTGTAGAATTAGCAAAGAAATAAATTCAATGAAACTTCATTCTGTACATCAGCTCAACTTAAATATATATATATATATGTATGTATGTATATATATATATATTACAAGCTTAAAAGGCTCATATCATAGTTCATTTCCAATCTGGGCTTTAAAAATCTACCAGAATGGACTCCCCATAACCACTGTAAATCTATCTACTGCTCGCAAAATGGATAGCTTTAGCTTGCACATTGCGGGAGGGGGGAAGGAAATAAAAGACTCCACTCCTACAGTATTACCAATAGTGAGAAGGACTTCAAAGTGCAAAGCCAAATTCAAAGCTAGAAAGTCTTTTG
The DNA here is from genome assembly GCA_013397725.1 of Rhagologus leucostigma. NCBI lineage: Eukaryota > Metazoa > Chordata > Aves > Passeriformes > Rhagologus > Rhagologus leucostigma. The sequence continues at coordinate 530,896 of VZTD01004147.1, read as the reverse complement.
GAAATGTGTTATATAAAGATGAGTAATAGGCCAGAGTTCCAGACAAAGTGATGAAGATCACTCTCTTCCTTCATTAGCCAATTAAAAGAGCTCCACAATATCTCTTAAGTTTTATTTGAAAATTTTGCTGCCTCCGATATTTCTACTAAACAATCCATTATGGTACCAAATCAATGATCCCATGTCTTTAGAAGAAAAATTTATTACCTCCCTTCTTCTTCATCTTTCCTCCCAGACTCCTGTTATTTAAAATACAGGTATAAAACACATAAAATGTTAGGAGGCATTACATAATAACTAACACAGTGGATCACAGAGTTTCTTCTACGAAAACCACTTGTCAGCCTAGCCGTTCTTGATCCAGTCACTTTGACACGGAAGAGAAATTCTATTCCAACAATGCATGTTCTTGGTTCTATGCCTGTCCCAAAGCAACGGGGTGATGGGAGGCAGACTGGGAGATGAAAGGGAAGGTGATAAAGTGAAAGAGAATTGCAGTATTCAGAAGGTTGACTGCTTATTGTCAAGGCACTGAGAACCCTAACATTAAAAGCTTGGACTATTTTGCAGACACTTGAGTACTAGTAGAAGTTAACAGTGTAGGTTTCAAGTTATTTTACATGGAAGAGCAGGCAGAAGATTCCTTTTTTTTTTTTTCTTTCTACATATGAAGACTTTGTAATAGACTACAGCTACTTCTCTGCAATTAAAAAAGTTCAGACATGTTAAGGAATCCCCACAGCACCTGGCAAGTCCCTCTATCTCCAATATACTCCTGATTTTAGTGTTCTGAAAATACTATAAAATCAGCATACCATATTATGATGATTTTTCTCAAGGAGCTTAAAAGTTTTTTCATGCTCCAATTAAGTACTACTTTACCCTGAAACTTCAGTGCTACTGCAATCCTTTTTCTCTCTCTCTCACCCTGCCCTCACACCTTGTTTCTTTCCCCACCTCACAGAGGTATCTTAATGCTCCCCATTGGAAATGGCGACAGTAACGCCTTCAGATTCTGTTGTTGCAGGGATTCTTGGCACTTTCTTAGCAGGGCTTGGGATGTGCTAAGAAGAAGGGAAAAAAGACATTAAATACAGTTTTCTAGTTCACAGACATTCATACTTCATGGCTAGTCCAACTCTCAAACAACATTCATGCTACACTGGACGGCTTGGCTTTAAGTCAATCAAATTGGTCATGCTTCATGCAAACAGATTGTGTGAGAAGAGCCAGTTTGTTCTTCTTTCATTCTGCTGCAGTTTCGTTCTTTTTTGGATGAAATGTACTTTTTAAAATCACATGTTCAACGTTTTACTTCTTGCATGTTACACGTGTTAACAAAGTATTCAATGTAACTCATAAAACCACTTCCTCTTAACATACATGCACATGCTAAGACAAACATGTAAATGGTTCCAACCATTTACATCAAACTTTAAAAGAGTGCTGAGTGTTCACCTCATGAACAATGCCTGGGTGGACAACTCCAACTCTTGCTTCCAGAGGTCCGTCACTCATGAGTGGGCGCCGGGCGTAAGTTCTCCTGTGTTTTTCATCGACACGCACAAGGTACCACGTTCCTTCAAAGAGATCCTCGACTGAACACTGTGGAATATAATTGGCTGTAAAAAAGGGAGTAACACATTGTTAGTTGTTTCCTGGTAAGAGTTTTACCCAACATAGGCCTTTGCAGACTGGCTGCACTAAGACAGAAAAAAACAAGCCAGCATTTTTACTTCGGACATATTGGGCCAATGAACACGAGCTACTCAGAAGCAGAAAGGGTTGGACATTTCCTTCATTCTACACCCTAAGCATTTAAAGCCAGGTAGATTAAGTGATGAGAATTTTGCTCTAGGACTAGGAATTATGTACACTTATTAAGTTCCTACCCAAATGATGTGTTTCCTGTCTGAGCTTCATGTTTTCAGCAAAGACGTCAGGTGCAATACACTTTCTTGAGTCAAGTCTTGTTTTGAGATCAGAAAGGCTGGCAGTTATTTTGTCCAGTGCAGAACCTGCAATACAGAACCATCACGTAAGGTAGAGCCAGTACTGAGAACTGCACACTAGCATGTGAACGTTTCAAGCCCATTCAAAGTACTTTGCATTATATAATCTTAAGTATTAGTAATTTAAAAATATTCCTAATTACCAACTCGAAACATTTAACAGCGCTTGAAGAATATTATTTATTTGTTCAAGAAGACACTTAAACACTCCCTGGAGCTGGACATTCTCAGCGTGGCACTACTGTCATTACAACTGCCCTGCAGGTCTACTCGTGCTAGTGGGTTGTGTAACAAGGCATCAAGAGCGAGCTGTGCAAGGGAGGTAGTTGACATCACCTGCTGTCACTCACCAGGAGTGGCATCCTGTGTGACCCTGATGGAATACAGGGTAGCAGCAAAACCAGAACCATATGAGAACACGCTGATTCTCTGTCCTGCAAGCTGCTCTGGGGAGTACCTGCAAATCACACAACAGTTTTTTAAAGTCAGAATTAAGCCAAAGTGCCAATTTTAAATATCTAGAAACTGCAGCTAGCTTTGGAAAAGCAGCCAGCAAATTATAGTGTCTATAATACACATTTAGCATGCTATGTGCATAAATGCTGACTTTTAAAAACACAAATTCAAATACTGCTGTTACGTGATGAGTTCCAAAATTGCGTAAAGTAAAACATGCCTGAGCAATGCCCGGAATATGATGAAGGCAGCCAGACTTCATTCTTAAGCAAACTAAAGCCTAAAATGAATAAACGCATCATGGAAGGCAATGTCAGAATGAAGAAAAATGAAGGAAAATGGAGAAAAAAGAAGAAAAAAGAAAACTCAGGAGTGGTTTAATGTAAACTTTACATAATTTTGCAAAAGACTGTATTTGAAAAAAAAATCTTAATTAAATGTTAATTTAATTTCACTTTGCTTATTATAGTAAGACAGAGAAGACATTTGAATTTTCTTTTCCACTTCAGGAGTGTTTCTAGAGGAAGGGAGATGGGGAAAGTTGGGGCTGAGAAGAGATGCGACCTTACAAATAAGATCCTACTTTGCGAGGCAGTACACAGCTGTTTTGGATCAGCTTCTGACACAGACATTTTCATTCTGCTTGTCACTTGAACTGAATGTGTGTGCAGAATAGTGTTTTAACTTTAGTTTTTCTGCTTAAGGCAATCTTGTAGGAAAAGGTTTGCTAGACGATGCTTTTACAAAAGACTTTCTGAAACAAAAACCTGTTATGATCTTATTCATAAACAGCTTTTCCCAATTTTATGCTTACTGGGCTAGAAGAGAGGCAAGGCAACCATACACTGAAGGGGTATACATATTTCCATTCTGATTGGACACAAGTAATGAAGCTTTGGTTTTCTGATTGAAGAGCTCTGCACTAGCTTTCATAAAAGCTTTTTCCACATCTCTGTCAAAGTATGTATCTTCAAGTTTTATATCTCTATTCAAAAGAGAAGAAAAAAAAATGAGGCTCAGAAACAGTTACTAAAATAGCAGAAAGTAAAAACACACCTTGGATGTGTAACTGATTATGTGAATAAGGAAGACAGCAGCCATTCTCACCTGAAAGCTTCCAGACCACTGAAAACACCATTTGCTGTTTCTGGGTTCTGGTCACTGAGAAAGTCATTAAGCAAGAGTCTAGCCACGGATTTCTGTACCAGTTTACAGTACGGAGAATGGAAGATCATGAATCCAAAGTCGTTCAAGGTGAAACGTCTGTCTGTCCCCTCTGAAAGAGGCAGAAGTGTTGTGTTGTGTTACAACCTATGTTTAGTACTCACTTCAGTTACGGAAATAAAGCAGGGAGCTGGCAGGACACCAGTCATCGTAACACGCTGGCATAGAAGAGACACAAACATACAAGTAACACTAGCTACTGCTGTCAAGTGCACTTAACACACTGCACTGCTTCTATTTAACAATCCTTTTTTTTACCACCTTTTGCATCAGCTAACAGTATTTGCTCTTATTCTAGAAAAAAAGTCATGTTTAACAGAATCTCTGTATTCCTACCCAGCACTGTGATATAATAATCTACTTAATTTGCCTCTCTTTACACCTATGCCTCTTAATATAATTGAAGCAATCACTAAACACATAGGGTTAAAAAAAAAAATCAGTATCATTACATAACTTTGAAATATTAACCTAAGTTTCCTAAAAGCCTGGATGGAGGTGGGGAATAGCATGCTTTTAACCAAGGTACTGTATGTTACACCAAGAAATGCCTGTAGAGACTACTGCTTACAGACTGTCAGGAACTCAGCCATGCCAAAACAGAAATAAATTATTTCTTACAGGAGAGAGCAAATATTTCAATTGCTTCAGAACATACAAACATGAAGAGACTCAATGACTAGTCTTTAGATCAGATACTGAAACTGTCTGTGTAGTACACACTCCAGCATTTGCCGATCTGCAGTATCATCAGGAGAGTCTACGCACCCTTTTGCCACTGGGCGTGGATTTTGTTGCGATAGACGGTGTAGCAGCGGTCTAATGCACTGAGGTAGCACTGTATGGAGAGCTTGCCATCCACTACAGGATATTCAGAGACCATGTCTGGTTTGTAGAAGTCATACGCATGCTGCATGTGGGTTCCACGCAGCCCTGGTGGACACAAATCGACAAAAGTTGAACATTAGTTTACTCAGCTGCTTCGAGTCAATTGGGATGCATCAGTTAGCACAAGTGGGGAAAGAAGCAGTTTTGGCTCCAGCCCAGCACTTCATAGCCCCAGATCATAGCACTTCAGGCTTTTTAAGGTAAGGTTTCACACAGTTCTCAATTGCCTGCAAAGCAGAATAAGACTGAGCATGACCAACACATGCAATAAAGGACTGTCATCCAATTGTCCTGGAAGTAGAATGTTGTGTTATTCAGCTTTAGTATTATTCTATCAATTTTAGTGCAGAATCCTCAAGGAAATAAACAAACAGAAAATCTCTAACTGTTCCCTGCTGTGTCCTGTAACAGGACTTGGCTGAATTAGACCAGAGCAAGAGGAGACAAAGAACAGTTTCTGACATTACTGGGAGTTAATCCGCTGCTTCAGCAAGGCACAAAAACCAGGGAAGAGGCTTCAGGACAAATGCAGTTACCTGACCTGAACAGTGTATGTTCTCCCATAGGACTAACCTCTCTCAAAAATCAATGGTGCATTTGGACCGACCAGCATTGCAACAGCACCAGCTCCCCCAGTGGGCCTGGCATTTCCAGAGGCATACACAGCGATGTCTCCAGCCACCACGAGGGCATAGCGTCCTGGGAAAAACACACAGAAAAAATGGTGAGAAGGAGCCATGAGTCTGGCACATCTTAACATCCATCAGCAGTTTTTAGACTTTAGTTACTGACGAGATGACACTGAGATTAAAAGACTTTCCCCCCACATTTTAATCAGCAGTCACCAAAATTTACAGAAGACCTTTACATTAGTACCTATGTCATTATTCTTCACACTGTAACTGAACTAGCGGCAAATGTCCGGGGCATTTAAGAAAAAGACTTCAGAAGAGAAAAACAGTTTACCCTCTGGGTTTTATATGGTTAAACATGAACTCTGTCATAGTAGGGCAGACTGATGTAAAGATGACGTTAACTTTTCAAGAAAATACCCTTGACTTACCATCCCAGGAACTGGACTCAATCCAATTAATAGCATTAAAAAGAGCAGCAGTGCCTCCATAGCAGGCATTGGTGGTGTCGATTCCTTCTACATCTGTATTACCAGACTCTTCAAAAAGCTGCATCAGGACAGTCTTCACAGATTTTGATTTATCAATTATGGTCTCCGTTCCAACTTCTAATCTCCCGATACAATCATAGGAAAGGTTGTTCCTCTCCATGAGCTTCTGAACCACAGTCAAGCAGAGGGAATTGATATCCTCCCGGTCAGAGCAGAAACCCATCCTTGCCTGGCCTAGCCCAATGGTGTACTTCCCAGCATCCACACCATCATACTTCTCCAGCTCTGTCTGGTCAACATACTGAGATGGAAAATAGATTTCCAGTGCCACAATTCCAACATCTTTGGGCCAACAGGATTCAGCATTCACTGGAAGAGACCCAGGCATCGTGGCAGATCTTTAAGAAAAAAACAGAAAACCACAAACCCATGTGATTTATTCACATATATTTACAGGGATCTACTTTCAGTTCCTGCAATTTTATGGAAGAAGTTGTGTTGCACATACTCTATAAGGTCATTTGCAAAAGGCAAGCCTTTGCCTCTGGTGAAGCTTCGGTATGAGCATACCATAAATGTCATTAGAGTTTTTTAAAGTTTTTTTTTAATTAAGTGAAAATACAAATTTCAGCCCTGGAGATGAACAGATGTAGGTTAAGCCCAAGCTATCTTTCTGAAGCAAAACACATACTTACCGAGTATTAAGTGTTTGAGAAACTAATGTTCATTATCTTACTTCTGCTTATATGCAAAGTCTCAATTTTGCATACAACCAAGCTGGAAACACTGGATATTTTTATTAGCGTTGCTAGTTGAAAACCCTTACTAGGAAATCACCTTCTTAAAACAGGCCAGCACTCTTCAAAATCATTTTTATTTTTAAACAAAGTGACATAGGTCACTTTGTTTTGCTTATACTTGCAACAAGGCAGAATTATTTCACTGTTGGGTTTCAGTTTTTGTTTTTGTTTTGAGGGGCATGTTGGTGTTTGCTTTTTGTTTTTTTTTTGTTTCCTTTAGGCATACTCTTATTTTGGCATTCCAGAACACTGGAACTCCTAACACCAAGCCTGGAGGAATATTTCATGGGCTGAGATTAACAGTGTTCTCCCTGATAGGCCGAGTTTCCTTATTCTAATCCCACAGCTTTCCTGTCACCACACTTGAGGATTTACTACCCTCAAGGATATACTACACCCTATTACTTCAACCCTACCTCAATTACACCGCCCGGCACCATCCTCCTTGGCTCACATCCTTACAGGGCACTCGTCCCTTCCGTGCCCAGCTCCAAGCACCGCCGCACTGACCTCACCCGGCTTCTTCCAGAAGCCAGGACCAGCTACATAAAGGGACGACGAACGGCCCTACAGCCAGCGCACTGCGCGGTTTTAGGCAAAACAACTTATATCGCCTTGCGTCCCCTGCTGCCGCCACCCCACCAAGTCAAGGTTATCCACAACCCGCCCGGCAGCCCGGCAGGAGCCGCGGGAAGAGGCGAAAAGGGGGTCGCACCGCGTCCCACCCGCAGGGTGCGCCCAGCACAGCCCGCCGCCCGCCCGCCGCCCTCCCGCCGTCCCACCTCTGCCCTCACGCAGCCGCGCCGCCCGGCTCTTACACGCTGCGGAATCCCATGGCCGACTTCTGCCGGGCTGCGCATGCGCGCCCCGGGCAGCGCGCGTGCGCCGGGAGCCGCCACGCCTGCACAGCGCGGGGCTGCAGGGAGCGCCGGGACACCGCGCTTGGCTTCGCCACCTGGCACGGGGCAAAAACCCCGGCAGGAAATAAAACTTAATTCTCCAGCACCCAAAATCCCAGTCTGAGGAGGCTTCCTGTGTGGCTTTGGTTTTGTTTGTTATTTTGGACAATCCCTCGGCACCTCACTTCTATTTGCCCAGTGGAGCGGCGCCGTATCTCCGTATGTTGCTTTAAAGTATACGGATAAAAAAACCCCAAACAACCCACAAACTGAGCAAAACCTTCATTATTCCTGCCTCCTGGAAGCTGTCGGGCAGGATTATGGATTTGTTATGGCACAGCAGCAGGCTGATGCTGTTGGTGGAGTGGCCATCACCGACTCGCTGAAGCAAGGGCCAGGGGAGGGAGTGTGCTGGTCCAGAGAGTCCCCAGGAGCTGCGGGGAGCAAGGGCACGTCCCTTCTCAGCAGTACCGTGAACAAGTCACACGGCTTGAGGACACGGAGCAGCGCTGGGGTCCAAAACTTGGCTCCAAGAGCTGTGTTTTATCCCAAATCTGCACAGGCACTGCAGGGGAGGTAGAATCTTTTTGGCTCCTATGTGAATGTAGACACACAACCCACAGAGAGATCCCAAGGTACTAGCTTCGAAAAGGGCTTTGGGGTCCAGCTCTCCTTCTGGCACAAAACGCCTCACTTTTGTTTTCAAAAGGATTTTTTCAAAAAGGAAATACCAGCTCATCAGTGTCTGGCAGCCACACTGAGGGTGAGCCATGTACCCAGGGCAGAGCTCTCTGATGCTCCAAGGGTCAGAAAGCTGAAAGTTGGAGGCTGCAGAGAATCTCAAGAGGCTTAATTTTATTTAAGATTTATACAAAAATCATTGAATGGTTTGGGTTGGAAGGGGCCTTAAAGATCATCTCATTCCATACCCTCTGCCGTGGGCTGGCACACCTTCCACTAGATTAGGTTGCTCAATGTCTCCAGCTTGGCTCTAAACAGTTCCAGGCATGGGGCATTCACAGCTCCTCTAGGCAACCTACGCCAGTGCCTCACCACCCTCACAGTAAAGAATTTCTTCCTCATATCTCATCTAAAGGTACTCCCTTTCAGTTTGAAACCATTCCCCCATGTCCTGTCACTACACGTTCTGGCAAGAAGTCCCTCTCCCTTTATTTTTTAATAAGCTCACTGTAAGTACTGAAAGGGTGCAGAGAGGTGTCCCTGAAGCCTGAATGCAGCATGAATGGACTTGACAAGTAATAGGCATAGGAGAACAGCAGCTTTTAACCAGGCAGTAAATTCTTGGGAAAATCAGTATCCTAAAAGGAATTGCACTATCGGTGAGAGCCGAGGAAAACCAGTGTGTTCTGTGCTTGCTCCTTACAGAGCTTTGAGATGCCAAAACTGGCATTCAAGTGGTACTACTTGCTGCAGTTCTCCCATCAGAAAACTTTGTGCAGAACACAACTAGAGGGAGGGTGTTTCTGTCATGTTCCCAGGCTCACCAAATACCAAGCTCACCAGTCACACCTAACAAGGCAGCAGTCTGGGCTACCGGGCTGTACTGCCATGAGCTCTGCTTTGTAAGCATACTCTGACCACTGAAGGAAATGGGATGTACGACATCTTGAGTCAGTCAGTCATTGCAGAAAAAAATTGTTTACTCAGTATAAAACAGACAGCCTTTTGTCTTCCTGGTCAAACAGCAAAAAACATTCTATCACTTTTAGTGAAAATGAGAACTTTCTCAGAAGTATGATTTGCTTCAGAAGACCAAGAATCCCAAATGCTTTTATTTATGGAAATGAGAAACCTGCTTTATTTTGTGTCTCCTTATGATTCCGCTGGGAATGAACGAGAAGCATAAGACAAGTCCCTTCTTTCCGCTGGTGTTACCAGAAACACGTTCTCTCGTAACAGCTGGTGGCATTAATTGTCCTTCTCAGGAATTTGAGCAGATTATGGCAATAGTTTGACTCTGTTATTTCCCGCCTACGTTCTAAATTCTAACGGAACACGTTACTCAAAGGCAGAAAATAAGTCCCGGCCTTGTTTGCTACAAGCGATGCCTTTGGCTCCAGAGGACCAGTGGGACGGGCTGTGCCCGTGGCAGCCCCGGCTGTGACATCACCGACTTGTTCCCGCACGGACCCGCAGATGACACTCGCGCGCACGACACCGGTGCCGCCACCAGAGGTCGCCGCGTCCGCCCAGACCGCGGCCACATCCCCGCGGGACGCTCGGCTCCTCCGGGCGCCGGCATGGGCCGAGACGGGCATCCCCGCGGGATGCTCGCTCACCTCCGTGCGCCGGGATACGGGAAAACTACGCAGAGCCGCGGGGACGGAACCTTGGATGGAGCCGTGCGGCCTTACCCGCGGGGATGGCGGCACATCCGAGCAGGGGGCTCCGTCAGCAACACGGGTGGGCGCCGGGATGCCCACACCCCTGCGGCAAACGCCATCAGGAAAGAAGGCGGCGGCACGCCTTGGGGAAGCACCCGGCTGCCTTTGCCTGGGCGACGGGAGGTGGCGTGGGCAGGGGGACACGCTCGCTCCGCCTTTCCCGACCTGGGAGGGCGACGCTGTCGCGACACTGAACAGGCAATTAAGGAAACACACCGAAGGCTTCTCGGTGGCCTCCGAGGCGGGGCAGAGCCCGGCGGAGCCCCGCAGCAGCCGCTCACCGCAGCTCACACAGCCGCGGGCCTCCCGCGAGGGCAGGACGGGAGGCAGCGGCGGGGACCCTCGTCTCGGGATGCAGTTCTTTCGGGAGGCACCTGGTTGCCCGGGCAGTGAGCGTCGCCCGCTGCGCCGCCCCACGGGCAGTGATGCTCCGGACAGCGGCCGGCGCGGGGTGCGGAGTAACACCTAAGTTAGGACACCCTGACACACCTTTTTGGGATGTTTTTTATCCTTTTTTTTCCTCCTCTTTTTTGCATTTTTTTTTAAATTTCCCCCCTGCCGCGCTACGGGCATTCCTCCAAAAGAGCTCGCATCCACTGGAGAGACCTCTCCCAGCTATGCCGAAGCTGCCTGCGGCTCCCCCTCGTCCCCCCGCCGCACCTCGCGTGCTTCCCCCAGCGGCTCCGCAGCC
>VZTD01004147.1:435694-520326 GCA_013397725.1 Rhagologus leucostigma | reverse complement strand
CCCCGCCCCCGGACCTCCGCGGCCCGAGCCCCGCTCACCCGTCGGAGGTGATGGCTCCCGGTGTCGTTCCCGACGTCGCTCCTGTTGTCGCGCCCGGTGTGGCTCCACACGCACTCAGGACAGCACCGGCCCCCGGCGGGCGTGCGGCCCCTTTAAGCAGCTGCACCGCCCGCCGCCCGGCGCGCGCCCTGAGCGGCAGCGTCGTCCCCCAATCACAGCCGCGGCAGCCCCAGCTCCCGCCCCCCCGCCCGGCGCGCGGCGGGCGGAGCGGGCGGGGGGAATGGCGTGAGAAAGTGACGCGGCGTGGGCAGAGGGTGGTGCGCCAATGGGGACGCGGTAGGGGCGGCGGACGCCCAATGGGAGCCGAGCGCCGGGCGGGGACAGCCAATGGGAGCGTGCGGCCGACCGCGGGTGAGGGTAGGAAGGGCTCGGGCCGGGCGCGAGGCGGTTGCCTGGCAACGGGAGTGCCCGTTTGTCCCGGCCGCAGGCGCTCGGAGCATCCCGGCCCCTGCGCATCCAGGCCCCGGCCCATTCCGGCCCCGCTTTGTCCCGGCTCCGGCGCATCCAGCCCCCGCCGTGTCCCTGCCCCGGCGTGTCCTGACCCCGGCGTGCCCGGGGCACCGGGGCTCGCACGGGGCTCTGCCAGCAGAATTGCTTCACGGAGGATATGATGGATGTCCTGCCCTGCCCTGCCCTGCCCTATATCTTCTCGTAACGTTTTCGTCCGAGCTCGTTAAATCTTCCATGTGCCAAGCTGCATATCACGCGGTTATTGCTGCCTGACATTTAGCTAATGTGTGAATTCCTCCTGCCAGCCTCGCTTGCCTTTAGGCCATGCGATGATTTATATCCACCTANGTGGCTCCACACGCACTCAGGACAGCACCGGCCCCCGGCGGGCGTGCGGCCCCTTTAAGCAGCTGCACCGCCCGCCGCCCGGCGCGCGCCCTGAGCGGCAGCGTCGTCCCCCAATCACAGCCGCGGCAGCCCCAGCTCCCGCCCCCCCGCCCGGCGCGCGGCGGGCGGAGCGGGCGGGGGGAATGGCGTGAGAAAGTGACGCGGCGTGGGCAGAGGGTGGTGCGCCAATGGGGACGCGGTAGGGGCGGCGGACGCCCAATGGGAGCCGAGCGCCGGGCGGGGACAGCCAATGGGAGCGTGCGGCCGACCGCGGGTGAGGGTAGGAAGGGCTCGGGCCGGGCGCGAGGCGGTTGCCTGGCAACGGGAGTGCCCGTTTGTCCCGGCCGCAGGCGCTCGGAGCATCCCGGCCCCTGCGCATCCAGGCCCCGGCCCATTCCGGCCCCGCTTTGTCCCGGCTCCGGCGCATCCAGCCCCCGCCGTGTCCCTGCCCCGGCGTGTCCTGACCCCGGCGTGCCCGGGGCACCGGGGCTCGCACGGGGCTCTGCCAGCAGAATTGCTTCACGGAGGATATGATGGATGTCCTGCCCTGCCCTGCCCTGCCCTATATCTTCTCGTAACGTTTTCGTCCGAGCTCGTTAAATCTTCCATGTGCCAAGCTGCATATCACGCGGTTATTGCTGCCTGACATTTAGCTAATGTGTGAATTCCTCCTGCCAGCCTCGCTTGCCTTTAGGCCATGCGATGATTTATATCCACCTAATCCATTGCTGCACACCCCCGGAGAACTGGGAGCACAAGCTTCTGTTGCAGATGGGAAGTTGCTTGACAAAAGTCAAACACAAATTTTATAGCATGGATAATTGGGTTGTAAACCACTGCTCAAGTCAGAGAAATGTACTCCCTTAGCAGCTGTCTGGTTCTGTGAGCTCTGAGTGCTGTAGCCAGCAGAAGACACCACCTTGCTCACCTCACACCACTCCAGAGTGTTAAACCGCCATCTTCGGGGCAAGTAAAAATACTGCAAAGGAAATGGAAAAGCCATCACTGAAAGTGTTAACTCCTGTCCTGTTTGTTCAATCTGTTTTGAACTTGTAACTATTTGTTCTGCCATTGTCATGCAAAATCATCACAGATTTGTCACATAGCTATCTGTAGTGCAAGGATTGAGAAATACTACTGAGAAATCGAGAGAAGGTTTGTCTACATGTGTTATCCTGCAGTCTCCTGATAAGCTTGTGCCAGTCAGTGTACAAGCCAGTTCCATATGTTATTCTGAAAAAAACATGTTGACAAAATGCAAACCTGGTTGGCGATGGCGTAGTTACATCACGTAGACACACTGGTGCCTCCTGTGCCTACAGACCAAAGGAGCTTTTAGGAAAGTTCATCTTCTGCTCTGGGACTCTAAAACTTCAATTCCTTCTCCTTTTCCATTCCTACCACAAAACCAAACCAAACCAAACCAAAACCAAAACCAAACCAAAACAAAAAAACCGCAAAACAACCAACCAACCAATCAACCAACCAACCAAAACAACTACCCAAAAAACAAACAAAACCAAAGAACCAGAACCAGAGCTGTATCCTTGTTCTGGACATCAAAATGGATTCCTAATACCAGCCTTTCACCATGCACTTTGGTGGCAAAATATTCCTGACATGGGGATGCCTGGACTGTCCTGGTTTTATGGAAGTTGCTGGGGAGGAAATGGAGCAGTGCGTCTCCCTGCTCCGTGGGGGCTCAGCTGCCAGTGCGCAAGGCCAGCTCTGGTTCCCACATCTCAGGTAGCCTGGGATGGGGCTGCCCTGGAGAAAGCAGTGTGATGAAGCTGTGAGGAGCCTCCATGGCCACCTCTTCCTTTTCACTTGGGAGCCGTGTTCAAAGTTGGGCCCTTGCCAGAGGGGCACCATGACTGTGCCTGTGCCTGGTATGACCCTTGCTGATCCTGACCTAGTGACTTGACCCCCCAGCTTCACCTCTGACCTACTCTTCTCTACAGACTTGTCTGGAAACCTGGACTCTTGGCTGACGCTGTTTGGCCATCACTGGCCCTGCTCTCCATGTTTGTTTGGGCACTGTGAGAGCTTGCCCTTGGCCAGGTTGCTGCCCTGCCTGCCTCCTTGTCATGGCTCTGGCTGCACCTGCTCTTGCTGCTCCTGACAATGTAAACCTGCTCACCTGGGAGTCTGCACTCATTTATCCTTCTGATAAATGTCTTACTTTCCTTCAAAATGGTGAAGTCAGAATTGGGTTTTGCAATTCTTTTTTGTGTGTGTGTGTATAGTCAACACTAAATGCAGATCTAAAAAAGATTCTTCTTTATTACATCTTCTACAGATCTCATAAAAAACCATGCCAAAATTACTAAGATTAGCCTGGGGAGGAGATCCATATTACTGCTTTCTTTCCCATGGTCTGTGTATCTCTACCAGGTATTTAGAGATTTACCTGCTCTTTACACAGCTAAGAGCATTGTTTTTGTCTCCTCAGGATGTTTATGGATCCAGCTGCTAATTTAAATTTGTATCAAGTCCAGATGTCCTCCTCTTGCAGACTAGTTTGATGACTAATTCTTTATAGCCTAAGATCTAGAACCTACTTTTTCTTATTAATCAGTACGATTTATTTTATAATTGTCGTCAATAGTGTTATTCTTTTTATTCAGCTTTATGAGACTGTTTGCTCTTCTGCCACAGAGTGTGTTAGAAAGGAATACTCATAAAAAATTACAATGTTTTCTTCACAAGAAAAGGTCTGCCTATGCTGCTGTTGCAATAGTCTACAATTGTTTTACACTAATTTCTCGTAAAGATTGCATTAATATCATTAAAGTTGTTGGTGAATCTTATTCCAAACCTCTTAGGTAATTAATTATAGTTCTCTAACCAAACTGTGCTCCAGACATGTGATTGCACTATTTCCAGCCCAGCTAGTGAGAATGCAGGTCATTTCCCTTTCATGGCTGTAGAGTTTAACCAATCTGCCCAGGGAGATATTTATTCAAAAATTGTATTTGCAAATTCTATTTGTTAATTTCGACTAATGCATTAAAATGAGTGCTGCACTTCAGTAACCTTAGAACTGGAAATCTGAGAAAGAACAGGTTTTTTTAATAAAGATGGTACTACCAAAGAAACTCAGCATAACTCAGAATAACCTTCTCTCAGAAACATGGTCAGGTGTGCTACTGAGGGGGCAAACACATATCCTCTTCCTCTGTTAAAATCCAGTCTGTTTTGATAAGAAAGGGGTTTGAATTTAAGCCTCTATCAACATTTTTCAGGTGTGTAAAAGTGTGTGGGAACTCCTAACCCAGTACTGTTTTGAAAGAGAAGTGTTTGCTGTCTCATGACTCACTTTCTAGTTTTAAGCAAGAGTGTCAACTTCAAGGTGCTCGTTTTGCCTTAATAGACCCAACATGTTCTTTGCTTCTCTTTAGCAGTTCTTAGGCAATGCTATCTGTGTTTTTTTTAAAGCATCCTAAAGGCTTGGAGACCATCACATTAAGTTAGTAACTCTTAAAATAAATGAAAAAGCCAGATTATAATATTCTGTTAAGCTCTTTCTTAAAAGTGTTTAAGAGTGCCTTTATTGGAATTCTCAAAAATATTAATTACAAGCCTAATTTGGACTTAATTCAATGGAAGTTACGCTTCTAAGCCACTAAAATGCTCACTGGGGTTTTCAAATGCGTCCAACTACATCTTTTAGGCACCTAAACCCATTGAAAAGAGAGCTTTATTCAGCATTTTCAGGAAAAACAACGTCATGTGCCCTAATAATCTCTTCCACAAAACAAGATGTTGAGATGACTTCAGTGAAAAAGGCATTGATTTTATTTTGTTGCCAAGTACAAAATAGCAAAGGTCAAAAATAATGCTCAGGTACAGAGACTATGAGGTCACTCAAACGAAGGTTTGGAAACTGGAAGGTTTTTCTTCTACATATTTGTGTTTCAGAGTTCAGGGATAAATAAAACTGTATGAGACAGTGGATCTTTCAAGTGCTGTTTTGATACTTCATATACCAGTATCAGGGAGGAAAGTTTTTTTTAGATTGAATGACTGGTTGAAGTTATTTCTAATTCAATTCCCAAAAGAATGCACAGGAACCAAAACTTGAAATACAGTTGGCAGCAGGGAGTGGACTTTGTAATCTCGTAATCTCTCTGTTTGATCTACTGATTCCAGGAGAACCTGATAGAAGACATCACACTGAAGAACTGGAAGATGTAAACAAAAATATCAAACCCTGTCTTTTAAAGTAGGTCCAATAAACACAAGTGTTTCAATAACATTTGAGTTGCAGATTTGGTTGAGTCTTTAATTTCAAGTATGAAGCACGAATTCCTGAACTGATAAGAATCAAAGATTAGGAAGCCAGGAAAGCTGACAGTACAAAAACAAGTCACCACCAGTATCTGTACTGCTTTCCAAATGGGAGGGAGAACTGCAGCTGTTCTGTGATGCTACAACTGTCAGAGGACAGGTCTGCAAGCCAAGAGTGCATGGAGCTTCCCAGCAGCCTGTACCTAAACCAGCATGGACCCCTTCCCTTCCCTTCCCTTCCCTTCCCTTCCCTTCCCTTCCCTATTGGCCGGGAAAGGTTGTTCCACGCTCTAATCCTGTGAAATGCTCTCTCTCATAGAACAGCCATGGAAATTAGGGTACAGTCAATGCTTTAGTCAGTATGTTGGGTGCACTATACACTCAAAATGTCACTGCTTGCATTGACGGCACAGCTCTGAGGAGCTCAGATACCGTCATAAACCCACCCAGAATCTGAGGGAAGCAGGAAGGTAAAATCTGGCATGCAGAGCAGAACATGAGAAACAAAATAGAACTGCCAGAAACAGTAAACTGCTGCTGCCATATTGTAAAGAGCTTCAGCAATTTAGCATTCCTGGTGTTCTGCTCACCTGGGCCCAGGGGGGTTGGATTCTGTGTAATACCCATTAGCTAATTATCCATGTGGTGTCCAGGCAGTGCAAATGAAATGGTGGAAAGCGTGTGCCATTTCAGCTTGCATCAGCCAGGGTCACATCCTCTGCCTCAGCAGTGGGCCGAGCACAGCCTTGGGAGGAAGAGCCTCTGTGCAGGCTCAGAGTCAGAGAGGGCAACCCCAGCTCTTGCTCCCAGCAGCAGGCTTCCTGCACACTGTTCCAGCAGGCAGAGGATGGAGCTGTGCCAGTGTACATGCTGTACAAAATATTCCCTAGAATCTGGAAGAAGAGTTCTATTAGCTGCCTCATCCCTGTCAGAAGACTGTTGGCTTATAAGAGCAGTAATTGTTTCTCTTATCTGTTTTGGAGGGAGTCAAGTTTCTTTCACCAGATTTGCATCTATAGGAGTACAGTGCTTATCTCTAGTGACCTTGCTGCGTTGTTCATCATCTTTCTTATTTAGGGAACCTACCAGCAGCTGCTTCTGTCCCCTATCATCGGCCTTGCTTTCTCCCATGCTTGCAGGATGTGGTTTTACATAAAAATTTCAAAACAAGCACAAGAGGCAACTCAGAGGAGCTCATGTAAGTCAAATGCAGTAACTGAAAAAAAACAGTAATTGCTGGGGGAAGAGGAGAAAGAATGTAATTGTGCTGCTATGTTAAGTATTTTTGGCTCACTAGATGTGTGCATTCTACGGCACTTACTCTTTTAAAGACCTCTCTTCTCCCTCATTTGCTGCTTTCTGTGTACATGTCTGTGAGGAGAGATGCTGTTGATGAGATGTCTTTGTGGAAATAGTAAATTAGTTGGAAGTTTCCAGGGAAGGAGAGAGGGAATCAGGACTGTGCCACACAGGAGAAGGCAGTTGTGTGCAGTGGAAGAGAGGCTATGGAGTGGCCAGACTGTCATCATTGCTAGTCTTCAAAAAAAAGCCTTGAGGGACGCAAGTAAACCTCAGTCCTAATTAGGAGAAATTCAGCAAAGAGAGTAAGAAGGACCCATCTGAAGGATCTGAGTAGGGAACTGAATGAACAAAAGCAATAGAGATCATCTTTATTGCATAGCTCTGAATGCTGCACTTTGAGTCCTATGAACAGGCTTGGATATTATCACTGAAGTTTTGTTTCATGATGGTAACAGCTGGGAGCAGGGATTGCTTGGAGTAGGTAAAAGACATGTACCTCCTGGATCTTCTGGCAAACTTAAATTGGAAGTGTCTGAAAATGTGTTTGTAGAACTAGGTAAGATGAAGAAAAAAGAAAGATTAATGACTGGAAGAATATAAACAAAACAGGCAACAGCACAAAGATGATTGCAGACAGGGAAGAATAAGGACCAAGGATAGGACTGGAAACAAATGGAGGAATGAGAAGAAACAGCGTGTTAAAACAGAAATCACAGGGGAGGTTGCCATGAAGGCGGGGTGAGAGAGGAAGATTTAAGTTTGCGAGAAGATCCAGGAGGTACAGCGAGCACTTGCTACAAGACATTACCAGGAACACCTTGTCATTTGTCTGATAATCTGATCAGCATTGTTCTGAGTACAGGTAATGTTTTCTGCCTCTGCTTTCTCTGGCATGTAGAGATTTGAAAAGTCATTTTAATGCTGCAATCGTCCATCACTGGTGAAATCTGGTATCCTTGCTCTCAGTGCTGTATACCACAGTATCTTCATCATGGGGCTTGCTTCATCTTGCTACTGCTTCTGTTCTTTCGCTTTGGTAATTCTGGTTCTTCTCTGCTTTCTAACATGAGATTTGCTCCTGTGAATCTTGTGCTTCATCTTCCTCATCATTTTTTTGACTTTTCTGTTCCATGGATTCACACAGAACTTTTTGCCTTTTATGTGGAGACTGACAGAGAAAAAAATGGTTGTCAGTTTCAAAGAAAAAAAGTAAAAATCCCAGCTTTTAAAAATTATCATACTTATCACTCACCTATGAAGACCACAAAGTTGAACTTGGTTAATCTTAAATTATATTTTATACTGTGTTTATTCACTTTTTTTTCTTGTTTCAAATAAGTTAGGATCTAAGTTTTACATTATTAGACTTACATTCCAAAATCTGAAAAAAAGCTTTACTACTTCAGTGCAAAAAGACCCACAGTGCAAAGCAATACATTTCTATGGCCAATAAATAAGCAGACCACTGTATAATTATTATGACTGTCATGATTATCATGCAAAAGCCTAGAAAATGTACCAATTTAATCCAGATGGTGTGATATTGTACCAGAAAAAAAGTAGAAATAACTTATTTACAAAAGTAAAGCTGATTTAATGAGTTTAGGTGAGGGTTTTAGGGGATAAATAATTGGAAAAAGCAGAGAAATCTTAAGGTGCATGAATAATTTTTCAGTTCTAAAAATAAAGCAAGTGTCAATGAAGGCTGAATAATATTCAGTATTATTACTGAAAAAATAATTAAATTTTAACAATCAAGTTTAAAGAGCACAAGAAAGGACAGTTCTTAAATCACATACAATGTTGGTTTTTGAATTTGCGTTAGCTTTCCAAGATTCTACTTACTTAAATGATACCTAATATGTTTTAACTTGCAGTATGCCTTTCACAGTGAAGGACACAAAATATCTCTTACATAACAGCCTCTAGGTGACACAGGCCATCAGCTTTCTGGATTTCAAACCTCTCCACTCTTCTGAGAATTCCTTTGGGAATTTCATGTGAAATTTTCATGCAACAGTTAAAGGCCCCAGGAAACAAAGCTAAAAAGAGGAGTAGCAATGTTAGGAACAACACAGATATGAGAGGGACAAGTCATAGTTAGACTGCACAGAATCACAGAGGGGTTGAGATTGGAAGGCACCTCTGGAAATCATTTGGTCCAGACCCCTGCTCAAGCAGGGCCATCTGGTCTCTGGGTCCTGCTTGAGCTCTGCTCCCAGCCCCTGATAATGTGGTTAGCTTAATTAACTCCATTTTATGAGACAAGCAGCCATTCTGTGACCGAGCAAGTCATGTCTTCATGCCGCTTCCCTCATTATCAGGCCCTGGAGGTCCTGAGAAACAAGAGACAAACCAATCAGACTTCTTTTTCTGTTCCCTACCAGCCTCCAGCCTGCCATCATTCCTGCCTAGGTGCAGGACTTTGCATTTCCCTTTGTTGAACTTCATGAGTTTCCTCTCTGCCCGTTTCTATGTCAGCAAAATTGTATGGTGCATCAGCTACAGCTCCCAGTTTGTTCTCATCTGCAAACATGCCACAGGTGCATTCTGTTCCATCATCCAGGTCTTTAATGAAGGTGTTGAACAGTATTGTTTCCCATATTGACTCCTGGGGTTTGTGGCACCAATTACAACACTCTGGACCTGGTCCTTTGTTCAGTTTTCTGTCTGCCTCAATCTTTACTTGTCTACTCTATACTTTGTTGGCTTGTCTATGATGATATTACAAGAGACAGTATCAAAGCCTTTCCTGAAGTCAAGGTACCCAAAACTCATCTCTCTCCTCTTGACCAGTAAGCTAGTCATGTTAGGAGATGGCTGCTGGGTTGGTCAAGCATGATCTCCCCTTCATAAATCCATGCTGACCACTCCTGATGACTGTCTTTTCCTTCAGATCTTGGGAAATGTGTTCTCAGAGGATTTTTTTCATCACCTTCCCAGGGACTGAGATGAGGTTGAGCAGGCTATAGTTCTCTCAATGTTCCTTCTTGCCCTACTTGAAGATAGGGTTAATACTTGCTGTCTTTCAGTCTTCAAGAACCTCTCCTGGTTGCCATGACTCTTCAGAGGTAACTGACAGTGGCCTCCCAGTGACATCAACCAGCTTCCTCAGCACTGACTGTGGCCCATCCTACCTGTCCTGTCTGTCCTGTGGCCTTATATATGCCTAGTTTTTAAAAGTGCTCTCTAATTTGGTCCTTCACCGCTGACAATAAATCACCCTTGCTGCAGACATTTCCTCTGGTCCCAGGAACCCGGGATTCTTGAAGCCTAGTTTGCATGGTAAAGAGTAAGACAAAGAAAGTGTTGAGTACCTCAGCCTTATCCATGTAATTTGTCACCAGTTTCTCTGTCTGATTTAGCAGTGGGTTTTCATATTCACTCCTCTTTCTTTTGTTATTTACGTACTTGTAGAATATTTTGTCGCACGTCACATCCCCTGACAGATTCAACTCCAGCTCAGCTTTGTCTTTCCTAACCTTGTTCCTGCACAATCAGACAACCCTATACTCCACCTGGGTCACCTGGCACTGCTTCCACCCCTTTGTTCTACACATTGTTTTTATGTTCTGGTGCAGTTAAAAGCTCTGAGCACATCCAGCCAGGCCTCCTGACACACTGCTTGGGTTTCTGTTTGTCAGGACAGACCTTTCTAATTCTTAGAGGGGTTGACTGTTGAACATCAGCCAGCTCTGCTTGACCTCTATCCAGGCTCATATTCTGTGGGATTCTTCCAAACTTCTGAAGAGGTTATAAATCTGCTCTTATTAAATCCAGGGCCGTGATCTTGCTTCTTGCCCTGCTCTCTTCTCCTAGAAATCCAAACTCCACCATCTTGTGGATACTGTAGCCAATGTCACCTCTGATTTCATGCCCCTGACTAGGTCTGCCCTGTTTGCAAGTATCTGATGAGTGCTTTTCTGTGCCAGTTCCTGGATTACTTATCATGGAAAATGTCATCAGTGCACATCAAAACTTACGGATTGCTTGACCACTGTTGTATTGCCCTTCCAGCAGATACCAGCATAGTCAAAGTCCCCCCATGAAAACTAAGGCCTGTGAATATGAGGATTTTTCCGGCTGTTTGCAGAAGGCCACAGCTTCTTCTTCCTGGTCAGGAGGTCTATAGCAGACCCCCACACTATCATGTCACCCCTGTTGGTCTGCCCGCTAGTCCTGACCTGCACGCTCTCAGCTCATCCCCCATCCCCAGGCAGAGTCCATGCACTCCTGCTGCTCTCTTGCATAAAGGCCAACTCTCTCTCCTTGGCTTCCAGCCTGCCCTTCCTAAAAGCCCATATCTCTCAACTGCAGCACAGGAGTGACATGAGCCACCCCTGCACATGTCCCTGAGCCCAGCGGGGTCCGAACCCTGCACCTGCAGCCACACTTCATACTCTTGTTTGCTGCCCATGATGCACGCCTGAGTGGAAGGGCAATTCGGACTGCTGTCAAGGGCTAGTTATCTTCACAGCTTTTGTGGTGAGATACTGTCCTCTCAGTTTCTCCCACAAGGAAGATTGGTGGTTTAGTTGTTTAAATAACAGTTTCCTTTACCCCTCCTTGTGCATGCATATGTAAACGTTTGTTGCAGTTACATAAAAGTAATTTTAAAAGATTTATTTTTACTTGTGGGAGATGACCAACATTAATGACACAGGAAGTATCAGGAGTATAATTTAAAAGCTCTGCCTTTTGAGGTCAAATCAGGGCCATTATCTTTTGTTATCTTTTTGAAATTATTAATGGTCTTGCTGGGCTTTGTGTTTTCTTTTACCCCAAGGGCTCCCATGCTTGAATGTGTCTCCACTATGGAATTATCTCCCGCAGATTTTTTTGTGTTGCTATTATCATCTTGAAAATAAAAAGTCACTGAACTTTAAAAAGCAGATCATAAATCTAGGTGGGTTTTTATTTTTTAAGACAAATACTAACATTTTGGGGTTTGATTTTCTTCTGTGCTAGCTCAGAAATAGATCTTCTCAAAGGGATTTTCTCCATCAGTTCAAGGACGAGCAAAGCTGTATTGCTCAGGGATTTATCTAGGATGAAGATCTCAGAATTAAACCAACGCTTCAAAGTGAGCACAGCAAGGACCCCTGTGTCCCAGACCTTGAACTAATGTGGGAGAAGTGGGGAGAGAATCTTCTTCCTATTTGTTTTCATTTTTCTTCCTATCCATGCTTTCCCTAGGTAATCATTTAGCCTTGAACACAAGAGTCATGAACTATAAGCAGGAGATAAGAAGTCTATTTAAACATTTTCCTGTAAGCAAGACAATGGTGTTCTCTGCTCCTTATAAGACTGCTTGCTGAATGCTGGAATAACAGATGCCGGCACAGCTGTAGCAGTGAGCTTGGGCAGCCGGCAATGGAGCCGCAGTCTCTAGAGAGCAGTAACACTGCCCACTGCTGCTTGCAGGGGCATTTTGTACCCATGGGCTTGAGGACAGAGCCCTGAGATTTCACAGTCAGAAGGGAGGGGGAAAGACAGAAGCTGGCCCAGCAGTTGTCTCCTCAGCAACTCAGAGAGGAGGGCTATAAATAATCATATGTTGCAGAAGGACTAATTAAGTGTTGAATGTTACCTGTGTTATTTCCCGGTTGTCCTTTGTTTTTCTCTCTTCAACAGCATACTTCTTGTGAAGAAAGTTAATTGATGTTCACAAATGGAAGTTCAGCTCATTGAGCACCACTAAGTTTTAGTCTTTTTCTGGGTCCTCAAGGCAGAGTTGGTAAAACTAAAGTATAAACTTTTGTCATTGTCAGCCACCTCCTGACAGAAGGATTCTGTCGGATAAAAACTTAAGGAAGAGTAATTATATTTTAGACTCTATCTGATGTTGCCTGCTGTGCTTTTTGGAGAGGTCTAGTCCTGTACTTCTTTGGGGTCTAATAAACTAAAATACTTGGCAAGACCGTTACTACCAGCTCCTGTGGAATGGCTGAATATTACCAGAGGTGTTAGGGAGAGCCAGCTGTCACCTGAACTATTCCTCAACTGGTTTTGCTGATGCTTGGCTACTATCTCTTGCCCTCATCCTACTTTATGTACTTAAAACCATCACTTGCTTTGATACTCAGATCTGAACTATCAGCATTGCATTTTACAATGCACTGTAGAGCACCACGTTAGCCATTTGTACACTTTATAACTGAAAATTATGAAATTAATATTGATGTACTTTTATAGCTTTGTAAGGAAAAATATACAGAGGCTCAACCAAGGAAAATAAAGCAAAACTCCCGATGCATCCAGCTGGGCTTGTGTGTGTCTTGCTGGCCACTGCTGTCTTGCTGCCCTTTTGCAATAAACTTGACCAACGGGAGTTGCATCCTTTAGCAACTTGTTTAGAACTGCACCTTCATGCACCACTTACATGACCAGAGTTGCCATTTCAGAGCAAATTTAACCACCCACTGCTCAGTCAATCTGACCCAGAGCATTGGATGCCACTGACATCCAACCCATGCAGCTGTACGAAAGCTGTGCCTTGCAGCGTGAGCACAGGCAGCTGGCTGCGTGCGAAGTGGGGAATGCCTCAACAGAAACCAGGCTGAAATTCTGCATAAAATGTAAATGAGTGGTGCTTATGTTCTTGCTAAAGAGGCAAGAGAATTTCTTACAGAGACCGAGAGTCTGCTAGTACTTTTTATTAGGGGTATGTGCCTGGGGAGGCTTTCTTGTCTTTATGGGTATGTATTTCTTGAGGAGTTCTGATGTGCACTGGTTTTTTGAAGAAAAACAAGCTGTCACCTTTAAATATTTTTTTTATATTTTTGTTATGTGTGTGAAAGCACAGCTACAATACGGAAAATAGAAATAGATAATCTGTGAATCATAGATGAATGCATGGCATGAGGGTCTTTCTGTCAGAGAACATGGAAGTGTCACCGGCAACCTTCTGCTGACACTTATGATAACTGGTACATTTTACATGGAAGTCAGTTTTAAAAGTGATTTTTTTTTTCTTCTGTGTGAAGAATGAGAGCAGTGAGCCAAGGAATTCCTGTATTTCCCCAGAGCCCAGGAGAACTGATGCTGCTCTCATGGAGCACTGAGCAATCGTGCAGCTCCATTGTTACTATAATTTCAATCTAATCCTGCAGGTGGGAAGAAATTAGGAGGTAATAAGCAAAGCTAATCAGTTCAGCCCAACCCAGGGCCATGATTCTTTTGTGGTTTCAGCAGTTAGATCAGGGTTATTAGTAATTGTTGATCTAAACAGTGGTTAAAAGGAAAGAACTGTGGTTTTGCACATGGGTGTTGGGATGGCCTTTTTTGTGCCATTTACCAGTCAGTGGGATTTTTTCAGTGCTTCTGATTTCATTTGTCTCTATCACTCAGTGGGGCACAGTAAGAAATACACAGCAGCTTACCCAAAAATTATTTAGACCTGTTGTCTGACGCTGAGACTCTTAAAGCTGAAGGAGCTGCTGGAAAGACTGACAAGCTTAGTGATGCATCTTGAGACAGAAGGGATTCCTTTGTTGTTATTTCAGCAGGTGATATTATCTATTTTGGTATTTGTTCCCTGGGAACTCTCTCCAGAGAATGACCTGTTGTTTTCAAAGTTATTTAACACATTCATAAAAAAAAAAAAAAAAAAAGAGTGAAAGTTGTCCCTGCACAGAACAGAAGGGGTTGGAACTGAACGATCTTTATAGTCCATTCCAACACAAACCATTCTATGACTGAAGTGGAATACTTGGGAATGGAGCACAGTGAAAACAAAGCCTCTCATGGAACAAGACCTCCATGACTACTGTCCGTTATATTGGTCTTTACATTTTAGTTGATCACTATCAGATCTCTTTGACTGCCTAAACTTTCTTTTTCCATTTCCTATCTGCTACCTGACCAAATTTAGTCCATAGAAACTTGTCTTACCCTTCTGCTCTACTTTTTCATTGTCATTCTCAAACTTGAGAGCCCCATGTTAATCAGCCAGAGAAGGCTGGTCAACTAAGGTTCAGGCAAGAAATACTAAAAACAGTTATTGGTGCATGCTCGGTGTCTGGGGCCACAAAGAACTTTTCCATCCTTCTTCAGTTTCAAGCTGATATTCCTAGATTTGCCAAGTCTTTTAGGGAAATTGTCGTGCCTGATGAAGAGCCCTCCTGTGGCATACAGCGGGAGCGTGCCGGGCTCTTGTGCTGCTCTTGGCTGTAGTTCAGGGACTGGGCAGGGGGTAGGGCAGAGCACTGGTAAGAAGAGACATGGCAGTCCTGCTCTACTTCCGTGGAGAATTCCGTGGAGAATTTAACAGGGCGGGTCTTTGCCTCATGAAGGAGGGCCAGATGGAGGAAAGAAGAGATGATGCCACATGGAAATTGATGGTGAGTGATGGAGATATTGTGTCCCCAGCCTCTGTGCTTGCTCTTAACTATTGGTTTCATTTTGGTCTTTTTGACTAAATACGGTAAAGAAAAGCTGTGCTTTAAGTGAGAACACTAGGGAAGGCATTTTTCCTTTCTTTCTCCATTTGCCTCAACTCCAGACCCAACCCTGCCTTAGGCAGGACTTGTGCAGCTCTTTACTTCACAAGTTTCACTCCAGCAGTTAGTGTTTTGACCAGGCTTTTGGTGGTCCCTCCTAAATCCCGCTGGCAGCGCACAGGAGCCTGTCAGTACCGCTGGCAGAGCACCTGGCTGACCTTTGTGAACTGGATGTGACCCATGGACTGCTGAGTGAAAGGCTGTGCTGTATTTGTTCTTTCACATAACCAAGAAAACCAGGACCGTTCTTGAATTTACATGAACTGAGGGAGCCTGGCAAATATGGGTAACATTATCAAGCAGGTTGGGTTCCTCCAGCACATTGTGTGGTCTGAGGGAATGCTTCTCTTGCATGGTGAGATCTATAAATCTGAGGCACTTTCTGTTTCTTTGCTGAAATGTGAGACCTGCTGGTAATTGTGCCTCAAGTTCACCCTGAGTGGTTGCAGCTCTCTGCACACACTGCTCAAGTTTGGCACACCTGTGCTATTAGCAGCAGGCATTAATGTTTCCTAGTGGAATTCTTTTGTGGTTACAAAGCAGGCTTTGTACATCTGGAAAGAAAACCCAAACAACTTCGCATTGATTAATCGGATTAATGTCTTGCTTATTTAGAACATGGTGTGATATACTCTGGTATCCATACAGCCATTTCCACAGATGAGTTTCCCCACTTAGTCCCATGTTGTTGGCTTATGAACATAGAATCCAGGCTCTGCCCTTGGAGGGAAATTTACTATCGCATCACCTACACTTAATAGTAACTACTGTAAGGCAGTTTATTTAGCACTCGTTTCATAAAGCTGTCAGAAAGTGTTCCTCTCATTTAAAACAAACTGGAGGCTATTTTAAGAGTTCAGCACCTCAAGGCGGGTTTTTTCAGCTTAACCTAAAGCAAGCCAATAACTATTTCATTGTGCAGAAGGCTCTGATAGCGGTTGACAGGTGAACAAAGCAGGGTGGTAGGATTCTTGGCAAATGCAGCATAGACATAGTCTGTAAAAACAAGGAGGTTGCTTAATAGCTGGACTTGAGAGGGGAACTCAAATGCTGAAAAATGTTCTAATGCATCCTACTATTTTGACATGGCAATATACACAGTTAAAGCACAGTTCTGAGACACAGTTTAAAAGAAAAGATAGAAGGGGTTCTAAGCTACAACCGTATAACCATAAACAATAATATATAAATCTATAAAGCATGCTATATAAAGAATAAATACAAATGAAGTTATGCAGTGATGCTTTTCCTGTTTTGCTATGAGGACTGCTGTTAATATGGACATTTTCAAAGCTGCAAGGCTGACTGGAGATGGATAGATGGGCATTTCATACAAGTCAGGATTTTCAGATGGGTCTTTGTCCATCAAATCATGATCAGTTTGCAAGCTGTCTGTCTCCATACAACATCCTTGGTGCTTGAATTACAGAGCATCAAGGAAATGCAGGCTGAAAGCTGGCAAAACAGAGTGTAATATTGATGTGGTCAAAAACCTAGTAATATCTACTGCAGTAACATCTACTGCAGTAGTATTTGCAGAAGGGGAAATTGTTCCTAGCAAAAACGAACGTCACAATGTCTTGCATATTAAGAAGCAAAAAGAAGCTGTCATGTGAACACAAATCTGGTTTGTTTCTATAAAGCAACACATTTTGAAAAGATGGAACCCATCTCCCACGCTTCACAGACCAGACTAACATTACTGGAATACCTTCAGTAGGATAACTCCAGATAACTCCTTTGGGAAGTCTCAGTCTTATTTAATTGTTATTCCTATGCTGTAGCATCAAACATTTGATTTGGATGCTATTATTGTATGTGAATTACCAAATTTCTCTCTTCATATCTTCAGGATGAAATACATGTAGGAGCTTCCAGAAGAGAACTTCTGTCTTCTCAAATTGAAATTCAAACCAACAATCTTTGGAATAAGCTCCATTGTCCAGCCTGCTGCGTATTTCATGCAGTGCTGCCCCCTTCACTGCAGATGTGGCACCCTGTAAATCCCTGGCACTTACATGTGATCATGGAAGATTACCAGGATTTTTTAAAGTAAAATTGCAAAAACAGATTTTTAATTATATTATGGGAAATTATGTAATATTTAAATTATAGAAAAAATATATTAATTAATATTTAATTATATTATGGGAACTATTTAATATTATTTAATATTTAATTATGTTATAGGGTAGAGGGGTGAAGGTTGTGGAGGGGGAAGTCCCCATCACACTCTATGGAATACCTTGATCTTGTTTTCTGGCCTTTCCTGGCTGGGCCATGTTTAAGCCTGTGGCTAGCTGTGATTTTGGCCAACAGATGCCTTTCCTGGTCTCTCTCAACAGCTACCAATTCACATTCACAAGCAAAGGAAACTTCTGCAAGTTTACATGTACCAGCCCAAATCTTACTTGTCTATCTACTGTACCCTGAAATAAATGGATGCATAATGTTGAGCCTAAGAAGCGTAAGCCTAGGTAGGATTAAGCCCAAATCTGGTTCAACTCAGGATAGAGTGTGCCTGTGCCCAGCTAGCCACCTGCAGTTCCCATAATTTTTACTGTGGGTCCTGCCATTCAGGTATTGTAGCCAAGTATGGAGCATGTCTGGATGAGGAAGGTTAGGTGGTAAAGGCACTTCCCCTGTGTCAGGTGGTTCAGTGTAAAAGAATATATTCTAAGAGAACCTTTACTTTGACCTGTGCATATACGTGTCAGTCCTATTGTGCAAGACCTTGCTGACTGGAAAGATCATATATCTAGAACAAAAGCACTTGCAGAGCCTTCCCACACCAGCAGGTGCAGTGGCCATTTTAACAGGATAAAATTTCAAGGCAGATTTTTTCCCTGTGTTATCTAAATCCTCGAGGAATTCCACAATTCCTAATCCTACTGAAGCCAGTAGAGCCTGAGAAAGGATCACCCTGAAGAAAATGCTCCAGAATCTGAGTTACCTTCTCTGTGAACACAGTTTATCTTACAGTAAAAAATTACAAAGAAAAACTAAGAATTCAAGCACAGAATTGCCTAGCTGGTTTTGAAAACTTTTAAAGTTGTTTAATTTTGAAAAATTTTTTAATATATTTTAAGTTTAAAGTTAAGTTTAGTTTTCAAGTGTTATTGGATCTCCTGAATCCTTGGGACATGTTGCACTGAATGAACAGCAAAGTTCTGCTGGGAGAAATCAGTTACTTGAAGTCTGTCATAAAAAGTTTTTTGAAACCTCTGACACCCAGGGCAACTTCACTTTAAAGGAAAAAGACTGAGTGATTTTCTAAACAGATTTCCTCTGAGAAGCTTGCAATGGAGGAATTTACACCTGAACTTGAGAGATCCCTTTAAACCAATACTTACATTTTACTAGGTGTTCCCTCAGGAAATCACTGCTGTAAAGGTCTTACACCTTCCGCAGCTAAAAGCTTCTTGATAATGTTTCCTATGACAAATAACTCACATGGCTTTTCCTTGCTTAAGCCACTTCACAGAATTATAACATTCTCACACCTGTTGTGGAAACACCAGGTTTGCAAAGGAAATTCTCAGGTGAAGCCCTGACTCCACTGAAAATGCCAATTGCTCTGTGGAGTCAAGGCAGCCAGGTTTGGCTTTTTGAAGAAAAGCAGCACAGACCTTTAAGCTATCACCTCTGGTCCTGTGCAGAGCTGCAAAGGCTCAAGCAAGTCACAGTTCCAGGTAGACACACTTCAGGTCTTTTTTTCTTGAAGAGATTAAAGTATAGAAATAGATAAAGTACAGTTTTACTTACTCTCAGACGTCTGACTAACCGTGACTGCTAGAACAACCAAAAGAGTGACAAATTTCATATCCATTCCTCCTTGGAGCTGCGGGAGCACAGCCACAGAGCAGGCAATGATCTGCAGGACTAACACCTGACCCTACCTGCTGGCTGCTGCAAATGAACGTGCCCTAAAGCCCCACCCTGAGCAGCAGCTTGGCGTCGGCTCCGTCCTGTGTGGCACTCTGGACTTCAGCAAGATTCCTCCTCTCACCTGTAGACCCTTCACCTGTATTCCACCACTCACCTGTTCCTCCTCACACCTGTAGTGTGGTTCAGTGTTTTGCCAGATGGGAATATAGGCTGTATTCCACACAGTTCCCCAAGGTGGTACTGCCTTACAGCCAGATCCTCGCAGCCCTCCTCACTGATGAGGCTCTTCAGCAACAGACTTGCCAAGGGTAGGAGTACTTCAGAAACAAGTACTTGCAGGATTAAGGATTAAGAAAAAACTCCTCTGCTATTAGGTGTCAACTCCATGGAAGCTACATGTGCAATGCTGCGGGCCAAACCTGCTGCAGTACAAAGAGGTACAACCTCAAGGAGACCCCAGCCTTGCGCTACCTTTGCATTTGGCCTATGAATTTTCAGTCTGTAAGGACCATGTTGTTCCTGTCAGACTTGGCTTTCAGCATTGTTTCAAAGCTCCCAAACCCCTAAAAAGATTACTGTGTGGTCTCAGTCTGAACTGAGCACTGTGGGTGTAAGGGTAGCAAGCAGCTGCTGTACTTCACCACTGCCAGTGCAGGCTGCTTCCTTTGACATTCCCCAGGGTTGAACTAGAAAAATCCATCTGGGAGTTTCCTAGACTGTTCAACCAAGCTCATCTTTGCTCTGGCTCATTACACCATTCTTACTATTCCTGAATTTCCGGAACACAAGGTAGAAGAAATTGCTAACCTCAGGGACTTTAGTCTATACTTACACTGTCCCAACACTGGTTTTGCAATATCATCTAATAATAAATTAATAAGGTGCAATCAACCTTTCTGGCTATCAGTGTTTTGCTTCACAGCTGTTGGTTTCTGCTAGTCACTGTTATCTACCAGGATAACAGACCAGAGAAAATCCAGACTACTACACTTTGATATGAAAGTCTACTGTTAAAATGAAAAAGAGTAGAAGATAATGTGTGTTGTTTAAAGTATGATTTCAGGGAACTCATTTGTGTTGAAATCAGCAAGTTGATCCATTGTCAACATTTAATTACAGTGAAAAATCTCTATCATAAAAGCTAAACCACCCTGGCCAAAGCTAAGACAGATCACAACATCTTTATTAACCTGAACCTACATAAAGACAAGAGTATTAGCAGCACTATTGTTCTTCAAAGTAGCATGAAGAGGAACAAACTAGATTAAAAGAAATACAGTGAGACAGGTGCTTCTGGAGTAACATGTTAAAGAAGCAGCTTTGGTCAGAATTAGATTTTGTATTCCAGTGTCTGGTTGATGTTGCAAGCCAGGATGCTTTGTTTCCTTGCAGATAATTAATTTGTTTGTTCTGGCAAATGCTTCACGTGGGATGATACAGTTTTAAAGACCTGATACAGATTATAAGGGTCTTTCCACAGCAAGTATGGAGTGTAGGGAGCTGTAGCGGTGAAGGAAGAACCAAAGCATTCTGTGTTTCTTAGGACCTGATCCTGTATGACAAGTTCTAAGCGTTCCCCAGAGGTTTCTCAGACACACACACCTCCCGTGTTCTCAAAAACACAGAGTAAATACAGGTATCTGGGTATTATTTTCTCTGCTGCTGTCAAACAACAGCACACTGAATAAAACTTACTTCTTTCAGCATGAGCTCAAGTTTTATATCTCGTGTTCCTGTATCTTATGTTCATGGTGTCATTTATAGGTAGAGAATAAAATAAATGGCCATTTACTTCAACATAAAAATGCAGCAAAGAAACTACGATTGTGTCAGACCCGGAACATGCTTCCCACTTTATGGAGGCTATATAATGTGTCAACAATTTAAAATGCTAAACCTATTCGAGCAGGACAAAATGTAAACTGAGGAAACAATGTTGATTTATGACAGTGAGAAATTAAAAATAAAAACAAAGTAAGAGAACAATAGCAAATATTGTGCTATGGCTCCACATGAATGTGCAGGCAGCCATCCAACTTACAAAGGAAGAAGGTGTTAGCCAGATATTCTTTTCCAAGAACTGGGCTGACTAGTTGATGGCGGCATTAGTTACAAGTGTAGCTGAAAGAAGGCAAAGAGTTTTATTGACATATTGACTTGGATTGCATTCAAAGATCAAATCAAAGCACTAACTTGCAGGCAGAAACTGTTGCAAATGAGAAGCTATTCATTCTTCTATCCTGAGAAACAAAGTAAATGCTTGTTTTAATCCTTTGTGAATTTCTACCTTTTATTTGTGACAGTAGAATGGCTAGCAAGGCTAAAACTGACAGACTTAATCTGAGCCTTCAGTTTTTGAGCAGAGGTTAATGATTGTAAATTCTTTTACTTCAATGTGCACTGTAATATAACGCCCTCAGTTATATATACCTTTCTCCAGTTATTCAAGCCCAGGCAAGAGTAAATGCTCCTTCCTTCACCCTTTCCTTGCAGTCAAACAATCTTCTTTTGCAGCAGGAGTGCTGATTGCTGAGGAAGACTAAGTTCAGTTTACTAAAGCAGGATAATTCATGTTAAAACAACTTTGGATCTTTACTGTTTCCAGCAAGACTTAATTTGATGAGCAATTCTAACACATTGAATAGATGCAATAGGCTTATCACAGTACTTCCTATTACTCTGTAAATGATCATAATAATCAACTCACAATAATAATTTTTTTTTCTAGTTTGGCTTAAATCATGAATGGACAGATTTCACAATGATTTAAAATTTTACTTTGGACTTCCTAGCAATGTGTCAATTGTTTATGTGGTTGTCAAAACCCAAAATAGTGGCCTCCTCAGATGTCCCCTATTCTAGACTGCTTCGGCTGACCCCATGCCTACCATAACTGCCCAACTTTAAAATGGTCTGCCTAATTCTCATTCAGCCTTCTGCANAGAAGAATCCAGAAGAAAACTTTGAGCTGTGAAAATTATTAGTGGTTAATATGCAGGTTCCAGTATGAAAGTCAGATTTAGTCCTCTGCCCACGAGGGAGGGTATGGATACAGCCACACCAGAGGAAAGCTCCCCGTCAGCCAGCTAGGGCCTCAGTGGTATCTGTCTTACACTCAGCACTACATCTTATGGGTACATAAAACAGGGAAGAAACTTGAGGAGGGACTGGAGCGCCTATTCCCCTTGCACCAGATCAGTGTTCCCACAGATGATGTTCACGTGCTCCTGCTGTGCTCAGTCTCCCCAGGACTCTCTGGTGCACAGAATTGCAGCACTCGCAGGAGTTGCTGAGAGGCTTGTCTCTGTGCGATTGCCTGGCCCTTAGGGCATGGACTTCCTATTCCCTGACTACTAAATTTTGACATAATAGGATGAAAGTTGAGTTCTTTAGAAGAAGATGCAGGTTTTTGTCCTGAAATGATATTTTGGGCTTTACAGACCAAGAAGGCAAAGGTGCCAGATGCTAAAATTCAGAGAAATAGCTAGTATTTCCCATTGTTCATTTCAGAAAACTGTTTATTATGGGTATTTTGAATTCCATCTGCAGCAGCTGACACAGAGAGTCACATATAGACAGACGGATACACCCCCCTGGCATTTTTCCTGGAGGTGGCTGTATGGACTTAAGCTCTTCCTGTGGCAGCAATTATCATTACCAATGGAAACAGCACAGAGAAAGCCCCTACCTCTAGTACACAGCAAAAGGGATCGTTCCTCACAGGGCAGTGCTTTGGAGGCCAAACCACAGGAGGAGGAGGGAATGCTGTGGCACAGGTGCTAACAGAGATGAGAAGCTGACTGGCATCCCAAAGAGAACTTAAAATCTCTCTGAAGTGAGAACTATGAGAAAACTGAGGCTGATACAAGTTCTCTGATTCTGTTCCTCTCTGAAGGAATCAAACAGACTGAAGGGAAGATGGCCATGAAAATGTTGCAGACTAGAGAGGCAGACACCTAGGAAACAACTACTGGAGAAAAAAAGAGTACCATTTGATAGAATGCTGTGATAGCATCATATTGCAGGTGTTGAACCATTCTGGGAAGTTAGCCCTGAGCAGAGGCCCAGGATTTACGTCAAAAACTTACTTCAAGACTGCCAAAGAGTACATTATTGCTGGTGAACTGGAAATCTTGGCTTCTAATGGCACGTTCCCATCATCTGAGATAGCCAAATTATAACCCTTTCCATACATTCAGTATGACATTTAAAGCTGGCACACTATTATGCAGCATTAGAAGAAGGACATAATTTATTGAGGCAGTGAGCAAAAGGACAAACTGAAGACCCTTCCCAATCTCTATTTTTAAAAAAATTAACAATTTAGAGGACCACAAGATGGGTGCTGAAGAGAAAGAATGGCAGATGTTTTCCATGGCTGATTGGCTCAAGAGAAAACCTGATGGTGAGATGCACAAGCAGGAAATAAGTACATTGGGATTTGTGTCTTTAAATAGGACAAAGACCAGTAATTCTGCATGCTTCCTTATTATTTTAAAAATAAACATACCTTCTTGACTACATAGCTTAGTTGTTCTTGAAACCAAATAAAAAATATGACATTTACATCAGTGTCCTCACAGCCTCTTTCCAACTCTACCTCCCAAGAGACTTTGCCTTTTGTCATGACAAAGCTGAGT
Source organism: Rhagologus leucostigma (assembly GCA_013397725.1). Classification (NCBI taxonomy): domain Eukaryota; kingdom Metazoa; phylum Chordata; class Aves; order Passeriformes; genus Rhagologus; species Rhagologus leucostigma. Next base: position 496,808 of record VZTD01004147.1, on the reverse strand, counting down.
GCCAAACACCAGGTATCCCTAAGTTTTGTTTGGGGTTTTCTTGCCCTAGGCCTTAACTGACTTTTTGAATGAGGAAGTGAGTCTGTGATTTTGATTCCAAAAGGCAAAAACCAAGATGGGGGATGGACAGAAGGTCTACTCACAAGCATGTGAAATCTCATGCCCTACAGAGGCAGTATCTGCCCACACAGGTCAGTGGTCTGGATCAGCATGATGTTTCTAACCTGCTCCTCCTGAGTCCTAAAAAACTTGAAGTTGTCTTTCTGGACATGATGTATCCTGAGCATCTATTCTGATCTCACTATATTTTAAAACTCAACATTGTAGGCATAGGATGATAACAAAAAGTGACAAATGTTCAATGGAAAGGCATTAAGTCAAGTTTTTTAAAAAAGTTGGTGCTCTTTTCTACCAACATAAATAAACACAGAAATGTTCTGTCTTACACATTTACTGTCAGAGAGGTTTACGCAGGAGGAGCGCAAACATAACCGCAGACAAGGTTATACCAACACAAGTGTGTGTGGAGCATGTGCAGCACATTGCAGCAACGCACAGGGAACAGCAGCCTTGCACCAGTTTTACAGGGGACAAATGCGATTCTACCTCTTTTCCTGACCCAAATTCACTGACTGTGACAGTAGCTTGTGAAGTCATTACCAACCCTGAACTATGATCTCTTGCAGCCCTTGTTTATACCAGGAAATTAAATTTTGTCTTACAAACCATGATGCCCTCATGTTAGATTTTTGTTGTTTAGCTAGCACTGAGGCATTTATACAACTTCACATGACCTCAGGTCTGCCAGGTAACATGTAGTTGTCCCCTCACAGCTCTGAGCCCTCTGAGGCTGTGCTGCACTCGTCAGTCTCACACAGCATACTTGATTCTTCATTTAGAGTTGAATTCACAGTTCCTTTAAGCCCAGTGTAGGCCAAGACTTACAGCCCAGGCTAAGAAATGTGGGGGTGACACTAATGAAGGATCTTTCCTTTCTAAACAGGCCTTGTGGCCCACTGCAAAACATGTTTTCACTCTGTGTCTTTGCATAAATTTCCTATGAATGCCCATTCTGTCTCTGTCAGGCAGCTTGGCACAAGTGGGAAAACTCACCATGCAAGGAACAGTCATCCAAAACAGCTTCTTCCCCATGCCATTTTCTTTTTTCTTTTGTCCTTTTTGGTTTTTTTTTAGAATGGGAATAACAAAACAACTTCAGTGTACAACTCCATTATGTGTTAGGATAAAACACAGTACACAGGACTGCAGTTGGGTTAATTTCTACTATCTCATTTGGAAAAAATTGGATTTGCCATGCTTTTGAAAAAGGCTGTACTCTACCAGCAATGGGACACAGAGAGACTAAATTTTTGAACAGTAAAATCATGCATGAATTGGATATAGATCCTCCCCATCATTCTCCATGAATCCACTGTCTCAGGAAAACATATTGAAGAATTTTTTTTTAACATGAATTTAAAGAAAAAGCGCAAGAAGTGTGGGATTATTCCTGGCCACTCTCTCTTTGGAATACCAGAAGCATGAATTTCACAAGTCCATGGGGTACGGGGAATGCCAACAATTTGAAAAAAGAACTAATAATTTGTGTTCATTAGTTCTAGTTTACACTTATAAAGTCTGTTACTTTAACTTAAACAAGATTAGAATCACTTCCTCTATTTCCATATTTTTACAGTGAAATGTTACCTACATGATATAAACCAAACTATTTATATTGTAAGACCAGTTGGGCACAGGCTGTCCTACTGTTACACAACATCTAACATAACGAGTGACTGAAACCTCTCTGCACTACCCAGGACAAATAAACTATTAATAAGAATGTTATCAATAATATGTAACAATACATAATATGGTTCTTGCTTATTAATACTGGAAGGGCTTTGGTTGCTGGATTCGGCCTGCTTTTCTTTAGAATTCCACTTAAAGAAATCTGGTCACCAAATATTCCTCATTTACAGTACAGGTTATATCATGAAACTACCACAGCAAACCAAACTCATCTCACAGCCAGCAGATCGAGGTTGCACAGATGTAAAAGAGTTAATTTGATTCATGAAGATACACAGGTATAAATTTGCACTTAAATGTGTTTTAAGTTATGCTAGCCACTTGAAGTTGGGCAAGTAAATTTTTTGTTTAATCTCATTTACACTCTAATACCACTGACTGTATGTTTCGATTTAAGGATGGACCACTCTGAATTGTCCACTTCTTCAGAGATCCGGTCTTTGGGTTGCAACAGAAATCAAACAGGAATAAGAGACAAATCTTTCAAGTAAATGCTGACTGTTCTGCCCAGGGGCGGTTCTGTGCCCTCCAGACGACACGACACACACTGTCTTCCTGTAATCTCTTTCAATGCCTGTTTTCTTCAAATTAGCCAGTGGTTTCCAGTCCATCAAATACTTGGATGGAAAGAGTCCTGCACAGGTATATTTATTGACTAACATGGGGCATGGAATTGATTTACTTTGGCAAGTGAATTTGATATCTTAGTTCCTCATCACTATTCCAGATCCCATTTCCTGGCACTGGAAAGTTGTTTGCAAAACCTGCTCTGTTCTTGTAGTTTTAAAACCCAAACTATTTCATCACTGTAGGTCAGCTAGCAGGAAGTGACGGGTACATACCATTTAACCATGAAGCTAGTCCTTACAGCGTTTGAAACAAGCTCCTCTCTAGATCAGTCTTTTTCTTGAAGAACTACATTTCATCATAACATTCTCCATTCAGCTCTACTTCTTCAGCTTCAAAGAATTTATCTTTGAACACACTTACTGGCCCAGCTATCCCACTTGTTCATATTAGACAATAAGCTTTTTCTCCTCCTATAAACTAATTAGGGATCTAGTGAGATTGGGTAATTCTTACAAAGCACACTGGAGACAATTGTGAAATGCTACCACCAGGAGAGTCACGGAGACAGAGGAAAGAAAGGACTACCCATGGACTGGAAGAAAGAAAAGAAGTGGCAGTGAAGTTTTATTTTGATAAAGTATGAAGGAATAGAAAATTCAATAGTGTTGATTTTCTATATGTCTCAACTGTTCATGTTTCTGCATGTTCATGTTTCTGTATGGCTCAGCTGTTTTGACTTTGAAAGCCTAGCAGAAAACCTTCAGAACATTCGTAAACCAAATTTTATTCTGTATTTAACTCTGGAAGTTCTTTCCTTCTGTGTGAAGCAGCTAAAGTATGCAAATATGGTTAACTTTGGGATAGAAAGCAAGCAGAAATAGCACACACCCTTTGTAAACATGACATTTTCAAACATCTCCAATGCAAAGCATTCTGCTGCTTTTTTTTTTTTTTCTTGCAAGTCTAGATACAGCACAAACTTGGAAAAGTTTAGTAGAAGCTGTTCTCATTACACTGAGAACATCAGTGTTTATTACCTGTAAATGTAATTATGTCAGTATGGAATCTCAACTGAAAAATAAAGCTTCCATCTCCAGCAGTAAAGTAACTCTTGCCAGGGAAACTGGAGAGGTGCACTAGCATAATGAAATACTACCAGTGCCAGGGAAATAACGTGCTCTCTACCTTTAATCCTTTTGAGAGGTGCTTCCCCCACCCCCTCTGGGCATCACCTACCACCAACTGAGGAACAGAGCATTCTGCTACACTCGGGCAACTCACCTTCACTTGTGCATTTGAAACCCTTCCCCTTTCACGTAAGCTTGGCGTATGTGCACACTGTGTGGCAATGAGAACAAACTCACTGAAAGGCCAGTCCTCCTGCAAGGCAGGGAGGCAGAACAACTGGGTGAAGAAAAAAGCCACAGGAAAGCAATTCTGCCTTCAGTGCTTTGTTTTCCAATAGAATTTTGCATGCTATCAATTAGTTTCTTCCAGAGGAGATTCACCTACAGCGTGTTATGTAAGCAGTTTGGACAGATTCTGATTAAATGTTCAGTGCATGCCTAGTCCAAGGCATTTTCCATCTTTTGTTGAATACCTTTCATAATCATGACAGGTGAATGCTTGTTAATATGTGCCAAAGGCAAAAAAAATTGTCCTCAGCTCTTCCAAAGCTTTCTATCTGTTCACTGTAAAGAGGGGAAATGCTCACACTTGGTGACTAAGAAAACATGTCCTTTTTTTGCAAAGCTAATCCAGGCAACAGAGAACTACAGAAATGTGCCAACATTCCTCACTTTGAAACAGACAGCAAGAATATAATTACTTGTAAATCAAGTCACTGCCAAACTGGTTTTCTTATCTGAAATGAGTTTTTCAAGAAATTTGATCATTCAACAAGACTTTCAGTGGCTGAAATTCACTGGGGAAAAAACCCTCTTTTTTTGAAGCTCATGATTTTTTTTGTAACAGAAGCAGGTTTTAACACAGATGGAAACCACTGAAGGATGGAGCCCCATTCAGCACATCCTCCAGCCATGGTTTCCCTTAACTAACTGCAGCACCTGTTCTTTGCGCTGAGTCTGCAGATGGCAGCGGCAAATACAGCCCACATCTCTCTGGTAGTGCTGCAGAGCAGCATCAGGGGTTCTAACTGCAATAAATATTTATCATGCCAGTATCAGGGGATCAGCTTTTCTATATACCATAGAGACAAGCTCCACTTTATGATACCTAAACAGAGCCTCTTCCGTGTTAAGTTTGAAGGGAGAAAAAGGTGCAAACTTCAAACAAATTTCATGTTCCTAGTCTTAAGTCCCCCATACACTGAATCTAGAACAAACAGTAAACTGAAGCAAAGATTTAGCACTGAAAATCTCAGCCATAATAATTATTCTAACTGCAATCGTGACATCTTTCAAACCTGTGTTTGGACAGATTTTGACAAAATTGTCTAACTTTACAATAAATGCTTCATCTGCACTTTAGAAGTTAAAATTAATTTTAAAAAGCTGGTCATCCCTTTACTGAAATATGCCAGTCTAGAAGCAACTATAGCATCAGTGCCTCCTGAGAACTGCCTCTAGTTGTTTCACTTTTTAATGTTTACCTTATTATGTTACATGTCAAAAACCCCTGGATAAAATAGTCCGTGAAGAGATAGTTTCCTTCTCCAGCAAGAGGAAATCATGTGAAGGACAGGAAGACAAGCCCTGTCTACAATCCCAGCTACAGTCATGTACCATCTAGTTAGAACAATCTGTGATGACTGGAATGCAATTCAGTACACCAGAAGCATAAATCTCTTTTAGGAAGAGATAAATCACATTTTAAGCACCACTGAATAGACTGAGCAGCCACACACTGAATAAAAAGGGTCTCTGTGATTGTTTACTATGAGACAGATGTCTACCTCTTACATTTGCTACACCCAGCTGAGGTATCTGGTACACTGAGAGAGCAGGACCATGCTTATCATCCAGTCTGAGTTAAGTCAAGTACCAGGAGAGCACATGAAACACTGACAGTGTCTGTGTAGCCGTATAATATTACTAGAAATAGCATTTGGTCAACGTTTATATACATATTTAAATGCAAGATGCATGATGCTAGAGCATGTGGAATTATTTCTCACTTTGGGGAAAAATTACAAAAAAATGATGTGCACACATTTTTATAGTATGAAGTTCTGAGTGCCTCTGCTTTCCTTAGTTATGTTTGATGTACAAGGCATACAGAACACTCACACAAAAGATGCTGGCAAAGCACTCAAACTTTCGCCTTAACAAAACATGTCAAATAGAAGGGAAGATCTATCTCTACATGGACTAATGAAACAAAAATTACTTGTGTTAAAAGGTCATGCTAGCTAGAGCGTTTTGTACCAAAACTCCCCAAGCCACTACCATGTTTCCACAATAAGACTAGGAAATAACTGAGTGTATCCACATATTGTATACAGCTAAATAAACAAGATGACACAGATAATTTTGTTGGAAATATATTGATAAAGCCTTATTACTTGAATCTTACAGTATTCACTTGGCCCAGAAACACCTCAAATTTTTAGAGCAGTCACCAAAAACTATGCTTCTTAATTTCTGTCAGTAATACATAAAAAGGAGTTGGTTTTGATTATCAGCAATTTGAATGGAAATGTGAAACTGGAAGTATTCTACCTTCTAAATTCCTTATGCCAATATTATGTCCACTATCTTTGATTTAATTTCTTTTCCACAGTTACTGTACCGAGCTTCTTTGGCTTATCTGTAAAAACTGATGTGAATGAGTGGACAGCAGTTTAAGGAAATCACCCCACACCAGGCAAGGAGTTCTTGCTCAATGTAATTTTTAAAGGGAAAAATGAGATCAAAGTAGGATTAAATTCCCTTGCCAACATGAGGAAAGCTCCAGGGATATTACTAACATTCCTTGGCCAAAGGAGTTGTTTCTGTGGTGGATATAGCAACAGCAACTTGGCCAATTACCCCTGCAACAGTTTCATTACACAAATCCTGTGCCACGCAGATTGTTCACTCATATTTACTAAGACAAATGCTTTCAGTCTATTTGTTTTGATTAAACAAACCTGTTTTAAAAAACTGCCTAGAAACCTACTGAATGCTTTCATCAAAAGGACAGCATAATCTCTTTTCTAGTTTTCAATATTCTGAAGACTTCCTTCACATTGCACTAAAACGTTTTTGCTAAGTTGTAGCACACCTGGGTTTCCCAGTCACTGCGACAAACACTTCTCCTCTCCCCAGGAAAAATCAATACAAAATTAGGGTAAACAAATGGAAAATTATTATATGAACATAGAAGGAAAAATCTGTGTGCGATACATATTTATATACCTATATATATGTGTATATATAAAAAATACAAATACTGTTTAATAGGGGGTTTAAATAACAGGAAACAATTCTACAATTCAGCATTCAAATATACAATTTGAAAGTATAAAGTCAAAAATTCAATGCAGAGAATGTACAATTTGGGAAATTTTAAGAAAGAACTGAAGGCACCAACTTATTATTTTGAAGAAAAGCATTATTACCGTTTTTTTGAGATGAATGCAAAGGGTACTTCAACTTGACAGCTCCTCCTTTCCTTCAATGCAAGGTCTGCCTGTAGCAGGGAAACAAAACTTTTTTGTGGGCTCAAAATTACCAGCTGATCAAAGCTCATGATATGTAACTGAGAATACAAAATTTCTTCTGCCCTGAATAAATCTGTGTAATTGACAGTATTTAAATTGGCGCAATTACTCAGACAGACATGTTCTCTTCTGATGCATTTCATCAGTTAGCTTCATACTGACAGTGATGGAATAAAAATACATGTGTCCAAAATTAACTATGCACTAACATTTCCTTCAGACCGAATTTTAACCCCTTCTCTCTCTTTCTGGAACTTTATTTCCATTAGCAAATGAAATTTCTTCTCATAATAAGTCAGTATCAGTGGCCTGCTGTAAAAATTACTTCAGTTGAATTCAAACTTAGCATCATTTTCTTTGGGACATGGCATCAATTATGAATAATTCACTTACCAATACCTTATTAAGGGCACATGATATAATGTACTGCACTGCATAAAAAAGTGATGCCAACAGTCAGGTGAAAATACAGACTACATTTTAAACTAGAATACAAAGTGATAGGAAACATGTTCATGCATTCTGTTAAGACCTCTAGGGAATTAGCAGAAATTTTATCTCATTTCCCCAGAACTGGCGAGCAGAAACAGTCTAACATTTTTCTTTTAACTTGGCAGCTATGAGTACCTACTTTTTACAGCAGCAATCTGTTAAAACAAGAAAATAAAGCAGCACAGTTCTAAAAAAGTAAGTCAGAAAAACCCTACACTTTCTTCAACTTTTTAAGTTCAACTTCAAAATACATGGAAAATGTTTAGATTGGCATATTAAAAGCATCACTGAAATAGCTGATATTTTAGTGATATCTATCACACATTGTGCACATTACCTTGACTTTGCAAACCATGTTTTGTGTAATTCACATGCTTTTTTTGTATTTTACATTTACCCTTTATAGTAATGCACGCAGTAAAGCACAAAGCCATTATATTTTTAGTACCTTGGTTTATTTTTGTCACGGTTTTGCTACACATGGCAGGTATCGATGCATAGTTGGAAACGTCAGTGAATTTGAAATGTACATGAAATCCTGATAAGGAATTGTTGGGCAATTCACCTGTAGCAGGCAGGTGTTGGGTAAGGAGGTGTAGCAGGATGCTCTGCCTGGAGGGGAGTAAAAGAGCTCGAATAATGCCCTGTTTGCAAAGCTATCCATGGTGAATGCAGGAGGGGAATGTTGTCCTGGTGCTTTTAGTGCTGAATGATGCTGAAATCAGCCTGACTCATCAATCCCAGAGTTAGACATACCTGATAGAGAGGTGAAGCTGTGGCAGACCTGTTAAAGTACCAGATAAAGCAACAAAGAAATGGTACTACTACTACTAACTTATATACAGATGCTGAGCTGACACAGCTGGCCTGGAAACATACGGCCCACTCCCACTTTTTAATGAGTTTGGGAGAGTCTTCCAACAATCCCCTTTCTGGAGCTTGTGTGGAAATTCCTTTGTTGAGTTGGGATGTGCCTCAAGGTTACCCCTCGAAGCTGAGAGAAAGAGATTTGCCCAGACTTACTGGTATGGGTGAGTAACATCGATCTCTACTTCATAATTTCTTTTGCTACTGTTGATACAAGTGCTTCAATATTGCTTCAAAAATAGTGGACTGAACTAGGCTAGTAGTTGTAGCTACCTATACTGTGTAGTAAATAATTCTGATTAAGATCTTTTAGTCTCATCGTTATCATAATAAATAATTTATTTTTATATAAATATCTCTGGTTTGTCATCCTTAATCCTGTGGGACAAAGCTGTGAAAAGGTTCAATAATGCCTATTTAATCCATTAACATAAACCATTGACAGAGTCCAGGGCTAAGGCTGGATCCAGCTGCACCCAGAGGCCTCTGCGAGGAGTTCAGAAAGCAAGAGAGTCCTGTCTGTGCCTTTTGACTCGACAGGAGGGCTTCTCTATAAACTCTGTAGCTCCCACTCTGCCCACGACACACAGGCTGAAACAGACACCTAACTTCTCCTTTGTACCCCACTCTGGCTACCCACAAATTACAGCAGTACATGCAGCGTGTCAGTTTACCTCGAAAAGCTGCTGATGGCCTCAGCTAAAGCTGCCTAAATGTCAGGCTGAGGAGTGAGACTGCCACATCTCTCTGGAGGGAATGAAGTCATGTGGTGCAGTGTAATTGCTACTTTCCTTAATATGCGTCTGAGTGGGGTTCACCTATTGCTGTGGTAGAACTGGTGTAAGAACATGGCCAGAAAAAACAGTGTTTTGAAATACAGCTCAAAGTTACTGTAAAGCTCACACAGAAATATCTAGAAATAAAGAGAATGAAAATACGTAGTTTTAAACTACTGAAGATGTACCCATTAACTGATCCTTAAACATAGCTAGAACAGTACAGTACTGATCTTAAGGACTGTGGGTGGACATACAGTTACCAGAAACGCTAGAGCTACAGTCTAAAATTGAGAAAGTGTAATTCTACACTGTGTTCCTATATACATTTTCCTTTGCAAGAAATCTGGAAAAAGCACAAAATTATACAAATATTATACCATGAAACAAGAATACAGAAAATTTTCTACACGGGCTTCAGTGTTCACCCCTTGCACAAAATTTATTCATTATTGGCATTTCATAGCCTGTAGTTTAAAATACAGGATAAAAGTAAATGAATGAGCAATGCTCTCCTAGTAAACCATCATGCCTTTAGATAAAAGAGAGTTTTGATCTGAGGGCTCTAAAGCAAGACATTTCTTATGCTGTTTCTGGAAAACTCTAAGGGACAGAAATCCACAGCAGGAGGATAACCCTCTAAGGAATGTTTTGCTCTTCCAATCTTCTTTCCAAGAAAGAAACTTTTTATTCATTTTCAAACAAACTGTACTATCAGACAAGTTTGCACTGGCTTACATTTCTAACATGAAGAACAGACAGGGCAGAGACTATTCTTTTGGTGGAAAGTCACATTTTAAAGAGGTGAAACACTTTCTGTAATTAGCATAGAAAGCTGCAAAGAGCCTTAAGTATTCTGCAGCCACAGAAAGTTTCTGGTACTCATTAAGACAGGCATCCCAGTTAATAATATATATTTTTTTTAACTTTATCCTAATATACATTTAATAATGTAAATGTACACATCACGTAAACCCTTGCACTCCTTGGTAACCTACGTTAAGCACATGCTACCCTATACATGCAGTTCCATAAAAATGATCCCCTTTGACAGCTATTCATCACAAGCTGGAGTAGTTAAGGCCCCATCTCTTTAATGGGCAATGAATAAAAAATTTAAAAATTATTAATAGACATTCTCAGATTGTACGCCATAAACTACACAAGTCTAGACAGTCTTGTCTAGTTAGACAAGACCAGACAACTTTTAATTTGGGACTCTTTCTGAGAGATGTCTGTAAATGAAAACTGAATAGTCCGTAGTGCAAATTACTACCTCATAAACCTGCAGCATAATTAACACTTTTCCTTAAGGAACTTATTTATGAGGAAATTTCTATTTCTGTATAATAATGATAATAATGCATCTTATTTTACAGTTATGAGGATGATATTGCACTTAATGGAAAATGCTTTACTGAGTAGTAATGTCTTTAAGCAAACTTGTATTATGAGCAATTTTTATTTTCTTGTGTCTCCCTGATTCTTCACACAATCCTTAAGTATTTACTAAAATTCCTTGGTTCCAAATTAAAAAGTATTCATAATTACTGTATTTTTAAAAATTAAACAGTTTGGCCAACACACCATAATACTGTAACCAAATTGTCTACACCTTTCTAATTTTGAAGCTAGTAATCATCTGCAAATTTAGTACCAAGCAACTACAGAGGAATATAGAATTTAGTAAAACTCTCTATGATTGCAGGTTCAAAGAGGTGTGGATAGACAGTGTGAAATACAGGCAGTATTTCTTTTAAAATGGATGAATACAAGAGTCCAGCAGGACTCCTAACATATAAATAAATTTAAAAGGCTAACTGAGGGTTTTTTTAAAAGCATCCTCAGTAATACTTAACATTTATATAGAACTTTCCGCTTTTAAAGTGTTATACAAATACTATCTAGATGAAATGTACTCTCTATAGGCAGAATACAAATCCAAAGTGAATGGTGATCAGATGAATGGCACCATGACAGTAAAATGTAATGTAATTGCTACAGAGAGAAACTAAGTACTTTATAAATCAGCTTGCTAGGCATGAACTATCATGGAAGACCACACACTGTACTAGGGGAATGTACAGACATAAAATTATTATCATTCATTACATAGGTTCTATGACCACAAGGAATTGACACAAGAGCTGTAACTGGCTCCAAAACCTTTAAGTGCCTAACTCAGAAGGTGTAGGAAACATAAGGAAACCCTTCAGTGATAGACAGGCAGGTTATTTCAAGTGCTAGCACAAACCACCTTCAAAAGCCATTATTCCTACACATCAATGCGGATTCCATGTTTTATGGACATTAATTCTCTAGTGCCCGTTAAATACATAATAAATGAACATAGATGAGGTAAAGATGCTGTAATTGCCACGTACAGCCAATACGGCAAGGGAGGAGTTTTTCCAAATGGGCAGATCCAGAGGCCATGACGAATCCCGTCACGGACATGATGAGAAGTCCAGGATATGAACAACATCCAGGGAAGAAAGCACCATGAGTCCTTAAGCCTGAAAAGCTGCATGATAAACTTTAATGTCAGAGCCACCACGGGAATCACAGTAGAACAATGAAGAAGTGGTCTCCGTGGAAGAGCCAGAGCAGCCTGCAGAAGAGAAAAATATTATTGCCAATGGCTACAACTGTAAAAAGAGAAAAAAAGTTTTATGAGTGTCTACAGGTGTATTGTCAGGTGACTAAGAGGAAGCAGAAAGAAAAACATACTGTTCCTTTCCACTGCAATTAATTTAAAACCAATTTTATGCATGAGGGTTGCGTGCTGCCCTGTCTCTCTATTGTATGACATGAATCATGCATCCTCCTAAGTACTATCAACAGCAAAACAGGGAGGGAGAGGGATGAGGTATCCTATTTGTCATACAGTCATGTGGTATGCAAGAACTTGTATAATCTGCTGCACTGATTATATGTATTTAATTTCAAGATAATTAAAAGGAAAACAACCATGCAATACACTTGAAATATTTAATATGTTTTACTTGAAATAAATAATGTGCTTTAATGGCATTTACTTTCAAAAATACATCCTGTATTTTACTAGACTTGTCACCTGTAAAGTTGTTTCAGTTGCACAGTGTTTAAAACAGAAAAATAATTTTCAACAGGATAAAAATATAATCAAAGTTACATGTATTTTGATTACCTTGAGACAGTATTCTTCACGGACAGGCAAAACAAAGTTCTTAAGCCAACATCTGAAACATTTGTGACTGGGTTTTTTTTATCAACAACCTGTTCAAGAGTAACTCAGTTGAAGGCCTGATATTTGGTTTTAATAAGGTGAATGTCTAGCTAGTTAGATTAGATTTACCCATTTTAAGAGTGATAATGTCAATTTAATATACATATTTGAGAAAATATTCTGTACGTGTACTCAATAGCAACAGCTACAACCACCACCACCAATTCGAACACAGCAAAAAACCCCTAATGGTATTCTGGATTTCTATTTGACAAATAAGTAGATTCTTGTGTCTGTAAGCACAGGAGAAACAACAGCACACTACTAAAAGATCTACAGAAGTGCTGATATAATTAATATTCATTGGCTCAGTTCAGATACTGGTGAACATTTGGAAAGACTGTAACAGGCACCAGAGATAAAACATGACAGTGTTATCTGTTTGCTATGTTGAACACATCCCTCACTGCACCTACTGCAGGAGGCAAACAAAGCATCTCTAACCTGTTCATTCTTTAATTGTGTTAATCCTTGCAGCATTCAACAGCAAGAGGGCCTAGCAATGGGACTCTGGAACAGGTTCATCAAGTTCATGCATAATTTAGATAACTGCATGGAACCCTATCTTCCCTGCAAGAAAACTTAACTAGCCTTAGCCAGTTAACACAGAGATGGGAAGTTATGGACTACCTTGAAATATAACAGCTCATGCTTTAAACCAAAGCAAACATTAAAAGGCCTGCAGAGAGTTTTGCTCTATTAGATTCCCACCACATGCTTGTCCATGACTCTCCTGATCAACTAATGGGGATTAAAAGGTCATGAATTATCTCAACAATTCTTAACTTTAATGTTGTGGACTCAACTCCTTTAAGTTGGTGCAAAAGGTGTATTTTCTCCAACTTCAGTTCTGTTTCACACAAGCAGATTGTTCACGGATTAAAGTAGAAAAATCTTGTGATGGTGAAATTGTTTATCACCTGCCCTACAATGTGTCAGATTTTTGTTACTGTCAACAAGAGCCTCAAAAGTACATACTAACCTAATTTTGAAAAAACCTGAATAGTGATATGTTTCAGCAGACAATCTATTGACTAGTCTCTATTTCTGCACTTTGAAAAAAACCAGTACCAAAATCTAAATTAGTTTTTTCCCTCTGGCCTGTTAAGGTTAGGTGCCGACAGCAACACAGTGAGTAAGGAAAATTTTAATGTTACTTATGTACACAGTTTATCAGAATTGGTGCCAAGTTGATGCTTAAATTCTTTTCATACAAATTTTAGATAGCAGGGTTGTTCATACAGCAAACTTGTGTGCTCAATTTTAGGAAGAGAAAATTCTATTCTGTAATTGCAGGACAATCATCAAGCTTCTGATACGCTGTTGCCCAAGGTCTGAGAGAAGAACAGTCTGTTTCCTCTTTTACATTCTGTGACTAAACGAACATTTACACCCTTGAGTTGCCAAGCCCTTAGAGACAGACAGTTCTGTTTGGTAATATAAGCTGCTATACTCTCTTTCTTCTAATAGGCAAATTTGTTTGTCTTTAGAAATCACCAGATATTAAAAAAGAAAAAAAAAAAGGTACAAGCCTTTTCACTTTAAACCTCCTGGAAAAAGTTGCAAACAGAATTTATTTGCAAATGACCTTTTCCATTTGCCTATGTGTTCAATCAGGTGCAAGATCATCTTGAAGTTGCTGCTCCTCCAGCCTCTCACTACAACGAGCAGCTGGAGGCAGGAGACAATAACTGCATGCAGGAGAACCCACGCAAATTATCTGCTTTAATGCTCTTGGTGACACCATGGATGTTATGTAACAACACATGCTCCCTCACTCATGTTCTGTGGTGCTTCACAAGCCTGAAGTCTTTAGTTTATACTAACATATTCAATGTAACATATATTATAGTAGTAATATTAACAATATAGCAATATATTCAATGCTATATTAATTGTGCTTGTGCAAAGCTTAATCTCCAGTTCCAGAAATGCTCCTGTGCAGCTCAGGTCAGTCATGGACAGTTTCCCAGCAGTGTTATGTCTATTTGCTACTGACTGCATTTTCTACACTTCTAGAATCTGGTGAGTCTTTAGTAGCAAGACACCAATTTCTGCATGTCTGTTCTGCAACATGAGTGTCTGGGCTACAATCCTGGTGGAGCCTGGGAGCAGCCCATCCTGTCACATCTGCACTCCTGACTGTTGACAGGCTGCAGGAACTACCACCTTTAGATCTGTCAGTGAGACGGATTCTTATACACTTGTGTGCACAGTAAAAACCAGATGGAACACAAAGAACTACAAATTCCAAGTAGTGAAGTCATTGTAGACTTCATACTGTTTGCAAAAATAATGTGGGCAAAAGGTCAGATCACATGGTACTTGGTACACAAGTATTTATCAGAGCAAACATATAAATACCACAGGTGACTATTTACTCTGAATAGTGCAGAAAAATAATGATGACCATGAAAAACAGACCAACGGCCAAACAATCCAAGCACTGAGCTGCGTCAGCAGGAACAGAAGTAGGTGACTGGAGTAGTGTGAAGGTAGCAATTTGAGGTAGAAGGCAGTGCTGCCTGGTGCTGCATAAAAAGGTTACTCCATAAAAAATAATCCATCATCAGATTTAAAAGTGATGATAATGAGCTTTATAGGTAATTGTGTACAGTAATGTGAAAAATACTATTGGTACAAATTAGTAATAGTGGTGTGGTTACTTAATTAGACTTATTAATTTATTAGTTATTTAGTAATGTGTTGCAAAAGCAGTAAACATGGTGGTCTCTTAAAGCAGGTACTTTCAATCATGCAATTTAAAGATGAAGAAAGGGACTGTAACTACCAAATACATAGTAAAAAAGTATCTAACAAACACATAGTAAAAAAGTATCCCACAAAGTAATAAATTACATAGGTGACAGCCTGAAATTATGCCATGAAACTGAGAGGCACATCATATTAAGCCAAGGAAAGAAAAATCACATTTTACAATCAGATCTAGCTGGCCAGACAGCACACAGAAGAAAAGTTTATGGGGATTAGGTTACATCACAAACCAAAGGCACTCTGATGGCACTGCAAGAAGACGTAAAACCTGTAACAGATTATTTTTTCTTTTTAAAAGGACAGAAGCATTATTGTGCCATTGAAAGGAATTAATCTATGGTATTTGGCTCAAATGAAGTCTCACCTAAAATACTACTCATGGTTTTGGGCAGGACCCTTTAGAGGTAATTTAGGCAAAAAAGCAATACAGAGGGGAGGAGAAAAAAGTATGAGGTTTAGAAAACATAAATTTATTCCCTTAAGATTTGTTTTTTTGAAAGTTATTTAGTTGAGAAGAGACTCTTTGTAAAGAATACAACTTTGAAAGTTGTAATGATGTTTTTACTCTAAGAGTAAAGAGACCTACACCGGATTATTTCCTTTATTAGCCCACTTAACATACGGAAAGGAAAGGAGTTGGTAGGCAAATCACTTCAAAAAAGCCTTTGGGCATCTTGTCTTCTTACCTCAGCTAAGTACATTTGGCTACTAAAAGGACTATCATTCTACCTGATGTGTTTTGTATTTCTGATTTGAAAAACGTTTTTGGGGAGAGCACAGAAATCAGCTGTCTTTTGCAAAAAAACCTTAAAGAATAAGAGAACTAGATCTAACTGTCAACAACAATACTTGAGGCTGGATTAGAAAATGAAATGCTACCTGCTTGGGAACTGAAACAACACAGGAACAAATTAAGTCACAAAACTACAAAAATTTACTTGGTTTCACATTGTAGGGAAAGGCTAGGCTACACAAACGTTCCCCATCATGGAAGGTGTAAGCATACTTAATCTTGCCTCACTCCCAATTCCATGACAGAATTTAATATGCAACTTTTCAAACAGCCATCGGTGAAGTGCGGCATCTAGTGGTCATATTTAAGAAAAATACTGGTAATCATCTCAGATGCATGAAAAAGCAGCAATAAAATTTTAATACTTTCTAATAGAGAGCTATTAATTTACTTGCATTGACTGATTTTAAAATAAGAAAAAACAGATGAGAATAATTAGATATTTAAATTCTATTCCATATTGTTATTCAGTAATAACATTATAGGACCCATTAATCAACCAAGCTAACTTTCCTTTTCTTTATAATTGTACAGTATTTCTCCATGCAAGAAGTACAGAAAAGGGGAGAACTAGGGACTGCCTAGGGAGTAACGATGCCAGGCACCAGGACATGCTGGAGCCTGACTGTCCATGTGCCAAAGGTGGTCAGTAGTATCCTGGGCTGCATCAGGAATGTGGCCAGCAGGTTGAGGGACCTGATTCTTCCCTTTCTCCTCAGCACTGGTACAGCCAAGAGGGGAAAACTGACCAAAAGCACAAATAAAATTCATCTTTTCTCTACAATAAATAGGGATACTGTAAATGAAAATTATTTTTCCATTGGAAGTCTGATTTTCACATCTCAACTATAAGCAATATTTGCTGTCACCTAAATATTTTTAAAAAACTAGTACACCATTTTTCTTCTTTACTTACATGAATATAAAGAACAGGCCTTCCTTCCTTCCTTCCTTCCTTCCTTCCTTCCTCTTTGAGCTACTTCCCTATCAACAGTGTAACAGTATTATGAGCAAACTAGAGAAGGAGAACTACCGAAAAGGAGTGCCATAACCTGGTAATATGAGAAACTCACTCCTAACAAGCAGTTCTGCAAATGGATGATGATCCATTCACTCCTTAACAGGAGCCAATTCACCCCTTTACTTTTATTAATAAGCTGATGCTTGCTTTCCTACTATTTTTTGGTGTTTTTTTAAATTTTTTTTTCAATGAAGTATATTTAAATGCAACTCAGACTGCCTTTTTAAAGGTGACAGCTCACATGCAGCTTGTTTGTGGGAGAAATATTTAGGGCTGGCTAAAACCAATGAATTACTCAGAAAGACTGAACGAAATGAAATGGAAGCTCCATCATCTACGTTTCAGGTATTTCTACCCCACATTTCAGGTATTTCTAACCCTTACTGTAAAAAGAAATGGAATAATCCACTTCATCCACAGAAGTGTGCAAGGCAGCACCTAACTCTTTAAGGTGGATAACAAAGCAACTATGCGATACACTTAGAATAAAGTGCACATGTGCAAAACTCCTTTTTTTCCTTCTAAGTAGCAGAAACTTAACAGTAGATGTAAAATATTTTTATGGCTTTTAAAATCATAACAACTGCACATAAACATAATTTCTGTATATCTATTAAATGTATTTAATGAAATTATCAATGGAACGTTTTTTGTCTTGGGCATGGTAGAACAACAATAAAGTAAACAATGATAAAGAAATTAATAAATTACCCATCTACTGCCTTACCTTTAATGACAGGGATCCAGCAAGAAAGAAGTGGTCCACATCAATGACAGAGGCAAGGAAGCCAGCCAGGGTGACCTCAGTGAAGTCACTTTTCTTCCTGAGTCCAATCACTATCGCCCAGGACCACATTCCCAGTATACCATGCACTGCATTATCAGATAAGGCTCGGAGCCAGTCATTTTGCTGAATGAAGGAAAACTGCAGAAGTCTGTCTGCTACAAAGCAGAATATCCCCAAACCTAGACTGGAAATAACTGAGGCTGTGCTGAAAGTCTGGAGAAGAGCGTGGGCCTTTTCAGTCTCAGATGCCATGACAAAAACCATGTCACAGCACACAAAATGTCATCAGGATACACACTGTGCATGGTCCTTCGTATAGTCAGTTGTTCTGTAAATGTCACAGATCAGAAAGAAAATTATTAAACAAGGAAAATCCATTTGCACAAAGCATTTATTATAGCTACAACTGGGCATTAAGAACCCAAATTCAGTGTTTGCATTTAACATTCCCAGAGAATTTTTTATTTCAATTAAGTTAATTTATTGACTTGAACACTACAGCTCTGAATTAAAACACCTGCTCTGTTTTTTTAATTAGAACCAGCACAAGTAGCATGGAGAGCTCTAATTCCACTTACTGAAATGTTAAATTTTACAGAATAACTTGAAACATATCTACAATAAAACACTGAATATGCTTCAAGATTCCTTCTGATCTTAAATACGTGATTTAATCCAATTAAATACTTTACACTGTAATAACAAAAGAAGATTCAGTTTGGAGGATTCTTAGGACTGATGCTCAAAATCCCAGACCTCTTTCTACAATAACTGTTAAAACTGAGTTTTTAATCTATAATCCAAACCACTATTTTAATTTACATTCTTTGCCAACATATGTATTATTCCCCTGGTACCCTTTCCTGAGCAACACCTTGTTTAGTTTGGAGACTGGAACATAGAATAAGCCTTAAGAAAACCAAACCCACTAAAATACCTTCACTATTTATAATAAACACAAAGACAACAACCATTTAGCCAAGAAAAGTAACCAAAACCACCTCCTTACAGAGCAAAGATACCTAACCTTTTCCTCAGCATGTGCTCCAGTAGAGAAGTCTGATGTTACTTTTAGGACTCACCTATTGTCTGCCACATTACCCTCATAACTCCTCTTTTTGCAAGAGAAGTTCTAACTGTCCCAGCTGTTATGCTAGTCTTTTTGGGGAGCTGTAGGGACAGACCACAGTTTTAAAGCCTATATCCTGCCTAAAAATGGATTCTTCCCATGAGTTTGCCATTTTTGTTCAATACATTAAATCTTGACAACTCTTATTAGGTAAATTTTTATTCTGAAGGGACTTTTTGAGTGTATTAGACTTCCTAAGCTGACACATAATAATTTATGATTTTTAAACGTATTATTGATTATAAGTCTCACAAGATATAAACGTTTCTTCCAGATTATTTACATGCCTGCTTATTGTAGAATTATCCACAAGACAGAACTACTGGCATCTCTGTGGAAAAAAAAAAGCCCACTGAATCATTTATTTGGAAAACATTTTAAAAAGTAAAAGAGAAGAAAGCATGAATAATACATAGACTTTGCACAGAGATGAAAAAAGTGGGTCAAGTTTAGAGTCTGTTAACCATGACTGTGCCTCTTCTGAATGAATGTGTAGACATAAAGTATTTCCTGAAACAATGGAAGTGCCGTTTTCTGGTGGGTGACCTTAAAGTACACGGGACATTGATAAATAAATTCCATTTTAGGAAAAAATGGCGATCTCATCACAAATGTTTCTTCTATACAGCCATCATGTCAGATTGGATTTAATTTAAAATTACCCTAAAATCTGTGTAAGAATCCAATCTGTGAAGCGGTGATGTAGCAACATACCTTTAAAAAGCACACCAGTATTCAGAATCAAACTTCCCCTGGGACTAGGAGAACATTTTTTTTACCATTGCAGGTACCTCATTCCAGTAGTAAATGTGGTCTATGCCTCAGTTTTGAGCGTCTGTGCTTTCTGAATCCAGTCTGCCCAGTGCAGGAAATACCAAACACCATTTGTTCCATCCTAAATAAAACCAAACCAGGCACCAGTAAGCACTGATACTATGCAAAACAGCATGCATGAAATATGAACAACAGTAAAAAAATCCAGAAAGAATAAACATATATTAATTAATTTTTAAGCAAATATAATTGAGCTAAAGGCTACTTCAGCTAGCACTTTGAAGCTCTGTAAAAGAAAGCAGAAAAAAAGACCGTAGAACAAGACAAGAACAGAAATAAAAACAGAACATTATAATAACTAAAAGATAGCAAAATACAAAGTTCAAAAAGAACAATACCAATGAGTAACTGCACTTCAACAGATAGAGCAATCCATTTTTACAGATTTCTTCTTCTGCCTGGAAGATTCCCACCTAATGAAACATTTACAAGTCCCATCCAGGGATTTCTTTTTTAATTCCACCCCATCACTTAGTGACCTTGGAATAGAGATCTAGAAATTCATATAGCAACAAAGGTCTGTATCAGTTCTGTGTTAGGCTTACGCTTTTGCTATCAGTAGTATTAACATGTGTTCTTTAAGCCAGAATGAAGAACAGGATGCAAAACTGGCTTGAGGTTGACTGCAGTCAAGAGCCATGTCCAACTGTTGTTTGTAAACAGCCTGTTTCAGCTTCCCTTTTAGACAAAAGTGAGTGCCGCCTGTGTAAAAATCAAATCACATTCCCAGGTACAACAGCATGACCTAGAAATATGCTGTAGATCAAGAGTGAAATCAGACTAGAAAAAGCAAAACTCTGTTCAACCAAAAAAATCTCTGAAATTACAAATTTTAATGTAAAACTAGAAACTTCTTTTTCCCCTGAAAAATTATGCTTTTCAGGCTGTTTACAAAATATCACAATAAAGCCTAATTTTTCCAGCCTATAAATCTCAGAAAGCAGTTGTGGATCTTACATTCTTGTTAGAACAGGAAAGTGGGGAACAGTTCACACAAGACTGCCTAAAAACCGCTGTGTGGTCAGTCCAGTTAACATCCTGAAGGAAAGTTCTAGGTTGCTTTCACATAAAACACAGCAGATGATAGAGTAATCCTGCGTAGAGTTGTGGTTTCCAATGTCATTTTTACATGAGATAAAGCACTAAGCGTAATCTCTGTCTGTAGTCTCAAAATGCAATTTTGTGGATATGCTTAACTTAACTTAAGGAAATTACCATGGTAATTTTAACAAATGCAGAGTTAACACTTTAAATTACTGGCACAAGAAGATATCTCAGGAAAACAGCTGGTGCTAAGAGGCCATGGTGCATGAGCAAAACAAAAATCCAGTGGCTAAAACTGCCACAAAGAAATATTGCCCTGCATAATTTTTGCCCCAGTTTTGCACAATGTTTTCAAGTACGCAAATATGTACAGGAATTTAATGCATGAAATTACAGAGTCACAGAATCAATTAGGTTGGACAAGACATCTGAGATCATCAGGTCTGTGAAAAATGAGGTTCACTCTCCTGTGAGAATTTAAAAGTTTTAATAAGAACACAACAAGGGACAAAAACAATAAAGCAAAATTTACAGCGCCGGGTACCCTTGGCACTCAGCCAAGAGCACACCTGCTATTGGGGAGACACCCTTTACATACCTTCACAATTGCATCAGCCTAATGCATATTCATAAAAAATTATACATATTCAAACTTTTCTCCAAACTAGTTTACACATTCTAGGAACTGTTTAGCATGGCGCCTCCTTGGGTCTGCCTTTTTAGAGCACGCATATTTTTTGGCTGTGGTTTTACTCAGTTTTTATTATCACCTCCAGTTTGGGCTTTGGTCCATGGCTTTTGCAGACGGTAGTTGCTGATAGTGGGCAAGTCAGTAGCAGGGGTCCTCATTATATGTTCATTGGATGTTATCCAACCAAGCAGACAGGTCAATTACCACAAAGATAACTATATCAGCTATTTTACTACTATTAATAACAGAAATAAAGGCATTAGTTATTGTTACAAAAAACCCAGTATCTTTATAGCAAAGCTACTGTAACATTACACATATAGCATTCACTTTAATATTTGCAGAAAGCCAATATTATGTGTATTTATCACAAGGTCCAACCTATAACCAAACGTCACCTCGCCAAGTAATAGAATTATGCATTCTACACAAGAAGTTAAAAGACTGTAAGCCCTTACAATGCTATAATCTCCTAAACCCCTCATTATTTCATACTGGATGGTAATTTATATTAAAAACTGCATGAAGCAGAATTAAGACACCAGCTCAAACCTCTAGCGTACGATCTCACGGAAAAGGAGATCCCAGCCTAGACTATCTGTGAAGAACTGACAGTGCCAGCATTTTTGGGTCAGATAATTATAACATATTATTGGAGTGATCACGCAAATATTTTTGGGCCAGATAATTATAATGCATTACTGTAGTGATCACGCAAATATTTTTGGGCCAGATAATTATAACGCATTTTTTGGGGTTGGAGAGGACAAAAGCCCAGAAGGAAGCGGTAGGATTTTACCAAGACACTGAAGAACAAACTAAATGACACCGAGCAGGAATTAACCTGGAAACCCGAGATCGGCAGGAGCGTGAGGAGAAGCGCCGGGCCTCGGCGAGTGAGCGGCCCGGAGCCGCGGCCGCCCGCGCCCCGCCCGGCCCGGAGCCCACCTGGAGTGCGGCCGCCGCCATCCGCCCTTCACCCCATGGGGCTCAGCCGCCCCGATCCCAGCCGGAGCGGGCTGGGAAGCGTCTCAAGCAGGATGCTGGAAAACGCGGCAGGGAGCTGGCTAGGAAGCATGCGTGGCCGCGGAGCAGGCTGGGACCCGGACCCGCCTCGTCTCCTCCCGTCCCCGCCCGGTCCGGGGAGCAGGGATTGGTTGTGAGGGAGAAATGTGTCCAGGAGTCTTAAGCACGGGGTTTGGGTGTCCGCGCTTTGGCTCCTTAAAGTGCTGGGAGGGAAATCGACGGTGAGAGTTTAGTGTTTTGTCACTAAAGACATGGTGAGCCACGGACAGATCACACAGTAGAAAAGTGTCTTCTGCCCTGAAATTAGTATTTATTTACTAAAAGAGAGCACGATAGAAAGCATTTGGGAGACATTTTATTCGGTATTAGACTTCTTGGTGTAAGCATCTGAATAAAAGCACGTTCTTACAGTCGAAACTTCCCATCTCTACCCTGGTCACTTCAGCAGCGATCCATCAATCAAATTCATTCGAAAACACATTCATATATTTAAAAGCAGCACTGTCAGGTCAGGCCTGATGTATTTATACAGCAGTGCTCTATTATCTCAACTGTTCTCTTTGCCTATACCAAATATACCACTGGCGTTATTATTGATATTACACTGGCACCTGGCAGACTTGACCAGGAATATATCGGCAACTTGTCCCTCTGGCTTCAGCCTTCATTCCTCTCTCCCCTCGGAGCCACCTCAGACACAGCTGGGACAGCTCCTACGAAGACACGGAACACAGGGCTTCACGTGCCCACGGGCTTCACTTCCCAGAAGTGGCAAGCAAAGATTCAATGTCCTGAATGACTTTAGAAGTTTTTTCCAAAGCCTCCAGGACGCAACCTTCACTGAGTTCTTCGGTCTCACTCCCGTTTTCATTTTTTCTGACAGCGATACCAGACGGATTGGATTTTGCAGCAGATGTCCTTTTCAAAATGTTGGTATTGTCTAATAAAACTGGTGTTACTTTGTTAAGAAAGAATTTCAAACTCTTCCTCCTACAGAAAAAAATTAGTTTCTTATAATAAAAATTAGCATTTCTATTCATCATTTTGCCTTGCAAAGTCTCACATTTTGTAGCATGGTAATTACATACATATAAAAAAAAAAGAAAAAGTGTATTACTAAAAATATCTACAAAATTTACAGAAAAATATCTTTTAGACTCCAATTTATCCAAAAGTTACTTAAAAAAACCCCTGGGTGTTACATTGCAGTTTAACAGCATGCAATTTTCATACTAATAGAATTGAACACTGGCTTAAAGACAATTATAGAGTGGCTTTAAGCAGATTCAGCACAGTGCACATTTTGAGCTGGCTGAACACAATAGAACAATACTAAGGTAGCTGATAAACAGAAAGATACTGTACTGCAACAACAAGCCCAAAGGCAACTGTGTTGTTCCTCTTTCAAGAACAGATCAGCAGATGACTCTTAGCAAAACTGATGCAATACACATTAAAGGGCTTTATTTTCTTGTGACTTTTCATTGTAGTTTTGTACTTTGACACTGTGTTTGTTTTTTTATCTTTACCACAAGATAAGTGATAAAACAAAAATGGTAAGAAAGAAGAAGAGGTAATTTTAAGAAGTGAGACAGTAAAAGAAGGTAAGGTCAGGATAGAGAGCCTTTGATGATCTAAAGTGCAGACTTGAACATGCAGATGAACAGCAGAATATAAAACTGAAAAAATCTTTACAGCTTTGAAAAGGATACAATTAAATCTCTGTATTTTTTTTAGCTCAGCATCAGCAGACCTGTCCAAGAAAATAAAGGTTATTAAATGATTTAGTATCATAAAAGGTTCTCAAGGGTATTTTCTACTTCAGATTTTAATTTTTAACAGTTCCCAGCAATACTGAAAATTAGATCAGCAAAATACAAGTGAAAAAAAAAAAAAAATTTATCTGTCTTTGATACCACTATTCAATGGCTGACATTTGTCAAGCACTTGTGTTTCCAAAAATTGAGTCTCTGCTCTAAGAACAGTCTCTTTGCTGTAAGTACGTATAAATATAGATAGAATTTCATTTCATCAGATATAAAATGTATCAGCTGAATCTGCTACAATTTAAGTAACAAGTGCAACTGTAATTGATTTCAATTAGCACATTTTTAATATCCCAGTGTGTTTGCTGATGATGTCAGTAGATTTTTGGTCAATAGCATGTATTAAAAAGGACAAGTACATCAGCAAGAGATACAAGAGTCATTAGGCAGGTCAAAGTACTGTTTTGGACTGCTTGAAGTTCTGTTGAAAGACACTTTCTTAGTCTGGTATCTCATCTTTGCCTTGCAAGATACTATCTTTGTAACATTAATTATCCTTTGACAAAGTCACCACAATTCTGATTTTTAAATAAAACAGGCAAAGCTCAATGAAACAACCTTCACCTGAAACTCACCTAACATTTTAAACACTGAATGAAAAATATGAAACCATATACAAAATAAATGGACTTTTAAAATAAATTTTAATTTTTGACCATCAGGAAATGCAAGATATAAAATTCACAGCTTATAATATTTTTGAGTTTTGTTTTCAATATTATTTATAGTCAATTATTTAGGATAAAGATAAATACCAATTTTCTTCAGTTACAGAGTGTGCAGTATATTCAGGAATCTCTTTCCTTTCATTCAAACTTCTGCACCATTCTATTGTTGTTCTGATGTACCTATGTTAATATGAAAATTCAGAAAAGTAGTTATTTATATGAGAAATAAATTCTATTAATTTTAGCAAAAAACTGAAGGCATTAAGGAATCCACCTGGATGTGAAAGAAAAGCTATGATTCAAAATCCAGCTTTTTCTCCTACCTTGCCTTGCCATTTTCTGATTTTCACTTTTTGTCCAGAATCTTCTTCATATTTAGATCCATACAGTTATAGTAAATTATAACAAAGATGTATGATTTGCAATGAATAGTGTACAAGTGTTAATTTTTGTTTGTGAATATCTGCTTGCTAAAATGCAGCACAGAAAACTTCTGATAATTCCCATAATGAAGCTGTAATTAGAGCAAGCAGATTAGGAAGAGCAATCTGCAGGCAGAGGTCAATATCTATAATAAAGCAAAAACTGGATAAAGTGCTGTTCAATTCAATATATCAGCTCTATATACGACAAATGCTTTTGGGGTTTTTTTTTTATCCACTGAAGTAAATGCCAAGTTGCAGCTCTAGTTATTTTTCTAAAAAGACATTGCCATAACAATTATAATGGAATCACAGCATGCAGTGGCCCTGAGTCACACAGGTCTTTAATCTTTGCCAGAAGTAAGATGGAGCTTTTACCATTTCATGTTTGGTCCACCCCTACCAGTGTATTGTCAGTAAATACTTTTTTCATATAAGAGGATTTAAAGAGAATCATTTTATATTTAAATTGTTTAAGTTGCTTATACCTTTCATAGACTCCAGGATGACTTATTTGTATTAGCTGCTGTAGCCCATTAGGAGTAGTTAATTTACACCAGCCCACATCTTCATTTATCTTAGAAGAAAAAAAAGAATCAAATATTAATTTTCTGCTGCAGTCCAAAGAAAAAAAAGCAAGTATAATATGCCAATTTAGGAATTTAATATCTATGAACAATCCACTTTAAACACTTGCAAGTCTGTGTTTTGCTAGGGATAGAATCTGGTATTTCCTGCTAAAACAAATGCAGGAGAAAAACACCTGGCAAAGCCCCAACTCCTGCTTTGTGCTAATCAAGAATAAATTATTTCTGAAAGTGTGTAAAAATGTCTCCAAACCTGTAGACTTTTCAATTCTTTCTTGCTTTTGTATTTTATAGGCATCAAAACTTCTGTTTCATGTCCTCATTAGTTTCCTAGTATCACTTTTTCATGGAAAGTTTTAGCAATAGTCCTTCCTCTAAGTTACAAGTTACCTGGATCTCACTACAGGAAGAGCTGAAATCCCAAACCATAGTCAGGGTCATCCCATCCCAAAAACCAGCATGGACTTTATGATCTGAGTACACAACCAGTCTTCCTATGCTGGGAATAACCTTTTCATGCAGCAAAACTGGCAACAATTCTCGTCCATCTGTCTCAGGTACCTACAAACAAATGAATACATTAAAAACTTGACGAATGGTTATTTACATCATTAAAACTGTCTCTATCTGTTCCAGATTTTTAATTAACTTGTTTTTCTGGATCACAACCAGCTCTCTTCATCATGCAATTGCTTCTTAAATATAACTTTGAAATGCATGCTGCTGGTTCCCAAATATATGCCTTCTGATCTGTGAGGATACACTCAACATTCTTCCCTCTAGATAAAGTCCTATTCCCTATAGCCTGTATAATCATCCTTATAACTCTGCAAGATTTATAAATTTTTAGCTACATACCACTTTCCAGCAGCAGAGATAATAATTATGATTTAATGACAGTTTTGTTTTGCAGCAATACTGAAGTATTCTGAGGAGAGAAAAAAAATGAACAAAGTATTAAGCATTTCATTCCTACTATGTCTTCTAAGCACTTGCAACCTTTGTTTTGTAAATTTAGATATGTCCTCAGTGCTAAGACAACTTCCTTTAATTTTTATACTTATAATAAGTGTTATGTGTAATTTTAACTCCCGTCCTTCCTAAATCAGTGGAATTAATGTAAGAAAGGTAAAGTTACTTGGTTGCCTGAGTAATAATTGAGGATATAGAGTATGGATTTCCTGGCACATCAGGAGGCAGGCTGTTCACTGAATACATCTTTTCTTCCACCTGCAGTGAAGAGGAGAAAGAAGATGAGTTAGTTACAGGTACCATAGCATGAAAACAGCATCAAGATCTTGCAAGTTATGAAATTTCTAACCTCTCAGAAACCAATTATAATCACATTTAAATCTGCCACAGAACACAGACAAATATCTCATTGAAAAGTGTATCCTTAAGCCTATGTCTGCGTGAAGAAATATTCAAATATTCAGTTTCTTTACAGCCAGTAAGAACCAGGAAGTTCTCTTGTCAGAGAGGAGACTATAGCTCATTACTGAGTGACAATGTTTGACTCCAAGTAAAAGCCTGTGTTCCAGGAGAACAAATCTGATTCTTAATTCTGCTTTAAAAATACAAGGTGCTGCATTAGCACTTGAGAGGACCTCTCCTCTGGCGGAACTTAACAAACAGACACAGAGAGGCAAAATCCTTTCTCCAGCACTGAGCAGCTGGTCTGTAGCAAAGCCAGAGCAGAACCTGCATCTTCTAGGTTCTGTCTCTGTACAGTAGAAAACACTTCCAAGTACAAAGAGATCAAACTCTAACCAATAGATTGGCTTCAAGACTAAAATTCTAAATTAGTGAGAAATGGTTGTTGTAGAATCTTACTTTTGAGTTTGATAAAATAAATGTTAAAATGAGGAAGTTTTTTCATATTGTGTAAAATTTACAACAATACCTTCTGAAACAGAAGGAATAATCTCATTTTTTTGTACAACTGATGGCTTGATTGAGGCATTATAGTAATCACCAGTGTAGGGACTTCACTACACACTGCACAGCCAAATGTCTTAAGAAAGCTGCTAACTTGAAGGAATTTGGAACATACTTTTAAGTAGTTTCAGTTTTTAAATAGTTTTATACCTTTTTTGTTCCTTTTTGGATTGTATGATGTACAAAATATTTTCCCAAAAATGCTCCCTCTGACTTGAAAAATGAGTCATCACCAGGATAAATTTCTGTGATGTTTGTCCTACCATGGATAAATCTAAGAAAAATAACAAGATTTTTAGCAATTATTTAAAATGCTGTGTCAGTATACAAGGAAAACAGATTAGTACACCTGAAGAAAACAGTAAGCAGAGACACACAGTAACTCACATGTGAAAATTTTCTACTGTTTGACAAACAACAGAAGGTGTCAATAATTTCTTTTAACACAGAATATTAGCATTACCAGGCTCTTCGTTTGCACCTGTGCATGGAGGTGGGATTTCAATAAACTACAGAATGCTTTTTTCTTTCATGGTAAACACCTCTCAAGAGCTGCTCATTCCACTGACCAAAAAATACAGCGATCTCAAAAAGAAAAATCCAACTTTCTTAGTAGACCAGCCCTACCTAGTGTACACAGAAAACAGCCAGACTGAACAATTCCTGAACAATCTGAAGGTCTTAATTTCCACTGCAGCTGTGTGTTTTTCACGAAGATCAATTTTTTTAAACTTGTGATCATATGGTATCTCCGAGCCTAAAACAAATTTAATGACCCAATTTTGCAACTCTGGTTAGATGCCTGGACTTTGGAGGTGGAACTCACAAGACTAAGTATGGTTACTCACCATACTTCCAAGGAAATGAGGATTCTGAGAAAAAAGCTCTGAAGTGCTGCTAAACATTTTGTTTAGATGAGATGAAAAATTAGGAATTACACTGAGGAAAAATGAAGAACACTGGGCAGACAGATTAAAGGTTTAAACACCAGTGATCCTTTTATCAAAGACTTTTAGATGCTAATAGCAGTTGTAGCAACTTTCAGTTCGAAAGTCTTGTTGTTGGTTTGTTGGTTTTTTTTCTTTGCTAACCATATGGACAAGGTGGCTTGCCAGGAAAATCCACAGCTGAACTGCCTGAAACATGTGAATTATGTAGGTCACCAAGACAAACATTTACAAACTAAGAAATCTTCAGCACCAAAAGGAGAAAAGCAATTTGCAAAGAAACCTAGTACCATGATTGTTAGTGAAATCTGTGGGAAGTCCAGCTGTCCAGTAAACCTTTAAGGAATCAGATAATCACTTACACATGATTTTGGATTCAGACCTGATAATACACTGTGCTAGAAAATGTGAAGTCAAATGAACAAACAGCAGAAACAAAGAGACTCTGACAGAAAGATTGTGTTCCATTTCTCAAAGAGTGAAAAAGGGACAAATAAGACATAAATAAATAAGACAGTTAATCTTAAAGTTTAATTCTCATACAAATAAAGTCTTCCAGATAACACAAATGACCTCCTACATACCTGTAGAAAACACCCTGGCACCATACAACTTGAATTAGCTGAGGGAATGAATACTTCTCCATATCCTCACTCTGAAAGAAGTCACAGAAAGTCCACCTGTATAAAATGCAATGAAAGCATCACTAAGTCCAGGTGTTGGTTGGTTTTTTGTGTGTATGTGTGTGCTGGTAATCATTTCTGTAACTAGAACTGATGCATGAACAATTATTCAAAAGAAAAAGGGACGCATATTTTCAGAGTCCTCCGATTCCTTAGTTATCCCCATTAGTTACCAAATTAAACTTCTCAATCCTGCAAATAGGTTTTTTTATTATTATTTTTAGTGATGCTGACAGACAACATATGCCATTGGCCTACCTCAGAAGTATTATCTTTTCAAAAATGAAGAGGAAAAACCAACCCACCCCAATACAAAACCTGTGGTCTTTTTCAATATTCTCTTTTTCTTTTACGTATTCATACAGCATGTCAGAAAATAAAATTTACATTTTCTCTGAACTAATTACTATAGCTTCACTACAGTAGGTTACAGAATGTTGGTTTTACAATATCATGTTTCAAGAAGTTCCTAAAAAACCCCCAACTGATAGTAATTTTAAACTTTTTTTTTATAGGTAGGATTCAGTTATTTTGCTAGAAGTTGAAGTTCCAAACTGCAGAATTGTAAAACGTATGTTAACAACTACAAAGTAAACAGTTTAAATTACCTGTGTAAATGTGGGGCTCTGCAGCTGAGTGGCAAAGCTGTAGGTAAACAAGAAACTGTTTCATGTGTTTCAGGGTCTGCTAAAACATCACCTTCAACAGCGGTACAGCTGTTTTTCTCATACGTCTTCATTACATTCTTCACAGTATGTAAATTACAGCACTTTAGTGCCAAGGACAAAGGGTATTTCCATTCTTCTGGGCAGGAGGAAACAGTCCAACGCTGTGTAACCCATGTGTATTCAGAAGAACAATTTGTGTGGAACAAAGGGACTCCATCTCCATCTCCTTGGTCCTTTGGTTTGGTTGGTTCACTGTATTTTCCTTCAGCACAACCACGTTTATTCTTATTGTTTATTCTTGATTTTTCTGCAGTGTAATTTCTACTTGGTTTTCCACACTGATCTCCACTTTGATAGTTGCTGTTCTTTCCAGAGGAGAGTGAGTACGCTGCAGATGACTGGCTGACTTTGCATAAGAACTCCACTGTAAATTCTTGACGCAATTCTGACAAGTAAAGGTGAGCGTAGCCATCTACGGATGAGATCTTCACACTGCCATTGTCTAAACATCTTGTCAGATCAGCTGTTGCAGGGTCAGGCCATTTAATTTCTATAGTATCACTGAGAAGAATCTAATACAAGAAAAAGGATTGGAATGTGCAGTGAGATAAAAAATGGCCCGCCTTCCAGAGACTGCAATGGAGCATTTATATTTAAATTAATTTGGTCCGTCAGCAAGGTGATGTATGGCAAGAAACGTTGCTCCGTATTTATCTGCATGTATGAACTTAGAGGAAGCAAAACATCTAATCTTCATATCTGCTTCCTCCTGTACTAAAAGAATTCTATCTAGCAATAATGTTTTAATTCAATATCCAGTCATAAATCAGTAAGGTATATGGGAAACTGACCAGGCACAACTGACAGTCCACAACTGTCCACAAATATGACTATATGTATTAGTGTTTCCAACTGCTTCTTAGAAAACAGATTGAGACAGAGAATGACTGAACTATCTTGTTCATACCAATTATCAGTCAATTTGATAAAGAATTACAAAAGGACACTAAAAAAATAATCAATACCAGACAAAGAGGCTGCAAATAAAAATTCAGTTGAGATAAATATAATGTGATCTAAATGGGGAAAAGCAATCCTAACTATATATAGTTATATATATATATATATATATATTATATAGGAGAATGGGCTCCAAGCTGACTGCCACCAACCAGGATCCCGGTGTCGTAATTTTCACTCCCATAAAAACGTACTCAATGCTCACCAGCAGTTTAATCAGGATGAAATGTTTGAAAATTCTCAAGATGGAACAAGAACAAACTGAACATAGAGTGAGATCATTGAATATATATTCACAGTTAACTTGCATTTTGAATACTAGTTGCTGTTCTGAACAGGCCACACCACTGACAAGATCCCGCTCATGGAGCTGTCTAGAGACATGGGTGGTTGGAGTGGCCACAGGAGAGCCTAAGCACACCATAGGAATGGGTTGTTTTGAACTCAAGCATAAGGCAAGTAATGCAGTCTAAGTGTTTTTGTGCCTTGTGGCCCACGAAAGTATTGTCACTGGTAGTAACAGGCCTCAGGTTAACTGAAGGCCCCGGGCTGGCCTGTCAGGCTCATTAACAACTTGCTGTGAGAGCTGAAGCTTAATAAACTCTTACTTTATTATGGTGGACTGCTGGAGTGTGGGAAACAGCAAAGGCCTAGAAAACATGGGCACTGGTTGGTAACAGGCCACAGAACAATGATCTGACAATAAATTGCTGGAGAAGGACAATCTCAGGAGTTCTAGAAAGACTATTTTGGCTTTAAAAAAGGCAGGAGTTTTTCTCAAACTGAGAGGGAAAAAACAAAGCAACAAAAAAGGGGTGTGGGGGAGAAGCCAACCAACATGGTAAGGTGGTTGCTGTGGCCTAGCAAAGTTGTCTTTCAGCATCCTGAAGCAGGTAGTCACAAGGGATGCTGTACGTTAAAAACAGCCTAGAAACCCATCCAACCTCCAAAAGAGCAAGATCTTTCAAGGCCTGAGAGAAGGTGGACGTCACTCACCAGTGCTAAGAACAGAGCATCAGCTCTTTGCTGCTGTACTTCGCAGTGAATACATAACTGGTAAGGGCTGATATCTTTTAATTAAGTATATAGTGATACTGAGTACTTTAGGCAGCTAAACATCAGCATGAAGTGTGTTACTAATGATGGGTCAGTCTAAAAGCTTTAAAATTCGTGTGATTAATCAGTTGTCTTAAGATTCCCACCATGCTGTGCAGACACTTATATTCGGTGGGTACACCCAGAGAGACGCTAATCAGGAGCAAAGCTTCCAGAAATGGTAAATTGGTCTCTGGTCTCTGGATGGATGTTCAGTCTGACCTGAAGCAGCTATTCCAACAGAGAGACACTTTGCCCCACTCCTCTCACAGACCTCAGCAGCATTTTCACACAGGTACTTCAATGGCAAGATCTGACAGCTTCACGGAAAACACTCTATTGTTGCACTGTGACCTCCCTGAAAAGTTTCTACTGCCAAAATTTAACAATGTAAAAAATCCTAGGTTTTACCCTTACTAGGAGTAAACTAACTTAAGTGTTTGTCTACAAAGAACATGCATAAACAGAGGGCTAAGTAAGAGTTAAAACTGTAATTTAAATGGCAGTTTTAAGAAAGATGACAGCTCCATTAGCCAAACTGCACTCGACAGTTCTCCACAGCCTGTGAAATGATATGAAGTCCGCTAGAGAAGTTTGTTTTACAAAAGCATTACACGTGTAACTCCCACCTTTTTTCTTTCCGGAGGTATAACACGTGAAGGCAAGTATGGGCGAGAAGAAAACGCGTTCCGGAAATCTAGCGCGCGTAGAAGTTGTTCCTGTTGAAGCGCAGAGGAAAACAAACCCTGTTACAAGTTATTACACGCAGTGATAAAATTTCAAGCCGATTTCATACCGATCTTTTGTGGAGCTGAGGCTATGAAACCCCCTCCTTTTTTACAGAGAGAAACAAGAACCCCTGTTGGTGCCGTTCCCGCGCACCCGGGACGACGCGACGCAGGGACGAGGGACAGCGCTCCCGTGCCCAAAGGCGCTGCCCGCCGCATACCCGGTAGGCACTGACGACGAAGGCGACCCGCTGGCGGGTGGTCTCCGCCGGCTGGAGCGGGTGGGCGGCCGCGGGGAGCGCCGCTTCGTACAGATACTCCGAGCCGCAAGGAGACAGCAGCAAGCGGGACCCCCCCGCGTAGTGCACCTCCACCGAGTCGTCCCCGAACAGCACCATCAGCCTTTCCGCCTCCATCGCACCGGACGCCGAGTCAGAACTGCGGGCGGCGCTCGGGTGGAGGCGGCTGAAGCGGCCGCGCCGCCGCACGGCGGGAAGAGCGGGGCGGGGCAGGCGCCCGAGCTCCGCCCGAGCTCCCTCCCGAGCTCCGCCCGATCTTCTCCTGAGTTGCTCCCGATCTGCTCTCGAACTCCTCCAGAGCTCGATTCGTCGCTGAGGTAACGCACCTTCCTGCTCGCTCACGGAAAGTGAGCGTATTTCATATAAACATCTGTAAAATAAGCTTGAGGGAGAAGCACACGGTGGCTTTGTATTTTTTTTTTTAAAGTAAGTTTTTGTTTGCTGAAAACGGGGGTGTCTTTTTTGCTGCTCTGGAAATGAAAGTTAGCAGTACAAAGGCCAAGAAAACCCTCCCACCCTATTTACCTGTAACTGTGCTTCTCCAAGAGACACCTCGTTCAGCAGGTGCCCCGGTGCAGAGCAGGGCTCCCCACAGAACTGCTTCTCCCGCATCCCTATGAAGCAAAACCGCGGCTCAGCAACTGGGCATTCATTCCTCACCCCCCCACAGGAGCACCTCTGGAAAACCGGGAGGCAGACCGCCCATCTACAACACAGCCCGGAGCCCGGCTAAAATAAATAATTCTCTAGTGACGCCTCCTTTTCATTCATGCATTCACAGGGCAGGGCGAGCCAACACACAGCTGCGTATCTAGAATGGGGTAGTAGAAACCCTCCCTGAATAGAGAGAAAGACCAAGATGCCAAAGGATAATTTTAAAATGATATCTAGTTGTCTTCTGTGGAAGATTATATACACCCGTCACCCCCCACCAATACTTACAGTTTAATCAAAGCTGTTTTAAGTAGATTGACAGTTCACAGCTAAGTGAGAATTATTATCAACTCCCACTCCAAGCACTTATCAAATGCTGTTGAAGATCTACACTAGATCATATGGTCTCTCTTAGCTGCCACAATCATCCCTTACCTGCTTAGAGAAGTACAGGTTTCCCAGATCAGTTGAATCATGGACTAAGTGCATTCAGTACAACTTTCCATTCTCGACAGCTGTTGTCTCAGCAGAGAGTAGATCAACACTCAGTCAAGTGGCTGCTGACACAGCCATGCATCAGAATAATCTGGTTCTATACACAATACCTCTTTTTAATGAGTATTATTCTATACAGTACTTGCCTGAAGCAAGTTTCAAAGTATATATTGGGATTATGAATGAGTTATGAATATTAATTTTTATTATTTATGGATGATGCATTGTGTTTTGCTGGCAATTTCACTGCTCTGGTTGGAACCCTCAGCATAGGAACTGTGGAAGTAGGTCACATACGCTGAAGTAGAGGGGGCAAATCAGCAATTCAGGGTACAAAGAGTGTAGTATCTTCCCTGGCTTTTGGCCAGAATATCATTTCCTGTCCCTGTATCAACTAATGATCCACAGGCATCGACTGGATGATTAGAACTATAAGTTACAAACTTGAGCTGTCAGTAATTCAATGAGCTGTGTGCAATAGGCAGGAAAGGCAGAATATGATAACGAAGTAATGTGCCAGTGAGAAATAAGGATTACTACTACAAACCAGACTGAGTGTCACTAACATTCAGTGCCACAACAGATTATTCTATTGAAAAAAAATAAAAATCCCAGCTGTATGCAAGTTGTGAATCCTGTGATACCTGACGTGTAGTTGGGCCAGTCTTGCTTCTCTCTGTAGTACTACAATTATTCTAAAACACAACAGTTAAAACCCAGTAACCTCATCTATTAAAAAAAAAAAAGAAAAAGAAAAAAGGCCAAAGGCCAGTACCAAGAACTTCCTTGCAGATTTGAAAGGAAACTACTGAGAACAAGCTGACTTCATTTCTGGATATGAAAATCACTCAACAGCAAAGCACACACAAAGCAGCAACTCTTGCAGCCCATTTTGAAATTACTTTAAACATAGTGTGATTTTCAAATACTAAACATTTTTGTTAAATCATAATTAATTAGTCAAGAGTGGCAAATGGTGTGCATACTTTTACTGATCTGCAAAGCTTGGGTCTCATGCTCAAATTCGAGTGTGAAGCCTGTTTCTTTTCAGAATCAGTGCTAAAGAAGCTTGCTTCACATCTCCCCCAAATTTTGCTTTCCATGCTTCTGTGCCTTCACTGATTTACCATTCTGCCATTAAGAAAATACAACTTTTTAAAAGGTTGTACATTTGCAAGGCATTGTTCAGAAACCTGCAGACAAGAAACACTTTTACACAGTGCATTTGAAATTTGTAAATGCTAAAATTCAGGTGAAATAACCTTTAAACCTCTCATGACTTATCTCTATCATACACAGAACAATGGGCGATTAAGAGTGGGCAGACAAGCAGCAGACAAGGGGATCCTGACAGTGAGAAACTTGCTGCTTTCTTCTGCTCTCTCACATTCACTAGCTGGTATTGAAGTTCTGTGAGATTTAAGATGAGTAGGAAAGACTTAAGTGTTTAATGAAAAGACTATCCTGTTTCCCTTATGCAGCAGGACAGAGTTAAAGCCAATTTTTCCCTGCTGCAGTAAAGACTGAAAGCACTTACAAAGTTCATACGTACAGACCATAAACTTCTCCACCAGTGTGAGCAAAAGTCTCACTTTATGATTCTTCAGTATTTTCAGTGGAGGAAAAAACTTGTATTGCAAACTTGATCTGAGCTGCTCTATATATACACAGTTCCTAGTTCCTGACCTTTTTTTATGCAATGATTTGGTATGCTTCTTATTTACATGTAAAATTACTGTTTCCACAAGCTGACAGTACGTCTGGACTGACAGCTACCTTAAAGAAAACTCACCACCAACCATGCAAAACTAAAACATGTAAAGCGCAGTCCCTTGGAGTCACTGTTACTCTACTGTAAAGCATATATTAATGCTTGTTCCTTGGGACTTTAAGCTATGAATAAATACATTTTCCACAAGACATATGCTTGTAAAATCAGCAGAAAGTCTGACCTGTATTTAGATTAAAAGTTTCATACAAAATTATGCTCAACTTAGAGAATATGTATTTGAAAGTCATCTAGTTTTCACATTTCTAGTTCGTGGATTTTAGTCTAAAGACTTTGGAATGCTAATACAGTCTTTATGAACATAGGGCATTTTGGTACATTTTATTTTTCCAGCAAGAATTAAAAGATAATAGTCTCTGCAACTGTGTACTTTGAAGAAGAGAAAGGAGGGCTCAGTGAAGGAGAGATAGAAGAAGGCAAAAAATAATTTTTGTTTTAAAGCAAGAACACAAGGTAGTGATATTATACCAAAGGAAATAAAGCTAGTTAACTTTTATTTTCCAAAACTCCAACCTAAATAAGTGTGTTAAATAAACATCCAGAAAACAGTCACTGCTCACTCTATTAGCAGATGCACAACTTATTTAACCAAAAAAAGAACAGTGAAATATTATCAGAATTATTTACATGCATATTTACAATGCGTGTATTTTAGAGTAGCTAACTGTTGGGAAATACTTGCGTTTGTTTTTGGTAAGGATTTCTACTCAAGTCTAACCAGCAACAGGTAACAGGAAACAGTTCAACTGAGTTTGGCAACAACAATAACGGAGTACCCTAGGAAAACTAACATGATTATATGGAGTCAAAAAAAGAGCAGTTGGCTTCAGAATGTTAACATTTATGAAATATATGAGTTTACTCCAACTACAAAATTAAATCAAACTACATAAAATTAGAAGAATAAAAGAAAGTTACAAGGGTTGTGAAAGGTTAGACATGTTAGATACATTACTAGAAAAAAAAGCAAAATAAAAAAAGCACTGCACATACTCTTGAGAAGCATGGTTTAGAACATAACTATATTACTATTGCCTTAAAGAACACAACAGATTACAGAACAGCTTTTTCTTCTAGATTTGAAAATAAGCTTATCTGAACCAAAGATCTTGAAAGCACCTCACTTCCAATATACTGCTTGCTTTTTCACATATCAACATGTAACATATTTATTCCAGGAAAAAAGAAAAG
Source organism: Rhagologus leucostigma (assembly GCA_013397725.1). NCBI lineage: Eukaryota > Metazoa > Chordata > Aves > Passeriformes > Rhagologus > Rhagologus leucostigma. The sequence continues at coordinate 459,250 of VZTD01004147.1, read as the reverse complement.
TCCAGACCTCACCCATGTGTGTTTTGAAAGAAGAAGAAAAAGGAAATGAACAAAACAAAAACTCATACACGAAACTTCCACAAGCCACTTTTCATGATTGTGATCTACAAAAAAATCAAGAAAAAAAATTTCTTTCTTATTTGGGTCATACTGTTCTGGAGGTGGAAGTGGAGAAAGTAAATGCAAGATATATTGTATATGGTAAATAGGATGAGTAAATCCCAATATATACGAAAGCAAACAAGCAAGCAAATTCAGATCATTATTCTTCCCCTTTCTTCCTCCTTTTATGGGACAGTTCCCCATTAAATTTTAATTTCAGTTATAATTTTTAAATAATTTTTATTGCAGCCAAAACAGTGTTCAAAAAACATTTTTCATAAAATAAACTATGATATATACACAACATTTTAAGTTACAGGGCATAAGTTTACAATTTTTTGGCAGATTCTGTTAAACAAAATGGAAATTGTGTAACTTTAGTACTTGGAGAAACTCAAGTTCCTCATTTTGGTACAAATGTTTTGTGTCCCCCTGCACTCTAACAATACCTAAAGTGGTTAAATAAACTAACATTAATATGTAACATCTCACTGTTTTCTCTTATGTTCTGATTCTAGACAGAATTTTTCATATGCTTCTTCAATTTCTGGATCCATCTCATCATCAATCTCATCAAAATACCTGAGGAAAAAAAAATCACCAAAGGTGTTAGGTTTACATACAGATTTTCAGAGCCAACAGAATTTTAGAACCATTTGTGTAGATGTCAAGAATAAAATAAAGCTTTATAAATGACATTTATGACATTTTCTTAAAGGGAATGAAAAGGAAAAAAATAACGGGTACTAGGAAAACAAGTAAACAGAAACCTCAAAGCAGCACAGATATGTACAAATACCTACAGTCTACCACCTTTTTAGATCATCTTATGCTGCCCAGTTTAAAAGACAGAAATAGTTTCCAAGATAGAAAACGCAATCATGCAATCCAAGCTTCCCAAAATTTAATAATGCATCTGTCATGATCCATTTAAAAAAAAAAAAAATTACCTACATATTAGTGTAATTTTGATTGGTCAACATCCTAGTTCAAAATAGAATACATTTTATGTATTCAAATAGAATACATGAAGGTATTATTGTATTGCATATGTATTAATGTATTCAAATAGAATACATTAATATATATATCCTTCATTCCTGTTTGTTGATATGTAAAAGAAGGCCATAGAAAATGTGCAAGAAGTTTTTTTGCTTAAAAGTGTTGTGCATTGAGCAAGCAATGTGCATATTTATCTCGTTTGTTCCTTCTTCCTTGTAGAATTTTAGCGTTCAGAAGAAAGAGCCCTCATAAAGATCCCTCCTCCCTGATGTCAGTCATGAGAAATAGCTGACAGACTCAGCAGACATTTGTCTAAGCTTTTCTTAAGCCTTCAACAAAGAAGGTTACAGTCACCTTGCGTGAAGGTTGACTCAGAGCGTTCTACATGTCATCTTCGGATTTGCTGTGTTTTTTAATTGCTGTCTGTCTCCAGTTTGCATTTTTCCTTCCAGACAGAGGTTCACATGGTTTTTTTTTTCACTTCAGTATGATCTTGTTGATTTCTGATGGCATCTCTAACATATCTTCCAAAATTCTTGACATTTCCCTCAGCTAGGTACAATTTGAAAGTTTTCTAATTTACTAACCAAAATACTGATCCAGGCCTGCACTCTTACCGCATATAAAAACAACACTGAAAACGTTTGTGTGTGTCAAATCATGATCTGAAATCATGATCCTCCTTTGTGAGTATAAAGCTTAGAGCAATTTACTTTAGACCATGTTTCTTCTTATTTTACATATTTCTTTCTTATAAACCAGTGCCAAAAGCCAGACTACAGTCTCGTCTACTGCTTCCCCCTTTGCCATCAGGTTGCTTTTCTTGCTCTACAGGAATACTGAATGGCCCTCTAATTGAAGGGAATGTTACTTAGGCTGAGGAGAGAAAGTTAACACTTCCTCCCTTTGAAAGACACTGGAAATTCAGTAATCATCTCTCGCTGGGATGTTCATGCACACCAGTCAGATGAATTTAGATTACCTTACTACCAACACTTGAAGACTTGGTGCTTCATTTTGCTTGCAAACTTTGTTTTTTAAATGCAGAAGTATGTTTGTACATGTGCATAAACATCTGAAATGTAATTACCATACTCAATAGAACAAATATGAAATAGGTGTCAAACTTGTGTGATTAAAATCCAATTTATACCCAGACAAATACATCCACTGTAGAACTAAATAACAGTTACATTATTTAGTTTCATTTTTGTTGAGACTGGAATCCTAAGCCTGCAGTATCACACCATCACAGTAAAAATAAATATTACTAAAAAAATACATCACTAAAAAAGAAAACATACAGCTCTCCATGTCCTGACAGATCTGCTCCATTTTCTTCATAATACGGAAACAAATCCTCTCTTTCAAGCAGCTCTTGGTATTTTTCTTGATAATCTGGCAAAGTAAAAATGGGACTGAGTAAACATATAAGACTTGTCCTCTAAATAACCAGAAAACTACAAAGTTTGAAAATTCGCCAGTTAATGAAACCATAAATGGCAGGAAACATATTAACAGGAAAAGCTCCTTCTACAGTGTTTTCTCAGGACATGAATGGATCTCTAGGAATGATGCTTAACTTCCCACAGAACTGTAAAGGTGGTGACAGATGTCTTTGCCTCATGCTATGCCACGCTGTGCTCAGACTACAGATAAAGAGACCAAGGCTTTGATTTGATTTTTTTACTAACAATGGACAAACAAAAGACTTGAGTATTTCTAGCTTTCTGGAAAGACGAAATGCTGTGGACTACTGAACAAATTCTTCTGACCGATATGAACTCAAATGCACATTCTCCATTTCAAACATCTACCTTCTTTTAATGCAGAATAAATTGTGTGCTCCACCAAACCAGGAATTCAGGCAGAATTTTGTCTTTTAAGTTGCATAGGTTTTAGATTCTTGAAGAATAACACTGTATGTTCTTCAACGTGCTGTAAACTTGATTACAACTTTTTAAAGAAGATTGAGAACACAGGTAAGCTAAACTTGTACCATACCTGGGTCTGCTGCAGTGAAAGGAACACCATCAGAAGTGTAAAATGTTGGTTCATTCTAAAAATAAAGTTATACGGAAAGTTATATGTGTTCAGAGAGACAGATGTTTGTAGTTTTGAGTAATGTGATTGTCTATGAATCAAACTAAATTCACATGAAAGTAAGGAACTGAAATGTCCATATATTCTTACCATAAAATAGTTTGGGTCATTTTCAGGGGTAGCTTCTGTGTGTGGAGTTGTTCCATGAACTCTACCCCAGTTACTAGATCGCAGTTCTACTAGTTTCAGAAGCATGTGTTTCACATCTCTGAAATAGAGAAGCACTACGAAAGTTAGAATGTTTTGTGCCAAGCAAGAAATTGGGCTTCTGTCATTGCACAAATACAAGATAGTAAAATCCATCCAAAAAAATAAGTTCAAGGACAAAATTTGTGTCAAGTGTGTCCTATCTGTCCAGTGTGAAGATAATTTTGAATTAAATTTTGAAGCTACAAGTCTAGATGTTTTATGTGTCAATTATGAGATATTCACCCTCTTCACTTCCTCTGCTGTTAAGTAAGGAGCTCATATGAAAAAGGAAATTGCTGTAGCTTTTATTGAAATACCACACCTTGCAGTGCAAGTTAGAGAACAAATCCCTTTTTGATAAAAGGATAATACTGGGGGGGGAAAAGGGAGATGATCTTCAAATTCTATTTTAGTTTCCTACGCTCCTGACTTCAGTCTTCTTCATCATACTGAAATGTTGTAGTCAAAAGTGAGAAGTAATGTCCCCAGTACATTAGATACCAACACCCATTTCATCCCTAAAATAAGAGAAAATGCCTTCTTTTAAGCTAGTCTATGGAGAAGAGTATCATTAAAGAATACATAAATAAATAAAATTTTCAGTTATTTTCCCAGCTGAAATTGATGCTGAATTGATTCTTGCCTTTTTTTTCTTTTATATATTCTCTGTATTCTTCACACATATATTTGTAGCTCTGTAGCCTACTATAGTATTTGTAGCTAGCATTTTACCTACTCTGTTAGACAGAAAGACAAAATAAATTCCTCAGCGGCTCCAAGCTGGGGCTCCAAGGTTAGATTCTCTGGGAAGCCAAGGCTGAAAGCAGCTCTCCCACACACATTTTCATAAGCAAAGTTTAGTTCCTATCTAAGGGGAGGCGAGGAAGAGGGAATTCAGAAAGGGTTGCACTGGCCGGGGGGAATTACTGTCGTGATCCGGGGGGTGTTCTGGTGGGGTGCCACGACCTCCTCGAACCGACTCAACAGAAAGTTGCTCGGCAGCCACTGCACTCACACAGACACACATAAGCACTGGATGGCTTCTCGACAGGCCGATGGCAAGGAGGCAGGAAGGGTCTTTGTGTGGAATTCCATGGCACAGGTTTAGTTGAGTCCCATGCATGAAAGTGAGCAAGCACCAAAGACCTTGGAACATGAAGAATTCCAGGTTATATACGGGGGTGGGGAAAGCATCAGGGACAGGGGCAGTACACAGGCGGGATTAGGGTACAGGAGCCAATGGGAAAATCTGGGTGAGTGGCAGGGAACAAGGTCCAATGGGAGAGTGGGGAAGGGAGAACTTTCCAAAGGAGCAGACAAGGTACAAGGGGGTGGGGAGGCCAGCTGGGGGAGCAGAACTGGGATACATTTCCATAACAGAACAGGGCATCCTGGGGGAGGCTTTTTTAGTCACTTTAACCTGGGGAGCTCTCTCGGGGTCTGTCCCTTTCCCTGGCTCTCACAACTCCCCCTTCTTTATTAAATTAGAAGTTCACCCCAGGGATCCCAGAATGAAATGTCCAGAAACAGCCGAATACAAAAAAGATAACAAAAATAACCAAAAAACCACAAAGCAACCCCCAACAAATTACCTCCCCACTTATGTCTCTAACTGGGGATGCTTGCCAATTATGCTGATTTGCTAAAAATATAAAAATTGTATATGTGTTACACCGGGTGTGCATATTTGGTGCTTTTCCACCTGGTGAGCTGTGCACATAAGGATCTCTATAAAGGTAACCCCTTTTTATCATTTAACTGTGTCTGGCGCATGATTTTAGGACCAGCAAAAAGGCATCAAAATTAGTTTGTTGTTCTATATCTTTGAAGCCTCAGCTTGTGCCATCAATTTTGGTTCCTGAAGCAAAAATTTCCTCATCCTCCTTGGGGGCAGCTCAGTTACAACCCACAGATATTATGAGCTACTCTTGGCCTCCCTCCATATGGCAAGAGATCAGCATCTGAAACCTCTACAGGTTTTCAGTAAGTTTGCAGGAAGCTGAGGATGAAGCACAGCAGAATCAGATAACCTCATGCACACAGGTGATTAGCCAACCACTAATATATTACTAATACATTAGTCAACTACTCGTTTTTTTTCCAGATTGAAGCTAAGACCTTGCCAAAAAGATGTGCTCTCCAGAAAAAAAAACAACAAACAAAAACCAAACCACGAGGTATATTTCATTTTGCCTTTACATTTGTAGTAATTGGTATGTATTTAATACTGCTACATATTTAGTACTGTTTGTATGTATTTAATCCTGTTCAATTCAAAATTAAAAGTATAAACTATGAGATACTGCTTTATTGTCTCTTTGTACATACTTGCTTTAAGAGCCTAATGCACTTAGAGAAGATTTCAAGACCTAATAGGTTAAAAAAAAAGAAGTGGAACTTGAATCTCTATTAAAAACTAAAATACAATAAATGCACCCCAAAACAAAACAAACCCAACTGCCAAAAAATCCACATTACTCTTCAACTGAAAAACACTTTTTCTTTTTTTTTTTACATGGAAAATGACCCACACATCACAGTACTTTTCATAAATATAAGTTTTTACCATAATTTTTTGGACCTGTTCATTATTGTTGAAGATTTTTCAAGGTGTTCTTTTTCATATAAACAAAACACAGCACATAAATTTATCTTCTCACCTGCTACAGTTTGCATCCAACACAACATTTTCAATTCTCTGAATAATTTCCTCCATATCATTCTTCCCTTTTTCTTTCCAGGCATCTTCTAAAACTGAGCCTGTCAACTAAAGACAAAGGATTCGTTTGGGGTTTTTTTCAGAAAATTAGAAATCCTTAATAAACAGTCAGCTGAAGAGATTCAGTAACAATTCATGACACTTGGTCTACCTGATGGCTGAAGTTCCCAGCTGCCTGTATCTCTTTGCTAAACAGATTAGTAGACCTCATAAATATATTTTAAACTACGGACAGTATGGGAGCTCTGTGTCCAATGTTTATGTTGCCTAGAAGTTCACAGCCACTTGGTTTCAGTCTTGAAACATGATTTTGAAACAACTCTTTAGTGACATTGGTCAGATCTCACTTGATTTAAGTACATACTACCATCCTTTATTTCCTTTAAATCTTATTTTTGCAGCTGATTCCACCAGTTTACATGACAACAGCAAATACTTCATTAAACTTTAGAAACACTTCAGTCAACTTGGCTAACACCACACATGCCAGAGAATTCCTTCTGGGTATATATAAAGGAGACTAGAATTTTCTGACCAAGCCAACCTGAACTTTAATGCATGAAAGACTTGAAGGCTGAAGCTGCTGCCCAGAAAGCTTTAGCAGCAGTCAGTCTAGAATGGCTATGGATGAAAGCCTTTTACTACAAAAATAGATACTTCATTGCCCAATAACTGCACAGGAGGAGTTAAATCAGAAAAAAAAACTAGTTTGCCACTAATAGCAATCTCCTCAGCATAAATATTACAAGATCAAAAATGCTTGGAATGGCACTTGATGATACAAAGGGCTAAAATCCCAAGATAAAAGCAAGTATATTGGTCAGTATTTGCTTAGTATTTGTAGTATTCCACAGTGGTCCTACCTTAACCCTGGATAATTAGGTACTAGCATCAAGATTAATTAAAAATAAACATATTGCACAGCAAACAGATGAAAAACCTGTATCTATCACTGTATTAAATGGAAAAGATAAAATGAGACATTCATTGCTCCAGTAGTGAAACCAAGGGTTCATGAAGTAGCCCAGTCTAGCTACATATATACTTAACATTTGTAGATACTGTAAGACATCAGAAAACACTTACATGAACAAAACAGAGTCTCTTTGTTCTGTAACACCTTTTAGATACAGCGGGTGTGTCATAAAATAATTTAGATTACTGGTTTTCTTCAGGATGCTGCACTGTAAAGCTTCCTGATTTGTGTATTGCTTCTTAAAAAGGTTCTTCAGTGGGCCTTGCCCCAGGGAAGCACTGCCAACATAAGGCCTGACGGCAGGAGTGAATGTGCTCATGGAGCAGAGTTGCACACTTGCTGTGAAGCAACCTCCTTAAACATCCAAACTTCAAATGAAGGTTTTAAATTACAAAAACCTCTCTTCCCTACTCTCTGTTTATCATATCAAAAGAAGGTGTCAGAAATTACATTCGAGATAGAAGAGTCTGAGAAGCAGTGGAGTATGAGGAAGCATAAAGAATGAGGAAAAACAAACAAGCCAACCAAAAATCTTCAGAAAAATACTGTTTAGCACTTAACCTTCATTCCTAATTTAAACTGTTTTCCCAACTACGAGTATAATGATACCTAGTGAAGGTAAGAGTTTCTCCTGCATAGAAGCTAACCATTTTACAAGAAAAGGCATGGGTTATGAGCAAAGAGGTTTATTTTCAACATGAAAGATACATCTATATATTTCTACAATAGTAATGACGTGGACAATACAGAATGAAATAACTGATATTAAGGACGTTTTGCCACAAAAAGTGGTGGACCCTAATGGCCAAGTGTCCTTCAGAACACATAACATACCTAAGATCTCACAATTCATTCAGGCTAGTTACAGTTTTCTCCCACACCAGAAGCAGCAAAATAAGATCTAGAGGAAGCATTTACTCCTTTGCACCTGCACTTCAGTTCTATTGCTCATTTCTACATAAATGGCCTTCAATTTATCTTTAGAGCACCTTGTAATTTTTTTTACTGGCTCAATTTCCTAACAGTACTAAGGAAAACAAAAAAAGTAGTTTGCTCTGCTAATGCTGTAATGCATAAACCCCTATAAATACTTCCTCATTGGCAGTTTACTCTGCTATTCCCAAAGCTAGAAAGTTTAAAAAACTTGATTATTTTTTCTTTTAAAACTATCTCACCTTCAGCAGTTTCACTGCACATATCAAATTACTGTCCACAGGATTAGAGAAGAGTGAATTCAGTAACTCCCGAAGACCTTCTTGAAGAATTTCTGCCCGTGTGACCTGTCCCTTTGTTCCTTTAATCTGCAAAACATATATAAAACCCTCCAACATTTAAAAGTCTTAAGTTTTAGAAATTAATTTAGGCACATGTTGTCTCTTGAATGCTGTATGCTTTGGTTTGTGATCAACCTAGGTGATCTTTGTAGTGGGAAGAACATGCCAAATACTGTAATCATTTTAGAACACAGACTTTCATAGAATGGTTTGGGCTGGAAGGGACCTTAACCATCATCTAGATCATCACCTTCCTCAATCTGCTGGCCATACCTCTTCTGATGCGGGTCATGTTGAAGTCCTCATCCACCAACACCCAAAGTCCTTCTCAGCAGAGCTGCTCCCAATTAATTTTCCACCCAGCCTGTATTTGTGCCTGGCCCAATGTAGTACCTTGTGCTGGGCCTTGTCTGCATGGTCCCATCTCCCAAGCCTCTCTTGGTCCCTCTGGGTGGCATCCCTTCCCTCCAGCACGCTGACTGCACCACACAGCTCAGTATCATTGGAAAACTTACTCTGAGTAATGTTCTTTCAATTCTGACATAACAACGCAATGTCTAGCATTTTGTTTCTGTGCTAACAAATTCCTAAGAAAAGCAACCAAATGCCTGCGTAATGGTCCACAAAATACCAAATTACCAGAACTCCATCCTCTTTTCCACACTGCATTACATATTCTCTACAGCAGTGGTAGCTTACTTCTCGAAGGCAGTGTTGATATATTTAAAAAGTTATACGAAATGGTTTAAAAACAAATGGTATACTCCAAAGAATATGGTATACTCCACAAATGGACAACTCCCCCTGCTCCAAAGTCTTTGAAAATCTTCCTTTTTTCTTCTAGCAAGTGAAAAGTAGATTTCAAGGACCATTTATGGTCCAGAAACGGAAAAGCCAGAGAAGGATTTTCCTCATGCCAGCAGAACATTTTTAGAGTGTTTGCTTAAATCTAACCATTGAAATAATCAAGTCAAATGTATATTTTTAACTGCACTACAGCAGGAAGTGAACTTGGTGAATGCACAGGCATAATCAAAGAAATTTTTGACACATTTTTGTACATATCACAGATATCAAAAACAAATCTAAATACAAAATTGCATATTTCGTGCATGAGCCAATGACTCAACCATCAGAGGAAATATCTTTAAAGGTCTGCATTTTTAATTCCTCATTTTGAGTATTTTCACATCTGCCTCAAGGGTTTGTTAACACCTCTTATTAGTGCCTGAATACTGAATTACATGGGTTATTGATCCTGGTCTTCTGCTAGGCATTTAATAACATTTAATATGCTGGTTAAGTATAGCCATCTGGGGTTTTTGCCAGTAAAAGAAAATACCAAAAGCTTAATTTCAGAGATGTTTATGGTTGGTTCTTCCCACAAATTCTTACACTTTATTTTTTATACACTTCTCTTCAAGATCTAATGATCTTGTCCTTTTTTGTTTATATGTTTCTTGGATATACACATTATAATGAAACTGTTCTAAAGTTCTTTTATTTACTGCCCTCTGCCTTTAGAAAAACACCTCAAATTATAGTCCATTTCAGTGTTTACCTACACACAACAAAAAATTAATGAAGAACCATGTGACATGCAACTTTCTTCTTACCTCTAGGTTAAGATAAAGTTCAGCTAAGAACAGAACAAAGGCATGAAATTGTTTTCTAGTAGTCTCATCCCCTTTGGTAGCTTCATCTCTGTTTTCATACTCTGTCCGACACCTATAAAAATTAAAACAAAATTATATAATCTGTAGCCATTCCAACACAGGTAAAATGCTACTCATTTAAAGGAATGCCGAGAACTTACGAACTGCATGAAAACTGTTACATGGGATGTATGATCTATGAAGGAAATGAGAGGCCTTCACAAAGAAACAGTGGATTTACATCCTTTTAGATGAATACATATGATTACATTTCTACACACTGAGATATCTGATGCAGCAAAATTAAATAGAACAACTTGCAACATGTAGAAATTAATACAGTTACACAATTTATACAATAGAATTTGGGTTCAGGACGTGCAATAGTAACACAGGCAGCCAATGCCCACAGAAATGAAGTAGACATGTTCCCCTCTTCAGGCTGCTTACCACATTGTCTTAGATGCCTTTACACCTATTTGATAAATTCTTTATCTTGCCATGTTAAATGACAGTGATACATAATTTATGACATCCAGCTGAGTGGTGTTAAGTGACACTCTAGAGGGAAGGGATGGCACACAAGAGGGACCCTGACAGGCTTGAGAGGTGGTCCTATGCAACTCACGAACTTCAGCAAGGCCAAGTATAAGGTTCTGCACATGGGTCTGGGCAATCTCAAGCATTAAGAACAGCTTGGGCAGTGAAGTGATTGAGAACAGTCCTGCCAAGAAGGACTTGGGGTGTTGAGTGATGAGAAAGTCAACGTGACAGTGCATGCTTGAATCCCAGAAAGCCAGTTGTATCCTGCAGCCAGAGCAGTGTGGGCACCAGGTGAGGGAGGGAATTCTGCCCCTCTGCTCTGCTCTGGTGACACCCCACCTGGAGCACTGCATCCAGCTCTGGGGTCCTCTGAACAGGGAGGACACAGACATACTGAGTGGGACCAGAGGAGGCCACTAAGTTGACCACAGGGCCAGAGCATCTCTCCTATGGGCACAGGCTGAGAGAGCTGGGATTGCTCAGCTGGGAGAAGAGAAGGCGTCAGTGACACTTTATACCACCTTCCAGTACCTAAAAAGGCCCCACAAGAGGGCTGGAGAAGGACTTTTCACATGCGTATATAGTGATGGGACAAGGGAAAATGACTTCAAACTAACAGAGGACAGGTTTAGACTAGATATTAGGCAGAAATTCTTTACTGTGAGGGTGGTGAGGCACAGAGACAGGTTGCCCAGAGAAGCTGTGAATGCCCCATCCTGGATGGGACTTTGAGCAGCCTGGTCTAGCAGAAGGTTCCCCGCCCATGGCAGAGGGGTTTGGAACAAGATGATCCTTAAGGTCCCTTCCAACCCAAATAATTCTATGATTCTGTAATTTAAATATAAATACAAATACATAGGATTAACATACCATGGCAGCGAAGCAATCTTTCTAGTATTTAGCAACTGTGCCAAAAATACACAAGTTTACGTAACAGTACAAAAATAAAATTAAAAAATATTTGAGATAAAAGGAAACCCAGACAAATTCTAATGTATTCTCAATGACTGTGTAATGGATTGAGAAATAGTGGAGAACCTGCAAAATCTAAAGAGCTGAAATACAAAATTTCAGGTAGAAACTTTGTTGAAAAACAGATGATGACCTCTTTGTGGTCACATTGTTAGTTGTTTATCTGCCCACACCCTCCCTGCTCCCAATTTCATCCATATTAGCAAGTAAAACATAAGCAACTTTAAATTCATGGCTTCAAGGTGCTAACATTAATGTTATCGATTGGGTTTGCTTCAAAACCAAGAATCAGAAAACCCAACATTAACAGGGATTTCCTTTCATGTTCAAGTAACAGACAGTTAAAAAAGTCAAAAGCAATAACTTTGAAAGCAAAAAAACCCCAAAAACCCTAACAGAAAAATGAGTATTTTCAGCTTCTGCATGCTCTGGTTTTAGCTGTTGCTTTGCAGTGTTTGCACTACATCAAGGACTCTTCTGCTTCTCACCCCACCCCACCAGCAAGGAGGCTGGAGTGGCACAGGAAGGTGACAGGAGACAGAGTCAGAACAGCTGACCCCAACTGACCACACAGATATTCCTCCCATGCGGCCTCATGCTCAGCATATGAACCAGGGAGAAAGCTGGCTGGGGGCTGCTGCTCAGGAACCGTCTGGGCATTGTGGGCGGTGAGCAATTGCATGGTGTGTCACTTGTTTTGTATATGCTAATTCTTTCATCACTTATTATATTCCCATCCTTTTCTATCCTAATAAAATATCTTCATCTCGACCCATGAATTTTACTTTTTGTGCCCCTAATTCTCTTGCCTATCTCATTGAGAGGGTGGGAGAAGTGAGTGAGGGGTTGCAAGCTGTTTAGCTACCTGCCAGGTCAAACCACAACATTCCACTCATGATAAAAGACCACTGGAATGTATTACCGTAAAAGTTTATCGTGCTTTTCCTCCCAAACATCGCTGGACTAAGTAAAAACTTTTCAAATAAGAGGCAAACCTGAAGCTGAGAAAGCCAGACGTCTTTAAAGAAAAAACAAAAGGCTAATTTCTAAAGAATTCTTAAGTGTCCAAGTACAACACTCCGTCAAATGTCATGCAATAATATTTGAAAGGAAATATAACAATTTAAAGAATGTTGCATTTTTGTCAACTACGAAGTCTAATCATTATTAAACTAAGGTCCCCAGAAATCTGCAGTAACTGGAAACGGAAGAAATTTATGCTTCTAGATTTTACACACCTATTTCATAGATACAAAGTCAGTTAGCCAATCAGTGAATAAACCCTGCACTTCCAGGCAAAAAAAAAAAAAACACTAAAGGAAAAAACATAATGAAGTAAGTACTGGCAATAGTCAAAAGAACTAGGACAGTACATACATGTGCATTTTGTATACTTTTAAAGTAGATAAGCTTTCTAATTTGCACTGTTTTTTGGGATCAGTCTAGTGTACTCAGTTCAAAAGAGCCTGCAGAACTTCAAATGGAGTCCTATTTTCATATTTAAAAATACTAAAATATTTTAAAATGTACGTGTTCAATACTCAGCCTGTACCTGTGCTTTGATACTCCTCAACCTATACTACTATTTTAAATAAGTATCTCTTTGTATGCAACAGGAAGAGTTAACACACAAACCAAAAAGATGTAACTGAAGAGAGTAACAGGCTTAAAGTGACTGATACTGACCTTTGAAGTAGCAGCTGTCGGAAGTTCCCACTTTGTGGACTAATGGTTAGATGGTGAGATAGGTAGTTACACAACCGTGCTCCCATGTACGAAAAATTTGGGACAGATGTGGCCTTCCAAAATAAAAATGGAAAAATAAATTATTTATAAAACTAATGGTTAGGCTATCAGGAAATATCTTTAAAAGCCTTTTTGAAACCTGTATGTTGGTCAGACAACTCAAGAGCAGAAAACTAATGATTGATAACCACTATATGCCATGTTCACTTTTGTATTGCATCAACATTTTGCTATATGCATTTCAGCACTTAAAAGTTCATTATACTGTGATTTTGTGGCTCTAAGAAAACAATCACCATTTTGCCATGGATCTTCATGTAGCTCTACTTCTGCACTGTGATCTACAACCAAGGAGTGTCTCAAAGTCACTTAAAAACTGCTTATACAAAAAAATCAATAGTGGACATCAAGACACTTTTTCAAGAACAATTACTCTCTCAAGGAGCAATGAGTACATTCAAACAACATCATAAAAAGTTGTCTTGTTTCAGTCTATGAGCTATTTATTCCAGAATCTCTTTTTGGCCATGGTTAATATCCAAGGAAAGAGTGTAAGAACATGGCAAGTAAAGAGAAATTCTTTCTTCCGTACATGCTCCAGCAATCTGCAGAATAGCAAACTTCTGAATCAGAGAGTAAGACTATACCATTACAGTTAATGGCTTTTGATGGATCCTTTTTTTCTAAAACAAGTCCTGTTACTGCTGAACATCTACACCTTCGTCATCTAAAAAAAGATGGTAGGAATGACATTGTGTAAAAAATTCTTTTGTTTTAATCTGATAATTCAAAATTTAAAGAGGTGGCAATTTATCACTGTTCACTTATTTTCAAGTCTCCTCTAACAACACCTGAATTTCAGATTATTTCTCAGATGCAGCTTCAGCGAAAAGAGTTTCTGCTGCAAATAACTTCACCAGCTCTGCCCAAAAGAAAATGAGGATACTAAGAACTCAGTACACTTCTCCTTCGGCTTTATCATCTTTGACTATTTCCTTTACATCTTCATCATCTATCAGAGCTATATATATGTTTGCATGTTTGAACTGTTCCAACATGTTTGAGAAAACATCTTGCTAATGCATTATACCTAGCTACCTCTTACAGGTAGAGGAAAAATATACACTCAATGTAATTCTACTATGTGCATAGAGTTGCTGGAAAAAAATGAAGTGTCTTTGGAAGATAAAACAAGTTTAAATAATTAAGAAAGACAAATGGAATTCACTTTCCAGTAAAGAGGCATGTGAAATACCTAACAAGACTTTGGTACTTAGGCTCAATCAGTTGCTGACTAGAAGAGGTACCTCTTTTTTATAAGGTGCCCCTTTTTAATACTCTTTCCTAATAAAAAAAACCCCAACCCAACAAACCCTCAGCAAACAAAAACCTTAACACTCAAACACTTACGCAAGTTCTTCAAACCTTATCTGTATTTTTAAAACATTATCTCCCTTATTAGTTGGTCTGTATTTGTGGTTGCATCAATCACTGAAATAATTAAATTTTAGGTATTATGACCTGGCATAGCACACACAGACAACAAAAATTCCACACTATATCTTCCTAATAATCAATTACATTGCAAAATGATATTCTCTGAACTATTATTGCTGGTAATGCCACTTGATCTCCAATTCAAAAAAGTCACACTCTAAGCATGAAGGCTAATCTACCAAGACATATCTTGAGAAACTGTAGTTGCTCTGACAGGAACAATCCACTGCATTAACTAGACAACAATCAAGGTTCTTAAACTATGATGCCAGTGTCCAGCTTCTGGAAGACAAAAGAACTGGCACTTCACTCTGTTCAGACAGAAATAGGAACAGGAGGAAGTACATAATTAATATTTATAGCCAGGCTAAGATACCTGACACAGAGGTGAAGGGAAGACCCTACAGGACTTGGGTTTACTTCATTTTAGTATTTTTCCTTCACAAACCTAGCATCTGTAAATCTGCTTAGTTGGGTCAGATTTACATCACTGAAGCAGATGCTTATAAATTTCAGCAATTTTAATTGTTTTGTGAAAAGCCAGGAGAAAAATACTTGAGCCTCTGCTCAAGACAGAAGAATAATAAGCGTAGTTGGCTTTGCTTAAACACTATGCCAGCCTGATATACAACATATCTAAAATTAGATGCTTTTGGATACTAGCATAGCTTTTTGGCATTAGGTTTTATTTTTCATGTAATTTCAGACTAACACTGAGCTTCTCAGTTGAGGAAGGCAGAGAGGAAGAAGCAACATTAAAGATTTCTATTAAATGAGAGTCAATGTATTTAAAATACAGGAAGTTAAAAATAGCATAAAGTCCTCTTTTTTTCTTCTAGTAAAGTTATATGGAATATTTTAATATTTTTCTAAACTATCCTCCATGGGTTCAAATAAAGGATGGGAAAATGATGCTGCCAAATGCAGTACAGGTGATCATCATGTCTCACTAAACTGGTCTCAATTAAATTTGCATTAATTCTGTATAATAATGAGAAACCTGAGACTCTACTGTTGTGCACAATGACCAACCAGTCATTCCACTTCTACATACACCAGATTAAAATAATCTGCAGGTATCTGCACTTGAATAAAAGTCTGCATTCAAGGTAGAATTTGAAAGCAACAAATGCATGTAAGGGTGAGACACCCACCATAATAAAGAGCAAGCCAGAAGCATGGCTTCATTCTCTGCAGCAAGCCCAAAAGACAGTAACAGCAGCTCATTTGCTAAGCAACACATACTAAGCTGTTCTTTCCAATGGCTCCCCCAATTAGTACAGAGTTCAGGTCAAGGTCTCTGTCCTCATTTCCATGGCCATCAATGGGACTGGACCAAGTTACCCTTAGAGGAGCTTTCCTTTTCTCCAATTATGCTGTTCTGAAATAGGTATATTTCAAATAAAGAAAAAAGCCTATCAATAAAGAAGCATTTCCCAAAGGGTGGTGTGTACAGTAAGTATGGATTTAATTTTATTTAATACCAAGGAATTAAAAGTATCTTAGGACTATGAAGAGTTTTTTTTTTGCACAAGAGAATAAAAATGTACAACCTCGCTTAAGTTTCTTCAATCTTTACTACATAAATACAGAAATTAGAATACAACTTCCTTTAATTAAGGGCCATCATTTCAACTGTAGTATGTTGCCCAGGAGATATAAAAACACAACAAAAGAAACAGAGCAAACTGGGAAAATGTATACAATTCGGGTATCCTAAATCTGAGCTACCATTACAATATACTGAGCAAAATCCTTCTCTGTATATTTAAGTCCAAATGGAAAAAAATTTCAAATCATTAAAATATCACATTGATAGAATTATGTAACAAATACTGGAATACCTGTCTTGGACACTGGGTAACAGAGGCAAAATGTCCATCTTGTAAGACAGAATACACTACCTGCTGATAGATGAGTTCAACAAGTTCTTGTAAAGCTTCATCTGTAATGACCCAGCCATTCAGTGTTTCAGCAAACTGCTCTATTTCAGTTTCAAAACAACCTGGTTGCTCGGTGAGGTGATTTAGGAAGCCTTGTACATATTCTGCCAGAGTCAGATAGCCATCACATCTATTTTCAAAGGAAGAATCCTATAAAAGTGAAAGAAAATACCAACTACTCAAAAACAATCTTGAATAATTGTTACACTTACTGTCTCCAGAAATAACCATACAGCCCTTAGTTTTGAGTCTCTGCACACTTGATAATGATCTTTATTACACAGTTCACTTCAACATTTTTACAGAGCATAGACCTCAACACCTCCCGGAGTGTAGGCCTCAGAAACTTCCAGCAGTCCAATCACCTTAAGAACCAGGTAATGTATCTTCATAGACATTAGGGTCTCCCAGGAAAACACATAAAAAGATGGATTAAAAAGAAATCAGTTTCCCAAGTTGGGTGCAAGATTAACTAACAAACAAAGTTTATCTGTTAGGGGTAGAACTACCAAACTGAGGCTCAACACCCATTCCTGGTGTGGACACTAACTGTACTGTGGATTTATGAACTGTAGAAGCAAAAAAATGGAAAATTTGAAACAAAGTATTTTGGGCTTAGATAGTGTGTATAGTGCTCCTAAAACATGCAGACGGGGGAGTTATTAAAGAAATACAATAAATACATAGTCTTGTTCCCATGTAAAAAGTATAATCAGAAAAACTGATATTTTAAAGTCAGTGTATTTGCATCTCTTCGCAAAAGATGAAAGGCATGAAATGAAACCATTCAAATGGAATTGCATTAATTTGCAGCTACTGAGGTTTAAAACCAGACAAGACAGTAAATACACTTCCTCTCTAAAGAGAGGAGGGGCTACCCAATATCACTTTATCAATATTTATGCTCTCACCAATGGAACAGAAGAACACTGATTTTGTCCATTCAGAAATGAATGTATATAAGAGTATCTAAAGCCAATACTCTTCCAGATGATTATAATGCTGGTATATGAAGAGAATAGCAAAGAAAGCAGCATACTCTGTGATGTCACTAGTAGCAACACAGTACAAATAATTCACTTTGTCACACTACACAAAAGATTGTGAAAAGCATCTCGTAGATTTCAGAAATGCAAGAAGCAGCCTGAAGAGGCACTTCTTAAAAAATTACTTACAATAAGCAATTCAAGACATACGAGTAATATCAGAATTCTCAAGAAAATCAGAATTCTCAACTGTTCAACGATTTAAAAATGTTTAAAGGATATCTACAGTACAGCTGAGCTAAAATGATAAAGAACTTTTTCTTTACTTAGTGCACATAAATGTATCAACAAGGTTTATAAGTACATTCTCCCTCTCCCCCTTCTACTCCCTTAACAGGGATTTTTCATTACTTTGTCTTTGAACTGCCTGTCTCTCCTCTACTGTGAGGCAACATGGATCTGTGAAATTTTTTTAGCTGGGTATGAACTATGAGAAAGACAGATACACATTGTTGAAAATCACACCCTGATATTAATTTCATGACTTGTGAAGAATGTGTGGGTAAAAAAAGCAAACTTTCCAAAAGCATTCAGACACGTCATAAGGTTATACACTTAAGCTAGTGAGGTGGGACACACATCAGTGTAACAAAAGTAAAACTAGAAAGATTTCCTATGATATTTAATTAAGTAAGAGATTTGCCAGTTAGTAACATTAAAGACTAAATAACTTAATGTTGCCTACCAGAAATAGGAAAAAACATATGGGTTTATGGAATAGAGGCAAATTGTTCCTACATAAAGCCTTTGACAGCCTGAGGATTGGAGCACGGGCACTTCAGAGGTCCTTTCTAACCTAAGGTTTTCTTTGATTGTAATAGCTTGGAGCTTACAAAGCCAAAAAGTAAAGGCTAACAGGCCTATGTATGACTTGCTAAATACTCTGCTTCTCTAAGGGAAATCAACATTTATGAGGCAATTTCAAATAGCCCAGTAAGAGTTCTGTACCATGAACTTAAAACTAGTTGTTTCATAGAAGTATTACACTACTGTGCAGCTACTGCAGCTTAATCAAATAGAGCTGAACTAGCATCTGTCCAAACAACCTGTCTGAAAACTCTCTAGCCAGGCTGCAGAATATGCAATTGCTGTAGCTAGTAATCTGACAGCCATCAGATTATTACAAGATCCTCATTCAGCAGAGAGGAAGATATCTTCCTCTCATACTCACTTGGCAAGAATCCAATCTTGGAGAACATCCTTGTTTTGTAAGGGATCCAAATACCATTTGGTATAACGGTGTCCCTGTTGTATACTCTTTATTTCCAGTTTGTAATTAAGATGCTAAACACAGAGAACTAAACTCTGGAGCATATTCATCTACTTGTACTAAATATGCAACTTCAAAAGGAGTCTAGGTTTCAGTAACTATGCCAGGGAACTGAACAAATGGGAGAGAAAAATCTCTAATCTTTGATAGCTACAGGATGGGATCCTGGATTATTCACAACAACTGATGAAAAGTTTATACATTTGCCTCTCTTTTATTATGTGTCAGTTCATGAGTTTACAGACATAAGAGTAGAAGGCTAAATAGGTACTAAAACTCCTCTGATTTACATAAAGATAAAACAGAAAGTCTATAGAAAAGATTCATGAGCCAAATCTGCTCTTAAGACTCAGTTTCTGTATATGTGCTGATTACCATTTTCCTATATCTAGTAAATACACATTTCCACTTACGAACTTAGTTACTAATAATTTATCACTGATTTGATTTTTCTTCAGACTTCTTAGGAACAAGGTTTTTTCCCTTCAGTTGTATGAACTCAACAGGTTTCCAATAAAGTTATTGCAAACTCAAGTACAAGAAGACTGTTGCATATACAAAACCACCTATGCATGCTGAATGAGGTTAAGTGGCACTCTCATGCTTGGCTTCTGATGGAAATTACTGAAGAGAAAAAAAGAAAAAAGCAGGAGGGAAAGATTCTGGAATGCTAAAATAACAAAAATCTCACTCCTAAAACTATAAAGTAAGAACATCATTATGCCCATCTGATGGAATGACAGCCATATCACACACACAGCCATTTCAAGAACAAGCCTGATGTCCAATCCAAACCTACATCTACCCACTAGTTCTGCTGCAGACACCTACAGTTTCCCACGGGTTGGACTCTGTATGCAAACAGAGAATCCCATGGTGGCCTTTCTTAAAAGTCCTGGCAAAGTTTTTCTGAAAATTCTAATAAATCTTATATTCTGTACCCTTTAAACCATCTTCATGGGTAATTGACAGTTTTGAGTATCAAAAACTGGAAAGACTGGAAATTAACTGACCCAGTATCAAGTGTTACATGGACAGACACAGTAATTATAATAGTGCACAATTAAACAAGAAATCAACACTATTTCTAAAATAATAAATGGTTTTTTCTATTGCAAAACAACCATGTATTTTATGAGAGAAATACAAGATTTCAGATCTAAAAAATCAGGGGCCTTTATAAATAAAAGCTAAAAAGTACTAATTTTAAGTAAAAAATAAGTTTCTCAAAACTTTGTTTTGATTCGAATTTTAAAACTCATGGTCAAAATCAGTGTAACTGTAAAGTGTGCTAAATTTCTCATTTTTATTGCAAGTGAGCCCAGTTTATAAAATTCCCTCAGTTACTAAAGTTAAAAAACAACATATTTTGTAATAGGGAAGGATGAAAGAAAAATACCGCTGTTTTATGCCTATCATATTCTGATTAGATTAAAGTCCTTGCTGCATGTTTTGCTAACAGTTTCAGAGGTATTTTTATTAATAGATGAGTCACATTCACAGCATATTCCAACAACGTAGCAACCAGGAACTCCCACATGCTCCCCAGTTTTCGCAAAACAGCTGAAAAGCAACATTGTTGGCATTGAAACTTTGCAGTTTTAAGAGTGCACTATGTATGCTATTGGAAAGCTTGTTTGGGTGGTTTTTTTTTTGCTTGAAACTGAAACACTTTATTTATAGAAAACATGTAACCAGTACTGGGGCAGAGTAGTTATTTTTCCTCTAGATTATCCATTCACGAAAAAAAGCACATTCACAGCGGCATTGTTAACAGCTGGATATTGGCTGTGGGCTTGTATTATTCAGGAGAGTAATTATATTCAGTAAACAGGCAAAGCTGGTTAACAATCAGGTAACATGAATTTTACTGGTGAGGAAAAGTTTTCAAAACACCAAACTACCATATTCAGCATTCAAACGAAGTATTTTTCTACAAGTTATCAAAAATCTATTTGATTCAGCATCACTGTTTTTTTATCACTTGATTCTATTTGTAACAGTTCCCACCTGTTTAGATATAGTATCAGACTTTTACTGCTTGCATAACAAAAGGATATTCCAAGAATTCACACAGATCTTTCCTGGAGTAGAATTACTGAAGCAGTTACATGAAAGACAATGGAGTAGAAAATAGAAGTACCAACTTACATTACATGACGCATCTACAGATTGATCTGAGATGAGTCTGGCTGTAGACACATTTCTTATTAGGTGTGTGGGTAGGTAACTGCTAGGAATGAGTCTAAGACTTTTTTTGCCCTTTGGTGATACAATACCACTGAAGGAATTAAAAGACACATGATGGTACACTAGCTTAGGCAGTCAATGACGAATGGTACCTGTGGTGCAGGAAATTCAGGAAAGGCAAAGCCTGTGCTCAGAAAAGCTAAAGTTCAAGCCTTCTCCCACACTTTCTTCAAAACCCTGTGTATTCTGCATAAAAGTGCAGTTAGGCTTTCACTTAAAATGCAGTGTAGATGTAACTACAACAGAGGTAGTCACCAAAAAACCAGCTTACTGTCATGCTGGATGTAAACAATGCTTGGTGTAGTCAACAAGGAATGTGGTTATCTGCAGCAAGCCTTGGCAAATATCCCACACTAGAGCCTCTCATGAACACCATAATATTCACCCATTACCACTTAACATCCTGGCTGCACCTCTGGAGGTTGTCATCAGAATTTTTGCAATCTCTTGAGCAAATACAGAATTCAAATTATCTGGACATAAAAGATCTCAAGAAAACATTATTAATTTGAATATAAGTAAATTGGCACATACTAAGGAAAGAAGTTAAAACACTCACTGTGAAATTCTGACTGAAGTTCTGGTTGTATCCTGGTGGATAAAATTCAGGTGCTTTAACAGACAAGTTTGATGTTGCTACAGGATCCACAGCTAACTGAGGTTCAGCCATTTCTGGTCCAGAATCAAAAAATTGAACTTTATCTTGTGATCCAGATGGAATTCCTGTCTTTTGCAGGTGTTCTGAAAAATTTTTGTTAACAGCTTGTCTTAGAAATCACTAGATTAGTATGTATTCACATAGAATAAACACAGAATACTTTTTTTTTTTTAGTTCAAGTATGGTTTTACTGTAAGTATAATTCCTTTAAATACATAGCCTTAGTTTAAATACACAGTTTTTATTGTTTATTCTTAGGTATGGATATTCATTTGAGCACACTCTAGATGTTTTTCTACATGATAGAAGGTAAACAGTGTTCACGTGCAGGTGACAAAAAAAACCAGAAGAAGGGAAAAAAGCCTCTCTTCATTCCCAAGAAAACATGTTTCATGTTTCTAAGAGTCAGCATAAAAAACTAGTAAATCTGCTTATAGTACATTTGATTATCCTGTGATTTTTCACAGATTTTAGAGACAAATACAAGATACATTTGGAAGGTCAATTAATGACAGACATCACTGATTTTTACCAAGACTTATTTTCAACAAAATGCTCAAGGACACTTGGCTATCGTTGTTCTTATATACCATTTGCCAAAACATCCAATTGAAGTGTTTTTAAAACAGTGTTTTCCAAACCTCTCTTTACAGACTAGCTCATAAGTTTATTGAAGACAGAACCTGATACCTACCTGAAAAAGCTGACCAACAAACACTGCTTTGTGACACTGTTGGGTTGGGTTTATTTTTTTGCAAATAGGCTGGAGTTCTTCAGTAGGGGGAAGGCTGAGACCATCTGCAGTCAGATTAACAGATGGATACAAAGCACACTCAGACGTGGGGGCACAAAAGTGGGGAAAGGAGAGGGAGTGTTGCAAGCAGCTGCAATACAACATCACACCTTTACCTGGTCCAGGTCCCTAACCCAGTATTCTGGTTTCAGCTGGGATAGAATTAATTTTCTTCTTGCTAGCTGGTACGGCACTGTGTTTTGGATTCAGTATGAGACTAGTGTTGATAACAAGCTCCTGTTTTGGCTATTGCTAAGTCGTGTTTACTCTAAAGCAAGAACTTTGCATTTCCCATGCTCTGATGGTGAGCAGATGCACAAGAAGAAGAGAGGCAGCAAAGACTGTACAGCTGACCCAAACTAGCCAAAGGTATAATCCACACCATAGAATGTGATGTTCAGTATATAAACTGGGGGGGAGTTGGCCAGGAGCTGTCAATTGTTGCTGGGGGACAGGCTGGGCATCGGTCAGCAGGTGGTGAGAGACTGCACAGTGAATCACATGATTTTCTTTGGTTTTCTTCCTCTTACCCCTCCCTAGTCACCCAGGTGTCCTCCGGTCCCCAGGGCTCACCACGCTGACCCGGCCTCAGCGCGGTGCCCGCATCGCACCCCCAGGAACAGGACCGCGCTCCCGAGGGCAGGTGCCAGTGCCCTCGCGGCGCCGCGGGGAGCCGCGCAGGTACCCCGGGAAAAGAAAGAGCGGGGAGAGCAGCCCGTACCTGCCATCCCGGTGCCCAGCGGCGCCGTCTTCGGAGGCCGCAATGGTTCCTGCTGCGGGAAGAGGCCGCCCGGCTGGTGCTGCTGCTCCTCGGCCGA
>VZTD01004147.1:359674-435657 GCA_013397725.1 Rhagologus leucostigma | reverse complement strand
GAGCGCGGGCCCGCCTCGGCCCCGCACTTTCGGTTTCACCCCCGCGCAGCGCCGCTATGGCCGCGCCCGCCCCGAGCCCGCGGCAGCCTGGAAACGGCGTTTCCAGAGGCACCGTATTCCCTGCGACTGCATCTCCACGGTAACGAGCGGGGCGAGGTGACCGTGGCAAGGCCGAAGCTTCAGCTACAATGGGAGACCTGCAGCCACAGGTGCATCATGCAACGCTGTGCATACACAGCTGTTTCCACCAGAAAGGGATGGAAAAGCTGCAGGCAAAATTCTAAATTTAACCCAATAAAGTCAAGTCTCCAATGTGACCATATTATTGTACGGTTAGGGCTACTTAATATAAACGTGTTTGTTCAGAACAATATATTTGCGTGTATAATTTACGCATGATGTGATAAATGCTCTTCTGATTTAATGTTTAACAACTACCTTCCACGCCAGTAGGAACCAACTGAAGAACATGGTCCACCTAACGCATCTTTCCTAATATTATCACATTAACTGTAAATGGTTCAACTCACATGTCCATTTACAATTTAATTCATCCGTTCTTCAATTTCAGTCCAAAGTCTTGCTCTACTTGTTTTGCAAACTCTGTATCACAATCAGCTTTCAAGATGAGGAGGGCAAGTGTGATCTGGTGTACCCCAAATACACTTCAGCTGATCCTGCTGAGGGAGTTTATATTTTGTCTCCCTGAAAAGTCTGGTCTGTGCTGACTTGTTCCTGCCACAGACAAAATCAAAAGACTGTGTGGCGTTGGGTCAAACTCTGTTCACCACTCACGAAAGGGTAAAAAAAAAAGGCAAGTATGTATGGAATATTATTTAAAGAAAAACCAGAATAGCACTGTCCTGTATTTAAAAAAAAATCCAATTGGATTGTAAAATGGTGCCTCTAGAAGTCATGTTCCTATTGGGCTTATTATTACATGTTACCATTTTCAATTATTAACAGGGGAGGAGCAGGGTTTAAAATACTTGTTACTTCCCCAAGGCATGAATTGGACGGATTTTTGGTGAGATAAAAAGGTGGCCAGACATTAAAGGTGTCACAAGTTAAAATTAATGAGGCTCATGGGAAAACTGTTCCTAGGCAACCCTTTCTGCAAATATAGAATGGTAAACTAATAAATCTATACTCTGCAACTGGAATGAGACCCGATGCAGGATGTTTCGAATGAGTCTTAAAAAAAATTTGTAATACTTCACCTGTGTAAACCATTGTTGAAACTAATTTAAGCAGTATTACCAATTCTTTAAAGATCACAAATTAGGTACTAAATTTCTAGATTAAAAATATTCAGTGTTCTTGTGTTATTTCAGCTCCAGTTTTAATGCCTATATTGTGACCTCTGTCCACATCTACAGACTTTGCATTACTAGGAGGAGAATGAAAAGCTTACATTAATGTGAAGATGAAAGCTGAAATTCTCCCTCATTATATACTGGGATCACTTTTGAATACGCCAATCTTTCAAGTAACCCAATCTCATTCTTTAAGGTATACACCTAAGGGGAACTAAATGCCTCAAGTTATTGAACAAGACAAGTTTTCAGCTTTGGACATAAATGTGAATGTTTTTCACTAAGCAGACATTCTATATTATCTTAATTTAATGACTGTTTGGCAACTACTTACCATTCAGAGTGGAATGTGATCCCAAATCCATATTTTTCTTACAGATGCACTACTTAAGGTTGCATGAACGCAGTTCTGTTTGGTTGGGAACCCAATTTCTCCTCCCTGGTCAAAATCAAAATTAAGAAAAATAATCAGGTAGTTAATTCCAAAATGACAATCCCTGAATACTACCTACAACAGCACACCCCTTTGGACTGCTTAACATCATGCTTAGAATATTTTGGCCTGAGTAGCTGAAGTCCTGTGAATTACTTCAAGCCTCTGAGACCAAACAGCAGAACCCCTGAGATCACTCAACTAGAAAGACCTATCCTAAGCACCCAATGACTGGATTAAGACTTTCACCAAATACAATTACGAACACTTCTAGGCAGCCACTCTGAGATACCTGCTTTGTCCTAAGTGTCTTACCTAATAGTCTAAAACATAGTTCAGAGTCAAATCCACACACGCCTTCAGTGCCTCATGCCAAGAAATCACACACTGTAGCCGTGTCACTATTCAGAACACAGGCATGTTTACATGCCTTATTTCTTTTAATGATAATAACATATTTCTAATCAGAAAAAAGGAGAGGGCTGGTTCTAGCTTTTAAAGTGTAACTAATGTTAATAGCTGGAATTATTCTGATCACTACCATACTGATGAGGCATGTTGTTAGAGGAGTCAATGGTTATTGAGCCCAAAACATAAAGCACAGGTATAATCAGTAGCTCTAAAGCTCTACAGATTTCACACAAACTTATTTAAAAGCACAGTAATGAACATTTAGTAGTAGAGTGCGCTATTAATTACCTCCAGAGTAACTCTCACGTTTTCAGTGCTTAACTTTTCTTGCTAAGCCACCCTTTACAAGTCTGGAAGCTCTGTGACACCTCCAGCAACATGTAGTTTGCACGAGCAGGTACACAGACTTAAGAAAATTAAAAAAAAAAACAAACCAAAATACGTCTAACTCATACATGGAACCCACAGATCATGTGAAGTAAGACAACATATGCAGGATCATGTGAAGACAATATATGGAGGCAATCGGAAGCCTGGCTGGTTGTTCTTTGGCACTGCCTCTCCAACCCCATGTGCTCTTCATCCAGCCACGTACTATTTTAACAGCTATAAAATCACAGAAGCACAGAATCGATTAATTTGGAAAAGACTGCTGAGATCATCGAGTCCAGCCTATGACCGAACATCACCACGACAACCAGACCACGGCAGAGAGTGCCACGTCCAGCCTTTCCTTAAACACCTCCAGGGACAGGGACTCCACCACCTCCCCGGGCAGCTCCTTCCAATATCTAACCACCCTTTCTGTGAAGAAATTCCTCCTAGTCTCCAAAGTTGACACAGATCCCCATTTTGTGTTCCCGTACCGCATCTACCATTCCGACACTTCGCTACTTTAGCACGCATTTTAAGAAGTAACAATAATAAAGAGGACACCACCTACGTGCTATGGCGTTTGTCCCACGTCCAACACGCGCGTTCCAGCACGTCTGCTCGCCAGCCCCGACCTTCGCCTCCCCGCAGCAGTCAGCCCCGGGCGGCTCGGCGCGGTTCTCCTGCTCTCCAGCTGCCGGCGCCGCGGGCTCGGCCAGGACCGCGGCAGCCCCACGCCGCCGCCCCTCAGACGCCGCGTGACGCGGCCGCCCGACCCCCGCGTGCCCCTCAGTCCTTCCGGNGCGTGTGCGCGGCTCCGTGCGGAGCGTGTGCGCGGCGTCGAGTGGGGCTGCACCGGCGTAGTCGCGTTCTGCCCGTGCGTGCGGGGTCCAGCCGCCGGTGGGGAGAAGGGAGGGAGGGAGTGTGGCGGGACGGACGCGCGGGAGGAAGGGCGCGGGAGGAGGCAGGTGGCCCGGGAAGGGGCCCTCGGGAGCGGGAAGCGGGAGGGGGCGGCTGCGGGCTGTCCCGCGAGTGGGTACAGAGCGTGGCGGGGGACGAGCCGCCTGCCCAAGGTCATTCGGTGGCCGTGGGCTATAAATAGCGGCGGGAGAGAGAAGGGGACGCTGCCGTGGGGGCCCGGCGGGATTCCGGGCGAAGAGCACATTCCCGGCTCCGCTGCCCGGCGTGTCCCGCCCCGAGTGCCTGCTCTGTTGAGCCTCACGGGCGCCTACAAGCTGTGTCCCGCCCAGGGTGGCTCCTACGGGAGCTCTGGCAGGGATTGGAGCCGTTTGTTTGGTGCCTTGGGGCCCCGCGGTTTTCCCGTGCCACAGTTCCTGTTTTAGAGCGACGGTGTAAAGAGCAAATGGCCTTGAGTCGCAGAAATTCCATCCCCAGGTCGGCTCGTCCTGCCAGTTGCTTTGGTTAAGAGCTGTCTTACTTAATTTGGAAAAAAAAGGATTTTGTTTTCTAGCCAGAAAGATAAAGGTGGTGAGGAATGATTGTCTCGTGGCTACTGGCAGTCGACTGGCCCTAAACCTGCTGCGTTTACATGCCTTCTGCTCAGTGTCATTAATAACTCTTGATTTGTTTTCACATTTGCCCCAGGGATTCCATACGTGGCAAGGAATTTGTCGTGAGGTCTGGGTGCAATGGCGAGCCTTCTGCGTGTCGCTGTCAGTGGGTGCTCAGCTCCTGTTTTTGGCAATGTGTTCCCACCAAAGGCGTGTTCCGCAAAGATGCCATGCTTGCGAATGTTTAGAACCCACCAGGTGCTTGGGTCTCAGGCAGCTCCAAAGCCAGGTAAATTGATTAAAGTATTGTAAATAGTCTTTTATTTTAAAACATGAATATAAATAGTTTCTTTTTTTTTCTTTCTTTCAGATCTGCATTAGTACAGAAAAGACTTAAAATAGAAAGAACACTCTTAAATCATGTCAGCAGCATCCTTGAGTCAGTTGCAGCACAATTTCACACTGACTTTATAGGGCTTACGCAGAAGGTGTTTGTGTTTATTATGAATACTTTGGATCCATCGAATAGTTTTTGTGGCTAGAGCATCTGAGCTCTTGCTAATACTTTCCTTGCTTGAAGGAAGTATTTAAATAAATGCTTTTCTTAGTAAAAGCCTGAGTTCCCCATGAGTTTTGGTAGTGCAGCTCTTTGTATGCATGTGAGACCTTACAAAGAGAGCATCTGCAAGCATAAGTATATGTAGACATTATTATCTCATCTGAAAAAACCTCTTAACTTTGTTTAGGAAACTCTGACATTGTATCACTTTGAAAAACTATTGATCTGCATCTTCTTGTGTAGGATTTGTTAGTGTATTTGCACAAATTGCATTTCAGCAGATAACAGACAAGTTCAGGTATTTTCAGGGAAAAAAAAACCTGTGAAAGGGGGCACCCTTGTTTCCAGTTTCTAATATGAGCTTGGTATATGAAGATCAGAACTGACACTTTTTTTTTCTCTATTCTATGCTATACATAACCTGATAGTTGGAAGACTGAAGAATACATAAAGCAGGTTTAATGCTATTTTTGCCCATTAATACTGCATGGGTCATGTCTCTCTTGGAATTTAGAGACCCTGCTTCATTGCAGATCTAGGATCTTATTCTGCAAAAGATGAATGTGCAGAGTTGGACTGATTGCACACACGATGTTTGGTTCTTCCAAAGGTAGAGAGTACGTAACTGCATTAGATACTTGAGAGTATTAGGAAAGTAGTGTTGTTGGAAACAGAAGTGTCTGGTTGTGAAAACAGGGGACACAAGAGTAGCATGTAGTAGCTCTGAGAAGCCTGTGTTGCATAGAATTTGTGGCAATACTAATGGTGAATGGTGCATTATGTGATCCTTTCAACTTGGTGACTGAAGTTTTGGAAGTTCTGAAGAAATGTGGTGAAAGGAAGTTTCTTTACTCTAAGGGCTCCTGATAAATCTGTATCACAGTTGCGTGGTGAAACCAGAATTTTTTTGATAGCTTTGCAATGCTCCCAGTTTTTTTTTTCCATGTTAAATATCTAAATGAAAGAGACATCCCTCAGTCTTGATATGGCAGATTGTCCCTTGGTTGGGAGTGTAAACTGGAGCATAGGAAACTAGGTTCAAAAGTTCTTTCTCAAATATCCCAGGTAAGTGTCCTTGTTTGAGTTTGGAATCAATTTTGTATTTGACTTTGACCACAAATTTCATCATGAAACTGAAGAATCTCTTCAGTTTTACTGAAATTGGTATGCTACTCTGTGTGTGTGAATTTTCTTGTTTTTAAGAATCACTTTTGAAAAATTTTTCCACAAGGATGGAGGATTCTGATTAGTGTCATGTGTTTAAACATTCAGTGCTGCCCCTTCAAATCTGTTGTGTGGAAGCCCTTATTTAAGGATTAGTAGTATTCATGAAATGCAGTTATTCAATATGGAGAATTACAAGTTTGGTAGCCTTTTGGTTGATAATTAAACTGTCCTTGTAGTACGCTTTGGTAACATGTGATTTGTCAGTAGATTCAGTAGAGGACAAATCAAGGATAAAACAGTGATTTAATGACAAATTAGAAGTGGGGCTATTGCTTGTATTTACTTTCTAACTGCTCTTGAATCAAAATGTAAGAGATACAAAGTAACTGTGTTTTATTCTTTCAGAAATTATCTTTGATTGTAGTAACACTTGGTAAAATCACTGTATCACTAAGAAGAGTAAGTTTTCTGAAAAGACTAGTGTCACAGTGATTCTTTTTAAATCTATAGTTATTACTTGCCTTGTCTCAGATTTGCTTTAATTCCATCCAGGCTTTGTTATGTACAAGAGTAATAGCTGCTTGAAGAGAAGAGATATGGAGTCAGCTGAAAAGTAAATTCAAGAATGGATAATTTTCTTACTGCTAGCTATTTTGCTGCTGCTTGCTATTAGAAACATAGGAACTTTCATATAGGAGTAAACAAGTATTCCCATAACCTGTCCCAGATAGCCACTATGACCAGGTGCTTCAGAAACAGGTATAAAACTTTCTGAAGCCCTGGGAAAGGTGCATATGGAGTGACTGACTCTGAGCTTCCCAGTATACTTCCAGACTGGTTTGTCCTACAGCTCTGTGACTTTTACCCCTCTCTATTTTGGGATTTTTAGTATCCTTTTTATTTCCATGCTTATTTCTTAAAATTTGCTGGTTTTTTTCTGAATCTGTAACAGTTCGTTTTCAATTAATTCTCTAGCTAAGTGTTATGTTATTTATAAACAAGAAATATTCCCCCTTAATTTCCTTTTGGTTGTGTTTTTTTTTTAATTCCTTGCTTATGTAATGGGAGGGATCAGGTGTTCGTTTAATCTTCTGTACCATTTTTTTTTTTCTTTTTGCCAACATCATATTGCTGTTCTTCGGAATATGTCCTCATCTTCAGAACAGGTGAGATGGTTTGTTTAAAGGTTATTAGAGTAACATAAAAAATAGGCAGGTTATGTGTCCTATTTTCAATCCCAGAACATGCGGCATACAGTCAAAACTTCTCCTTTACCTTTTCCCTAAGTCACTCTCTAAAATTTGTTGATACTATTTCGTTGCAGACTACTTCCCGAAGTCAGGTTAACGAGATAAAAACCTGCATTTTTTTGCTGTTGTTTTATCTTAGAATCTTTTCTAAGGTTCTTGTAGATAGAAGTTACATGGAGAAAGTCACTGTTATAGTTTTGTTTACTTGAAGTTTGAATATGTCCTCATTACATAGTTAAGCTTATGGAAAGGGAATGAGAGAGTGGCTTCTTACTAGTTTTTCTAAATTCTAAGTTATGTATATGCCACAGCATTTCACTGAAATGTATATTCCATTCTAAGACCTGTGAAATTTAATGATTCTGCTTCTGATAGTGGCAGAATCTAAGTACTGTGTATCTTCTACTCAATATATTAAAAAACTTCATGATTCAAAAAGGTGCTCCAGGTGTGTGTATTTCAGTCGGTATTTGGAAGATGTCCATGATGTCATAAATCAGTAAGTCACTAAAGCATACTCAAGGCAGTTCTTAAAGAGATTATCTGACATGAAGGATTAGAAAGGCAGCTTGTAGGCTTCACACTCTCATGTAACTTTAAACCCCTGGCAAGGATAGCAGATGAGCTTCATTGAAATAAAACCTAAATCAAGGTCCTAAATTTATAATCCTAGATTTCAACCTTTCAAAACTATTGACTTTGATGAAATTACTGAATTCAAGAAACCAAATCTGTGTTAATTACAAAGCTTCCTCCAGCCAGAGTATTCATCATACCCTGTTGTGTGTATCAGCACAGACAGGCAGCTGGGACAGCCACAAACTCATGTCTAGAATGCAAAGATTAAATTTATTTCCATTACTTCGCTAACGGGGTATTGCTGAAGCAGCACCCTGGCAGAGGAAAACAAGTGGAGACACAAGCACCAGTAAATCATCACAAGCCTGCTGTTCACATAGGCTTATCAAGAGTTATTTCCAGCTGAAAGGGAGCTTTGCAATCCTCCTTGCCAGTGTGCCGCTTTTAGCCCTTTCTTCCCAAGACCTGTACTGAAGTTTTAGGATAGATCTTTGTTTTTGAGCTGTAGACACCTGCTCCATTTTGGTGCTGAATCATGTGGAAACTCAGGGCAGTCTACTTGAACAATGTCCTGCACCTGCCCTAGCTAAAAGCTGGCAAACTGAGAGTTTGCTTATGTATTTGTTTGCTTCTGTGTTTACGGATTACTAGAGGTCTGGTAGTGGGACAGAGAAGAAAAAAAGGTGAGGCAAATGAGACTTGTTGGATATTTATCTTGGATTTGATCTCCTGAAGCACTGGAGAAGAGCATGTTCCTCAGTACTAGTCTGTGGTCTTTTTTTTTTATTAAATAAGGTGCAAATACTTTCTATCTGAAAAAGTTGTACTAATTTTTATTGCATGCAAGATGTACTAATAAAGAAAGAAGTGAGGAATGAGGAAACACATCTGGCATGTAGTGAGTGTATATTCTTGTCCTGTTACTCCTAGCCATTTACTCTTCTATTCTGATGCTCCACTCAAAAGCAAATGAGCAAAAGGAAATCAGAAGCAACTATTGTCATTTGAGCCTTAGGAGCTAAAAAAAGATTAATTGATCTGCTTGAGAAAAAGAAAAGCTTTAGTAAAATGTCTGTGTGCTTTTAAATTTGCAGTTATCTATTTCCTTTATGCTATAATTTATTCCTGCCCCCCTTTGCTCCTCCTTTCTCCTCCCTTCCCCCACTTTTCCCCTTGTTTTTCCTTTCTCCTATTTTCCCCCATGTTTTCCCCCTTCTTTCCTCCCCTTTGGCATTCTTGTGCTACAGAAACTTTCAAAAGGAGAAAGGGAAGGACTCCAGTTCTTAACTTTTCTCAGTGCTTTTTTAAAAGCTGTTTGCATCCTATCCTACCCTAGAGCTACTTCCTCTCTGAAATTCTGATTGGTTTCTGCTATCCTAACAAATTTCAATCTTCTAGGTTTCATTCCTGCTTCTAAAAGACAAGAGGGCTCGTTTCCACCGAGTTGATTTAGTGAAAATCAGAAGCAGGAGTTTATTGTGTAGTAATTAGAAGAGATGAGGAGAAAAGTCTCTTCAAATGACAAGGGTAACTTGAGTGACAGCAACAGTTACCACAGCTGGTAACAAGTGGTTAGTGCTGCTGTGGTAGGTATGGCCTGAGTTGCACGGTGATGTTTAGATTTGGTGTATGCTGGTCAAACAAATCATTGCAAAGCTCTCTCGACTTTGTGGGTCTGTTGTTTTAGATGTGCATTTTTGCTCCTGTTGTAACTTTATGTTCTTGTAATGTTTGTTTTTCTGAATTTGAGTGTTGTCTTGTGATTGAAACATATTAAATGTTCTCCAACATATAAAACATCAAAACACTTCTATCTTCAAACTATTTGTTGCTATTTTTTTAGTCAAATTTCGAAGACAAAGCTAAAACAAAACAAAAAGTAAAAGTAATTAGAATCATAGAATCATTAAGGTTGGAGCGGAGCTCTAAAATCAAGTCCAGCCTTTGACTGGACACCACCTTGTCAGCTAAACTGTAGCAGTAAGTGCTAAGTCATTAGCACTTAAGCATGCTTAAGTCACAGCACTAAGCTATCCAGTCATTTCTTGAACACTTTCAGGGATGGTGAATTGACCACCTCCCCTGAGCAACCCATTCCAGTGCTTAACCACCCTTTCAGTGAAGAAGTTCTTCCTGGTGTCCAACCTGAACCTGCTGTAGCTCAGTAAAACCTCCCCCGGTGCAGCAATTAGAAGTATTGAACATCTTTGTCTGGTGATCTTTCATTCTGTCTTGTTGGATGTGTTTGATTTTTTTTTTTTCAGTGAGTTAGTAGGCTGAGAAGTATAAGTAGGTATTTAAGTACCAGTTCTTAGCAACTATACTGTTTTTTCAGAACATAATAAGTTGACAGTATCTTGAAAGTTTCTAACTGAAAATATTTTCAGATTGTCAGCTTTAAGCACATTGTAGTACAAGTGCAATTTCATAGATAATTAATTTTGATATTTTAAATCTAAATCTAGTTCCTCAAATATCCTTTGATATTTTAGTATGTTTTTAGCTTTTTTTTGCTTGTTTATATCTTAAAATCAAAAGGAGGCCTTCCTAAAATTTGCATTCTTTGCCTGGTACAATTTTTTGTAGCACAATACATAGTATTGGTGGACAATTTAAAAGCAGATTTGTAATTTAAAACAAGCATGTCATCCACTTCCTCACCTTTTTAAGGTTTGGGGTTTCTTTGGTGGGTTTTGTTGTTGTTGTTGTTGCTTGGTCATTAATATGAGTGACTGCTTAGACTGCTCAAATTATAGTTCATTAATATATATGCAGTGTATATGTCTTGCGTAGTAATGTGACAATCCAGGTTTAAATTCTGGATAGATGTCAATGAAAGCTGGTACGGGATTCAGCCTATGTGTCGGACTGCATGCTGTCAGTGTAATTGAAGCGATGTGATAGTTTTATGTATGATTATTCTGCTTGAGCCTGTGTATTCATAAATAATGTATTTAAACACTTGTTTGGATCAGAGAAGTTTAACTCTCAAATATTAGGCTGAAAGCCCCCAAATTGTACTTGAGCAAAGTTAGATGTTTGTAATTCGAAAACTTTAACTCAAACATAAATTTCAGCTTCAGCATTTTCCTGGTGTTACTTAGTGGATCTTTGAACAATTTAAGACAAGGAAATAACATTGAAGAGAAATATTTTTGAAGAAACTAGTAGATGGATATTCCATTATTCTTCAACTACTTCTGAATTCACATTCTTCATTTCTATGGCAACTTCTAGAGTAGCTTATTGATGTACTTATGCCTTTCAATGTACTTTGTGGTATGTATGTTGCAGTCAATAATAGTGATTTGATGTAATTTGATATACATTACAAACTGTAATGTATATTACAGCTGTAATTTGATATACATTACGAACATATTCAGTTAAAATGCAGTTCAAATGTTCAAGATAATTTATTTCTTTCTTCAAAATAATGTGGAAATGACTAGAGAGGGATTTAAACTCTGACCTGAGGTAGAATGTGTTATCACCAGAACACCAGGTATTGTGTAAATCAGAATGCCAGTTACACAATCGGGACTGTGTAAACGCCGATGGGTATGAACTGCACCAAACACTTGTTACTGCTTGTGTGGCTGATTGTGCTGACCTACTGATTGCTGACAGAACAAGGATCTCTAGGAAGATGGTGTAATTTAAGGAAATGTAAATGACATACCTAGAAAATAGCATTCTGCTTCCTCTTCCCTTAGGAGGGAGAACTGCTAACTGTGACATGTGTCTGCATGTGTCTGTACAACATTGAAGAGTGTCCGTTATATCAGTTAATTAGTGTTTAGTACAACTAATGCTGTCTTATCTGCCACTCTTACAGGAATTCCTTATAAACAGCTGACTGTAGGTGTCCCCAAGGAGATATTTGAGAATGAGAAGAGAGTGGCTCTATCACCGGCTGGAGTTCAAGCCTTGGTTAAACAAGGCTTCAATGTTGTGGTGGAATCTGGTGCTGGAGAAGCTTCCAAATTTTCTGATGACCATTACAGAGAAGTTGGAGCAAAGATCCAGGGAACCAAGGAAGTTCTGGCTTCTGATTTGATTGTGAAAGTAATTGCTTTATTAGTATATTTCCTATTACATTGTTTTTGGAGAAATGTATAGGTAAATTTTTCTGATAATCTGTTGGAAGTTCAGTAAATAAGGTTCTTTAAATAATGTTTTCCGTTTTGAGTTCTGATTCAAGTTTTGTATTTTTTTTAATAGCTCAGGTGTGCACCTACATTAAAAAAATAATAAATGACAGTGTTGAAAAAACCGTGGGTAATCTCTTAGCAAGTTTTTAACAACCTAGGAGGAGTTGTATTTTCTAGAGTGAGGTATACTGGTTCTGGAATCTAATCAGATGAGATTCCTGCTCTAAGAAATCTTTTATCCAAAATTGGTAACGTAACTCTAGTTACTCTTTCAATAGAGTGGTTTGGAATTTTGAGAATATGAGTCTGTAACTTTTCTGAATTCCACAGCAATAGTGTGTTTCAAGATTTTCAATAGTTTGTTTTCAATAGTGTGTTTGCTAAAAGCAAACTTACTTGAGAGATCTGAGGTTGTGCAGAGTCCTGAAGGAAAACAAAGAGAAACAGACCTTTGCCTTGATTTTGAGGCTTTCTTCAGTTGGTCTGTTTAAAATTATCCCATCAGCATTGAACATATAACTTCTGTGAGCTACTTTTGAACAACCCTTTTAAGTAGGTTTCACCTTGAAGGAAAGTGAGAAACGCCGAAGTGAATAGACATGAAGATCAGTATCTACTGGACATCTGGCATGAAATTCCCTATATGTAGTCATGCACTGCAACCTAGTTAGTGATTCTTAGCCTGTAGAGCTTAGTTGTCATATCTGTTGAGTAATCATTTTGCTTAAAAATGATGGGTTTGAGGGTAGCTGTCTGTTATAAAAGCCAGTGACTGCTGGTTAGAAGTCATCAGATCTTTCTGAAGGTGTGTGCTGACAATTACTGCCCTGTTACCAACCCACCTAGAACCAATTCCATGATGTGGACTGCAGCTGAGAAGTGCAGTTACTCAGTTCAGCTGTGTAAATAGCCTTTGATATACTTTCTTCCTTCTGTACTTTTTTGGATGGGAATGGACAGACTGCAAGCTGGGAGAAAGGAAGTGGAATGTGTTCTGATTTCTTTCCTCTGATTAACTTGGAATCTTCTGTCTTTTTTCAGGTGAGGGCTCCTATATATAACTCATCTCTAGGTGTACATGAGGCAGATCTTTTCAAGACGGCAGCGACCCTGGTTAGTTTTATCTACCCAGCACAAAATCCAGACCTCCTGAAAAAACTTGCGGAAAAAAGAGCTACTGTCTTGGCTATGGATCAGGTTCCACGGGTCACCATTGCTCAGGGATATGATGCACTTAGCTCCATGGCCAACATTGCTGGGTATGATTTTTTTTTTTGGGCTTCACTAAGTATAGCTGGTTTAAAATCATGTGCTTTGATATTAGGTGTATCTAAAGTGATTCTACCTCTCTGTTTTCATGCAGCTCTTTCCAGCAGGATGGTGCTGTTGGAAGTGCCAAACTACTAAAGTTCCTTATGGTTAGCTTTGCAGCAGATCAGAGCAAGGCTTTTAAAATTAACAAACCTGAATGCAATTCTTCTAATTCCCTGACTGTTCTGTCTAGTGCCTTTTTGCTCAGAACTAGGTTATCTTGAAAACAGATTGTCTGTCATGGGGATCTGGTGTTGTTAGGAGGTCACTGACTGAAACACCACTCAGTGTGAATGCAATTACCTTGGTAGTTACAGACTAAAGATTAAATATCATTAGACCATCTCCATGCTTTGCCACTAGCATTTTAGATATTGCAGTGAATTAAAAATGTTATACGACATTTCATTTATTGGCTTTTTTTATTTGGTTCTTTTTTTTTAGTTACTTTTTTTTTGACTTTTTACTTAGGTGATGTCTAAGGCGTAACAAACCTTTGAGAAGGCTGCCAGATTTTGTGCACACAAGCGGTGTACATCCATGTGCATGTTAGCTTACTTCCTCATGTTTTCATTTGGTGAAACTTTACTAAATACAGAAATTCATAATATATTTGAAGGTATAAAATATACAAGGTGTATTCCAAATTTGAACTAATTTTATGGCATACAGACCTCTATATCTCTCTGCTAGAGGTAGGAAAAAGAGTGGAATGGGACTGTTGAACCACAACGCTGTTAGTAAAAATGCAAGAAAATGTGCCGTGTTGTTAAGAAAAGAAAAAATTACACATTAATCTTTATTTTCAGATAGCTCTACTGGTGTTAACTTGGTGTCCAGCTATCCATTCTTGGATGGGGCAAATGAAGTAGCAAGGTTAAGTTATTTGCCCTAAGCCATATAGCTCCGCAAAGTTTAGGGTCAAAGTACCTTCCTTGAATGTGTGCTTGCTGGTCTAAGTGAGCTAACTGCAGAGTTACTCTGGGTTTTGCAGTTACTTGTCCACGCTCCCTTCCACAGCAAGCCTCAGGTTACAGCCTTGGAAGGTAGTTTGAAGGACCACAGAGTTAACTTTTGGCAAGTTGTGCATTTATTTTTCAGATAAAATTTTATTATTGGGAGTGAATAGTTGCAGACATCCAGTATACTGCAGTCCAAGAATTATACCTGAAAATGCATTTCATGATTAAAAAAAAAAAAAAAGCAAGAAATATGAACAAAGACTATTAAGCTTGTGTTCCACAGTAAAATACTAAGCTTGCTTTATTCTACACATGCTCTGGTCAAATGTTCATCATGTAGATTGTTGGAATGAATGGAATTTTACTGAATCTGAGAAAATACTGATATGTGTTCATCCTTGATTGACAGTTACAAGGCTGTGGTCCTGGCAGCAAATCACTTCGGTCGATTTTTCACTGGTCAAATCACAGCTGCTGGTAAAGTTCCTCCCGCAAAGGTATGTGCAATTAAACACATACTGTGGCAAAAGAATATGTGAGTTTCTGAGCACAGGTAACTGTTGCTGAAACTATTTTAAAAGACTATTTTCGTGCTTTTGGGCTGTTTCTAGAGACTTTAGAAAGCACTATAATTATTCTCCTATCACTTTTTGTTCACATCTGTAGTGGTTTTGTTTTGGGAATAATAGAATAATTTGAGTTTTATTTAAGTTTGCTTAGTTTTAGACATCTCATTAGCTATATGGGGTTGAATATATATTTTTTCAAAAGGAGGGAAGGTAAGGAAGCAGTTAAGAAAATTCAGAGACATTGGTATTTCTGATGCATTGAGGAGTGCAATGGAAGGGTTTACTTGATTGGGATTACAGGTGGATTGGGTTGAAGAGAAATAAATGTAGAATTAGGGAAGGAAAAAAGGAAGATAAATCAAAGAGAAAACCTCTGTTTACTTAAACTATTAGCTACAGAAGAGCTGGCTCTTAGATATGTGTAATTAGGAGTTACATCTTTTAAGCTGTTGGATGTATGGGGCAACTCGGCCAAAGTAAATTTTTATCCGAGGGTATCTTGTTTAAATGGCTGGTTAATGAGATTTATTGTTCTAGGTCCTGATCATTGGAGGAGGGGTTGCTGGCCTGGCTTCTGCAGGAGCAGCAAAATCGATGGGTGCAGTGGTTCGTGGATTTGATACTAGGTAGGAGTGGGAAAATTGTAATATCAATCTGAAATTGCTTTAAGGTTGTTTGTGGCTGTATTATATTGAAGTAATTTGTACTTCACTGAGTTGTAATTCACTTCCTACCATTTTCATGCCATCATTAGTTCTTCATTTTTTATTCATTCTAAAATCTGTCCAAAACTTTTCTCTTTTTGAAATTCCCTTCTTAAGCAGTCTAGATGCTTTTATCTTGAGATGCAAGAACATTTCTGTTTAATTCTCTGCATGTTGCGATTGTTCACCTAATGCTGAAATTTAGTCTCATTATTTACTGTGATGTCATATGATGCAAAATAAATTACAGAATATTAAAAAGCCACAACTCCAAACACACCCCTCCAGCAATTTTCCCTGTGAAAATAAGACTCACTAGTACTTCCCATGTCACAGTTTAAAGACAGGGTCACAGGTTCTGTGGTTATCTCTCATTTTAGGCACCTTAGTTTGTGCTGTAGATTTACCACGTCATGACAAGAGAAGTGCATGAGGAGAGTTAGTCAGCAGTGAAACCCTCAGCTTTGAGGCTTTTCTTGGAGCAACTCTGCAGACTATACAGGAAACCGTAGGCTGCCTTCATTCCTTATTCAAGTCTGTCTGGAACCTAAATTTATCAGTGCAAATAATTTTTTCACTGAATACAGAAAGTTGAGGGCTTTGGTTGTTGTCTCCTTAATGCTAGAATAAGTTTTACGTCTCTTGTCTGAAGACTGCTACTAAAGCCACTGGTAAAGTCATGATGTATTTTTAAGGTAGTGGTTTTTCTCTCACCTGCAATTTACTTTTTCTAGAGCTGCAGCCCTGGAACAGTTCAAGTCTCTTGGTGCTGAGCCTTTGGAAGTAGATTTAAAGGAATCTGGAGAGGGACAAGGTGGTTATGCTAGAGAAATGTCCAAAGAATTTATTGAAGCTGAAATGAAACTCTTTGCCAAACAGTGCCAAGATGTTGACATTATCATCACTACAGCACTTATTCCAGGTATGTTTTATGTGAAAAATGCTAGTTTTTATTTATATAGGTAAGATGGCATATTTTGGAGTTTTTTGGAGTTGCATCTGCATGAAAAGAGAGGGGTTGGTGAATTGTGTCTGTGTGAGCATTTGCCTTCACCCTTTTGTGACAAAAGGCCTGGTTTTAAAGTGTGCCCCTTTTTTCTTAAACAACTTTTGTTTTCGTAGACACTCAGTCTGCCTCAAATACCATCATGTTTTTCTTACTAAAAAAGGAGTAGATAGTAATAAAGTAAGAATATACAATTCTCTTACGTATCTATTGCATCACTGCTACTTCTGCTATTCAAGTTGTGCACTAAAATAAGTCTGATTGAAATGGTACTGTCTTTTGTAATTGAAACATAGTAAGCTAGAGGTTAGATTTTAGTGCTTTGTGTTGCACAATGTCTGTATTGTGTTGCACAATGTCTGTATTTTAACAACTTATAATGTGGCCTTTTTTTTTTTGTTATGACTGGAATTGTAAGATTGGATGTTATGGCTGTCGGTTTGCTGACAAAGTTGGACTTATCTTTGGTAGACTACCCATGCATAACTTTTTTGTATGCTTTGGAGCAGGATGTTCTAGCATCTCTTCT
This sequence comes from Rhagologus leucostigma, assembly GCA_013397725.1. Classification (NCBI taxonomy): domain Eukaryota; kingdom Metazoa; phylum Chordata; class Aves; order Passeriformes; genus Rhagologus; species Rhagologus leucostigma. The sequence goes on along the minus strand of VZTD01004147.1, from coordinate 418,824 downwards.
GTCTTTATAAACAAACCTTTTGTGATTTTTTTTTTTATCCTAGGTACTGATTACTTGAAAATTTTGCTTACAAAATAAAAGTTTATATAGAGCAAAGAGAAGTCATCTCCTAAGCTCAACAGATAGAAAGCTGTATTTTGTGTTTAACTTGCTATGCTTTGTTTTGTCAGGCAAAAAAGCTCCTATCTTGTTTAACAAAGATATGATTGAATCAATGAAGGAAGGTTCAGTTGTTGTGGATTTAGCCGCAGAAGCAGGAGGGAACATTGAGACTACAAAGCCTGGAGAAATGTATGTTCATAAGGTGAGTATTTTAATCTGCAGTTTGTTCTTGGTTTGCTTGAACTTCCACTGTGTTTTGTAAACTGTATGCTGAAAATGAGTAGCTGAATTTTCGACAGTCTTTCAGCTGCTTTGGGCTGAAGTAATCCTTTAGATTTGCGTGTGGTCACTCTTCATATATACATCAATTTGAATATTTTAAAAGAAGCTAACACCTTTGTGTGGTGGTAATTTGTTTGTTAATGGATATTGATACTTAAACTTCCAAGTCCAGTGTTTGTCTCTTCTGAGTTGAAGGTGGGATTTGATATCTATTTCTTGGTCTGCCTAAAAGACACAGCAGTAGCAATAGGTTTTTTGACTTTCTTATCACCTCCCTTGACTGGAGGTTAACATTCCCAGTCATAGGTAAAGCTAAGCAGGTTCAGACTGTCAGTGTGTACTTCAGTACAAAGTCTCTGGCTTACTCAGTACTATTTCAGCTTCAGGAGGGTGCTGGCTTTTCTTGTCTTTATCTTCAACAACATGAATGTGTCTCCTGTAGAGTATCCAAGGCACTTGGAACCCAAAGTAGATGTAGCATAAACTGGTTCGTTAAAGTAAGCAGTTTTGGTCTGGGCTGAACTACTTTGGTTTCGCTCCAGTGTTCATTTGCTCAGTTGAGAACTTGTCTTTCTGCTTTTTGGGTTTTGTTTTTGGTACTTACGAGAAATCTGCTAACAATTACAGAAATCTGGGTGATGGGATTTATAGTAGCAGATTTCCTAGGCTGTAATTTGGTAATGCAAGGATATAATACCTTTATTTGGGAAGCTGCCACGGTTGTCATTGACATAAGCAGAGTTTTGTTTTTTATATATCAAAGAATCACATGTTGCATTTGTCTTTGTGGCTTTCTAGGCTTTTGATGTCATTGCTTAAAACCTGAAACTAGAGAATGTAGAAGAGAAGTAAGCAGATACTTGCATGAAGAGTTTATATGGAACACTTTTAGTCAGAGGAGTATTACCCCTGGATTTAGTGTACTGGCTCTGTGCTATGGAAAATAGCAGCAGTACAGAACTATTAGGATTGTGCCAGAGCATTGCATTAGGAAGCCAGAGTTCTGGAAGCATGCGTGGACCTTAGCTGTAAGTTGTGGGAGCAGTGTTTTAACACAAACCCACTTTTGAACACCTAGGCGTGTATGCCAGCCTCAGCTTCCCATTCCTTCCTAAAGTCTGATATCCATTAGTTCTCATTAGTTCTGTGAGAGGTGAGGATATATTAGGTTACATTTTTACATATGTGTGAACTCAGACATATTACTTGCACAACTCCGAGGGAGCTCCCTTCACTCCACTGGCATCTAGAAAGTTGTCTCCAGTGCTTGCCTTCCAGAAAAACGGAGAAGATGCCAAGCATTAGGTAGATCTGTCGTTTACCTGATTGCTTAAAGAAGTTAGGTTCTGGGAGAATGGTAGGATTTGGAGAGGACAAGCTCTTGCATCGATATGTCTTCCTCTCTGTGAAGTCTTGTTGCTAACAGAATTTAAGGTTTTGTATTTGATCGTGTTTGTTTCTGTAGCTATTGTGAGTAATCTTTCCCTGATTTAATAGTGTCAGAGCTGCAGGTAACTGATTTAGTTGGGGTTATAAACAGAAACAAGTGAAACAGTTTGGATATATATTTCCAGAAGGGTATACTGGAAGAGATGATGCTTTTTCAGAGATTGTACAAATCCTTATTATTTTACTTGGATTTTTTTTTTCAGGGTGTTACACACATTGGGTACACAGATCTGCCTAGCAGAATGGCTACTCAGGCCAGTACCCTCTATTCTAATAATATTATCAAACTTCTAAAGGCTATTAGTCCTGACAAAGAAAACTTCTACTTTGATCCAAAAGATGACTTTGACTATGGGACTCTGGATCATGTTATTAGAGGAACTGTAGTGATGAAGGTAAGCCAGTAAATATTCTCTTTTTAATTTGTAAGTACAGACCTAACATCATTTCTGTCTCTTCAAAATGCATTCAAAGATACTGTATATCAACAGACTTCAGAGGTGGCTTGATGGAGCATGTGGGAAATTGTGTGTTTATTCAGCTGAATATTCCTCTGTCGCTTTTTAGTTTTGTCTTCTTGTCCAGGTTCAACCTAATGTGTTTACTAATGAAAAATAGGAAAAGGATAAAGTTTGTGTGTTTCATGTGATAAAAGCATAGCTACTTAAAACATGTTTGAGACTTTACCCAACCAAAATATTCTTCCAGAAAAACATTATTCCTTTTTTGTTTTTTAATTAAGTGTTCCTTTTATAGTAAGAGGAAAAAAAAAACTAGTGAAACTAGAATATGCAGAATACTTTAAGCTTTATCAGAAAATAATAAAATAAAAACTCAGGGCATTGACTTCAGCTCTCCCAGACCACTGAAGTGGTGTGTACAGCTTGGGGCTGATAGCTCCACAGTTATTCCTTAGAGGCCTGAAGAACAACAAGAAATGTGGGATATCATCCTTGGTTCCTATGTGAAGTCTGGAAAGGCTGTGATTGCAGTTCGCATCTGTAGCAGATTTTGTTATTTCCAAGACCTTGTTTTATTTTGCATCGATGTTTTCCACTTCAGGAATTTTATCTCTTTGTTTTTCTCTTGTTTCTGCTTTGGAGCCTTGTTCTGTGCCTTCACCAGGTGCTCTTGGACACTAATATCAAATCTTGTTTGAAGAATGTGTAAACCAGTATGATTAACTTGGTCATGCCTTGCAAACTTCTGCTGATGCAGAAAAGGAGCCTGTTCCTGGGCATGGCTGTAGGATGTTAGCACTTGCCTGAATTGCAGGATTAGGAAGAAAAGGCTTCTCTAAGTACTAAGCATCTGCCATGTGAGCTATAACCGTAAATATCTCTTGTCAGGATGGCAAAGTGATTTTCCCAGCACCTCCACCAAATAACATTCCTCAAGGAGCGCCAGCGAAGCAGAAGACTGTAGCAGAGCTAGAAGCAGAAAAAGCAGCTACTATTACACCTTTCAGAAAAACCATGACTAGTGCATCTGTATACACGGCAGGTAGGCAACTTCCAGAGCTGGAGAATCAGTGTAGAGTACTCCCCATTTTGCTAATACTTTTGAGTGACCCATCATCTAACTTGTTCAGTTGAATAACTATTTGGGAGAGCAGTTGATTGGCTGGTAGTATCTTGGTGCAAAATCAATGTCGTGTAAAAATTGCTTGAGAGGGAAAATAAAACTTTTGAAATTGAACCAAAAGTCTTGACATTTCAGCAAGTGCTGATTCATGCTCTGTGCATATATGTGTGTTTGGCTCTATTTAAATATTAGTAAAATGCTTAAGATTCTGAAGGACTCGTGCCAGGGACTGTGCCCATACTTCACAGCAGAATCAGTTCAATGCCTTTGCTTTCTTCAGATTTTACTGTACTGTGTGAGATTTAGATGTCCACTCTCTACTAAAGTACTGGAAATAGGACATTTGCTTTGACAAATAAGTATTGGCTCTTCATTTCATTTGTTACTCTCAGTGCATCAGAACTTCTGCATGAGGTAATTAATGAATTCAGTAGTCTTAAATTTAATCCCTGTTCTTCAATCTTCAAATGTCCATAACTGTGACTTCTACAATTTTTTCTATAGAACAGGAGAGTGACAGGAATCAGTATTGGTATAAAAACCTATCTTTCCAGCATTGTGTGCTGCATAACAAATATGTGTGGATTATACTTATGGCTTCACTTTCTATTGTAAAAGAAACACTAGCACCAAACGAACTTTGTGTATTTGACAAAATGATCCCCCTGATTTTGAAACTAGTCCATGCAGAGAACTCTGTTTTGCTTTTGTGTCAGTACTAAGCTCCTGTTGTATACAGTTTAAATGTAAGAAGTCATTGAAAAGTCACAGAGTTTTCCTGTTCTTTCCTTCTAGGTTTAGCTGGTATGTTAGGACTGGGCATTGTAGCACCTAATGCTGCTTTCACACAAATGGTGACGACATTCGGCCTCTCTGGAATCGTGGGGTACCACACAGTGTGGGGTGTGACTCCTGCTCTGCACTCCCCTCTCATGTCTGTGACTAATGCTATCTCAGGTAAGTGGCTGTCACACAGCTGCTTGTTGTCTGCTTGAAGTAGGCACAACTCCTTTTACTTGAACTTAAGACAGAAGTCTGCTAATATAGCTTTTAGAATGCCAAAGAGCACAGTACTGCTGTGCATGTTTGAGTTTACTTTCATAAATAGCAAGGACACCTGAAACATTGTATTTCTGAGAGTATGGTTTTTTCAAAAGAAAGGCAAATATCTTGCTATATACTTTTAATTTTCATAAGTAATTTTTTACACTTGACCTGTTTGCTTGAAAGTTTGTTTTTCTTGGAGTCCTGCAGTCTCCTTTCATAGACCACATCTTTCCTCCCATCTCTCCAAAAGGTTGCCCTGAAAATAACTTACCTTTCAAAGTTTTTTACATTCTTTTATCCATCTCCTCAAACTATGTGTTGTGAGAGAGGGGGAAAAAGAAAATAAATCCTAAAATAGACCCATAAGATTTGTAATTCTTATAAATAAGATTTTATGTATCTGTGTTTGGCTATATGTGGCAGGTCACAAGTCTGATCTACTTTAGTTGTTAAAAGCAAAGTTTCTTTTATTGAACAAGTGCTTGGCTAACTCTGTGCTTGAGGCACTGTTCTTCAAAACTACATTCATGTACTATTTTTTTTTTCTTTTGAAGCATGTTTGTATTCCTGAAAAAGACAGCAGTAGTCTTCCTTTAACAATTAATGTGTGAAGTAGGGGTCAAAATTTGAATTGACTAGTGTTTGTCCTACAGTTGAAAGGAAACTTCCTATGGTATAGAGCCTTTTGAGGTTACACAGTAACCTTTCCCAGTAACACTTTTTTCTCTTTTAAATAGGTCTAACTGCAGTTGGTGGGCTGGTACTGATGGGAGGACACTATCTCCCTGAAAACATTTCCCAAAGTCTAGCAGTGCTTTCAGCCTTTATCTCTTCAGTCAATATTGCAGGTATGAAGGTTAGGTTTTCTCCTGAGGATAACTTCAAGTACTAGTGTAATTTTTTAATTTCTTCTAGCACTTTAATTGTATAATTCCAGAAATACTAGTCTGAGAATAGAATCTGAGAGCATTTATCAATAAAAACCCATCACTCCTTCAAAATTCACAATAGTGACTGTAGGTATTTTGCATACCCTGTGGAGTAACCTTTTTTAGGAAATATTTAAATGTGCATTTTCTTTTCACAGTATCCTTTGGGTGATGATTATATGCAATATATTTTCCTGTATAACCCAAGATGGTAGTGGATTTGTATTTGTATTAATTTTCCTACTTGAAATACATACTAGTGGTATAGAACAAAATTCTGCTTCCTTGAGCTTCAGAAGCCCCAGCTTCAATTATAAAAAAGACAAGAAAGTGAGCAGTGTGACTTATAAATACTGCTTTTGCTAGAGTAGGTGGGGAAAAGAACACGGTCATAAACTAAGCTGTATCCTATAGTCATTGTAGAGTATGGAGCCAGAGCAAGTCCTCCTTTTCTTCTGAATTTCTTCCAAAGGCTAAAAGAGACAGCAAGATCTAACCCTGATTATACCTTTGTTTCCTGGTGGTTTTCTAGGTTACTAGCTTGTATTGGTTGCTAAATTGTGTGGTAATACTAAATATTTTTCTTATATCTTGGCATATGCTTGATTTCAGATTTTATTTTTTTAAGATTACTCCTTTACTTTGTCCAGGTGGCTTTTTAGTTACACAGAGAATGCTGGATATGTTCAAACGTCCCACAGACCCTCCTGAGTACAACTACTTGTACCTGCTCCCTGGTGGTGTGTTTGTAGGAGGCTACACAGCTGCTCTCAGCGGTGGCTATAACATTGAACAAGTAAGAAGATAACTTTATGGCTCTTTGCCCAGTGCTCAGTGTTATGTTTCTTCATGCCTGTTCTGTTGAGGAGTAAATAACAAATAATCCAAGGTCTTTCCATCAGCTGCATATTCCCACAAGGCCAATCTGAAGTTGATTAACTGTAAGCTTGCAGTCACACGGCTAACATACTTTAAAAGCTTTGTTGTTGCTGTTTGGTTTTGTGTAAAGTAGCAGGTGCTGTTATTTATTGGACTGTTTTCCTAAATCACAGTCTAAATACTACAGAAATCAGTCTTTGGTTTAAATGTTTCTGGAAGTTCAACTTGGCATGACAGTTAAAAAAGGATGGTATCACTTTTCAGCACAGAGGAGTGTACAGGGATTTGACTTATAACACCTTTTATAGTAAACTTTTGTTTGCATTCGTTTTAATAGTAAGAAAAATCAATCTGTATTGCCTTGTGCGTTTGGAAAGAGTGAATCCAAACATACGGTTATAGCAGGGGCTTGTAATGTATTTGTGTTTTTTCAATTATCTGGACATATATAGCTCAGTTCATGTAAGTTTGTTTATACTTCTGGAAAACGGCAGTTATAGAACATCACAGAATCATTAATGTAGGAAAAGACTTTTAAGACCATCAAGTCCAACTGTCAGCCTTGCATCACCACCATGGTCACCACTAGACCATGTCCTCAAATACCACATCCACAAGTTTTTTGGAACACTTCCAGGGATGGTGACTCTACCACTTTCCTGGGCGGCCTGTTCCAAAGTTTGACCGTGCTTTCCATGAAAAAAAAAGTCCTAATATCTAATATAACTCTCCCCTGGAGCAACTTGAGGCCATTTCTTCTTGTTGTCTCACTTGTTACCTGGGAGATGCGACCAACTCCCACCTGGCTACAACCTCATTTTGAGGAGTTGTAGAGAGTCATAAAGTCTCCCCTGAGCTTCCTTTTCTCCAGACTAAACATCTCTGACTCCTTCCTCATCAGACTTGTGCTCCAGACCCTTCACCAGCTTTGTTGCCTTTCTCTGGACTCCCTTCAGTGTCTTCCTTGGAGTGAGGGGCCCAAAACTGGACATAGGATTCGAGGTGTGCCATCTCCAGTGCTGCATAGAGGGGAATGACCACAGTTTTACTCCTGCTGACGACACTATTGCTGATAGTTCAGAACTATCTAAACTATTTCTTAATTCAAATGTGCCAGAAACATATTCTGAAACTATTCCTATAATGAACAGTACCGTTTAGCTTTAGGTTTGTGCTAAACAAAAGGTTGCTTCTGAATTGATGAGGAAAATTGGCTTGGCTCTAGTTTAGCATTCCTTCTGTAGATAAACAAACGACATCATGTGGGGGAAAAGCTTTATAGATACCACATTTTAAATGGCCAAAAGCACGTCCTGCATGAGTTTCTCAACTTCAATTAAGAATTGTGACTTAAACACATTCTGGAGAAATCAGCCCTTTTATGTAATAATCAGAGATGTTTTTAATAGCAATGCAGTTTGTCACTACTTCATATTGATGGTTTTCTTATCTTAAAGGTGATGTATCTGGGCTCAGGACTGTGCTGTGTTGGTGCCCTGGCTGGTTTGTCTACCCAAGGAACAGCTCGTCTTGGAAATGCTTTGGGTATGATTGGTGTTGCAGGAGGTTTAGCCGCAACTCTTGGAAGCCTTAATCCCTCACCTGAATTGCTGGCACAGATGTCAGGTGCAATGGCACTTGGTGGGACCATAGGTATGTGTATGGTGAACTAACAATCTGTGTTCCATGCATGCATATATGCAAGCTGTATATACATAAAATACTGTAGAGCTTGCAGGTGAATTGACTAGCTGACATTTGTGGCTTGTGCAAAATTATTTTGCAAATGTGTGATACAAAAATGTAATACAAATGTGTGATACAAAATATCATAACTGTCAGGGCTTTTATTAATGCTTCAGAATGTGATAAAGAATAGGGTGACTGGTGAAAAAGTGGGAGCACATCATCTTTGATGGGGAAACTGTGTGCAGAGGTAAATGATCTTGGCCAACTTCATACTTTAGTTCCTGACTGAATACTGCCAAATTCCCTCTTTCACACTGTGCCTTTGTCACAGAAATGAATTTCTCAGTATTTAGTGAAGCTTCTTAGAACATGATATGCTTTAATCTTTCTATTTTTCATGATGTCCCCCCTGCACAAAATACACATATGCAGCCTTCAGTTCAGTGCCATAGTAATTTCTAGTTGGAACAGGCCTGTGTGTGTGTATTCATTGCACACTGAACTATCCTGTACTAATTTCTACCTGAACAGGTTGCTTGTGTTTTGTAAGACTTCCCTTCTGTCTTCAACTCTCAATAGGTCTGACAATTGCTAAACGCATCCAGATTACAGATCTGCCTCAGCTAGTGGCAGCTTTCCACAGTTTGGTTGGCTTGGCTGCTGTGCTCACCTGTGTAGCAGAGTACATGATTGAATATCCTCACTTTGCTACCGATCCTGCTGCAAGCCTCACCAAGATTGTGGCGTATCTTGGCACGTACATTGGTGGAGTGACTTTCAGTGGCTCTCTTGTTGCATATGGAAAACTGCAAGGTGAGACATTCCACTTAGAATTAAGTATTGTTAGAGGGTTTTTCTTCCCCCAGAATTTAACTCCACTTTTAGACTGCTGTGTAAGTGGAAAGAAACGTATTTTGCATCAGGTAAAGGTTTATATGTTTGATTCTTATGAGTGCACTTTTTTGTTTCTAATTCTGTTTAATTTGTGTACAGCTTTAGTTCTGAAAGGTTGTCTTCAGTGCTGGGGCATATTACTACTATTCATTACAAAATGATGTAAACTTTGCCTCTGTTCAGCTTGTCTAGAAATAAGTGTTGCTTTTGTGTTAAGACGCTATCTGATGCTTTTTCTCCAATTGATTTTATTGAACTTTGATGATCACAACTTTGTATTTCTGAGCAGACATTTTAATTGAAACTCTCATGTTACTGGATTCAGTGAGCACTGCTAATACTTCTGGGATTTTTTTCATAGCATTGCAACCTTCATTAAAGTAGGCAGCTTGCAGTATTAGTGGGGGCTGCCTCACTTTAAACCATTCAGTTCACTGTCTATTTACCTACTGCGCAAACTCCATGCTCCATGCCTCTTGCTGTTTTAGTAAAAATGCTTTCTAAGTTAAATACTCACTAATTCCTGATTCTTATGCATGTGAAGGTTTCTTTATTGGATTTATTTTTGGTTTTGTAAGCACACAGCTTTTGAGAAGCTGAGGTAATACTTGTACTAAGAATTTCAGGCTAAGAGCTTCCTATTACTAATCCTGTTGTTAACTTTGCAATAGTTCCTTTGGGAAACATCTGTTTGCTTTCTTCAGTGTTTGTGAGACCAGCCATTGAAGGAGGAAGTATGACAAGGATGGAAAGCTGTCTTCTCTAATAATCTTTTGAAGGATTTGTCAGTAGTATGTATTTCTGATGTATCTCTGCTAAGTAGTTACTCATTTATTTCTTCTCGGTTATTTTTTTCTCTCTCCATTGTACCCCCTCAATGATTTGTGCGCATGTCCCTGGTGAACTTCACTGCCTGTTTGAGCCTGCTCTCCTATTTCTGTTTATTTTTTTCTCCCTTGCATTTTCATATCATCATGATATGAAATATGAAGCTTGTCTATACTATTGAACTACTGATTCTATGCTGTGGAAAAGGGTAGTAAGTCACACACTTTGACTCTCCTGCTTGACACCATCAGTTCACTCTTTCCCTTGAATTCAGCTAAGTTTAAATGAGACACTTTTATTTCTGATGTAATTAATTACTGAGAAACTTGCATTGTTTCAACCCTTGCCATGTTGTTTGAAAAAAAAAAAGCCTAGTATGAAATAAATGTGACTGTCTTTTTAAGCTGAATCACACAAATGCTGAATCCCCTTTCCCCCTCAAGTTTCTGCCAATGTGGGAGTTCTGTGTGACTGAGGGTAATGGTGAAATTAACGCATTTGAAAGCAGGAGTGTTTTATATTTGGTGTTATCTAAGTAGTCATATTTTTCTAAGCACACAGCTTTTGAGAGACTGAGATAATCCCTGTGTAGAAGTTTCAACTAAAAACTTCCTACTACTGCTTGTCATATTCAACATACGAAGACCTTGAGACAAAATGAAAGGACATTTTGGAAGGAAAAATAAAATGCTTTTCAAAAGGATAAGAGATTTGTGTGACTATTCTGGAGCACTTCAGTGAAGTTAGGAAGTAAACCAAGTTTAAACAGGACTATTTGAGAATCTAGAGGAAGTTTGAATGTGTTGCAATTTTGAGTCAGTACAAGGTGTCAGTTTCAACTAACTTGTTTTGTCTTCTGCCCCTCCCTTTTTCTCTTTTTAATTTTAATTTTGCTGAGCTATTCAGTCTTCTCTGAAGGTAAGAAACAGACTCCCCTGCATGTGCATGTTCATGTCTGAAAATGCATTTGATTGCAGGTATCTTGAATTCTGCACCTCTGCTCTTGCCTGGTCGACATGCATTGAATGCAGGACTGCTGGCTGCCAGTATTGGTGGGATGGTTCCCTACATGATTGATCCCAGTTACACCATGGGAATTACTTGCCTGGGTTCTGTGTCAGCACTCTCAGCCGTAATGGTAAGTCAAGGAATTGTAGAAAGTGAAACAAGTTACACAAGGAGTTTATTCTCCAGTTTTGCAAGTTTCCTCTTTAAGGATTATATTTTACCATCCTGAGTCACAGTGGGCATGGTGCCTGCCTGTGTGGTAACTTGCAAGTAGCAAGTTCTTGCTTAGTGACTGACTTTTCTAGATCTAGCTGTAAACCAGAACTGTTGCAGAGAACTGAAATGCATTTATATAATTACTTTTTGCAGCTATTGGTTAATGAAGCTTTTTATATGACAAAGTGATATTTCAGAAGACTTTTTGGAAAGTTAATCCTTAAAATACTTCAAAGAGCTCTGGATCTACAGACTATCATGATAACTTCTTAAGGTTACTCACCTATGTAACTTCCTCCATTTGCTCACACCGGTGTACACAAGAGTTGCAAAATTTGCCCTGAATATTGCCATTCTGTAAACTGAGTCTTGCAAAGACTGCTCAGTATGAATCCCTTAGTGGTATGAACAGTTTCATGGCACAGGTAGGATATTTTTGCAAGTGAAAAAATGTGAGCACAGGATGAGGACAGTGAGGTACCTTCCTGTACTCTCTAAAAAGGCAGATTTGGTAAGTCCAATCCTCAGGCCACAGCTTGAATACATAAACTGAAAATACTTGAATAGGTTCTAAGTAACTTGAAAATTGCCTAGAAAGGTTGTGGATGCCCCATCCCTGGAAGTGTTCAAGACCAGGTTGGATGGGGCCTTGAGCAACATGATTTAGTGGGTGACATCCCTGTCCCTGGCAGGGCAGTTGGAACTGGGTGGTCTTTAAGGTCCCTTCCAACACAAACCGTTCTGTGATTCTGTATTTATTTTTCAGTGCTGCAGGCAGAGTGTCTTCTCTGGGTGTCCTCCTTAGTCATTGCTGACACTGAAGTATTTTCTTTCCTTTTGCAGGGTGTCACTTTAACAGCAGCTATTGGAGGTGCTGACATGCCTGTAGTTATTACTGTCCTGAACAGTTACTCTGGATGGGCTTTGTGTGCCGAGGGCTTTCTGCTGAACAACAACTTGCTGACCATTGTTGGTGCACTCATTGGCTCCTCTGGGGCCATCCTCTCTTACATCATGTGTGTGGTAAGAAATCAACAGAAACTGTGCTTGTTTGCTGAGTAAGGAAAAAACTTTTTTAACCATGTTTTTTAGGAAGATGAGCCATTGGATCTCAAGCTGTTAGGTGTTTATAGACTAGAAAATTCTTGATTGAAACTGTTGGAGTAGATATCAGTCATTTTTCTTTGGTTTGGTCAGAGACATATCTCAAAACTGAGGAAAGCCCCTTGCATTGAATTGGGCATTAAGGGTTTGAATCTGGGCTCAAAGTATGATTACTTGTGCTCAGCAATTTATTTTTCAGTCATATACCTCTGAAGTGTGGTTAAATTTAAGCTAAATTTAATACATAGCAGGAGATACTTTTAAGTATTGTGTTTGTTTAAAAAGCTGTTGGTTAGCGAATAATTTAATTTGGTTTTTGGAGTGCAGGAAGATGTGCTCTTTTCTTCAGAGCAGCTGCTTTGGAGTACCACGGGGTGGCAGCAGGCTTACACGAGTTCAGTGCTGATGTGACTGTGTGTCAGCAAGCTTGAGTGTCAGCTCGGTGTGTGAGTTGTATTGCATTATTAGTAATGACCTCCCTTTTTCTGGAACATTTATATAAAAGTCTTGTATTCAAATATGGAGGAGTAGTGGTTCAAAGAAGACTTCACAGTGCAACAGCTGCCAGCCTCCTCATTCTCTGTTGGGTAGTTCTGCTTTGTTTCTGCCCTTGTGCTCTTGTATAGTCAGTGCCACTGTTCTCCTGTCTGATGTTTTCCTCTGGTCAGCTCTGGCTGTCATCTTTTACTTCGTCTCCACTGAAAAATAGTATTGTTACCATGTTAGGAATGTCCGGTATCATTTTTTTCATCTTTCTTGAGGAAGAATTTCAGAAAAGCTTAAAAAGGTGTTCTTGTGCAGCTACATGAAAGTGAGTTTAAATGAACAATTCTAGGTATGAATTTCAAAGAATCTTATTCTTTCTTGAAAATTTTCTGTCTGCTTATCAAGAGGAAATCAAGTTATATAGCTCATATATTTAGTTGTATACATTCAGGAATTTAGTCCATATCAGTAGAAAAATAGTGCTAATGGGTAACACAGGTATAAAAACTATGTTCTTTAAAGATCAAATTCTTGTAAATTTTAGGGAAAATATTAACTGTTTGGTATGTATCTACCAGTAATCTATTCTATACCTTCATTTTTATTTTACTGTCTCTTTCCTTTCTTAATATTGCTCACCTCTCTTAGCACTCACAAGAGAGTTTTGAAATACTTGCAGGTAAACAGGAAGCCTGGGGGAGTAGTTTGCAGAATAGTTATGCAGTGACAGAGTGGCTTTCTTCTGTTTCTCCAGTTTCAGGAAGTTTAGTTTTTGAAGTAGTATTCTAGAAATCTTGTTCTGTTTTATACAAGCTTAGACAACTAAAGTTCATCAACCAGTAAAATGAAAATTATTTTCTATGATTTCTGCACAATAAGCTGAACAACTTGTTTCTAGCCCAGCATTTTTTTTTTCTGCTTTACTTCCTTTAATGGAAATCATTACTTTTAAAAGCTTTATTATAATGACAGTGAATCCGCCGATTGTCTTGAAGCTGCATTTCAGGAGAAAGAAATGCTCAANATTCTGGGAGTTTTTTTTGGTTGGTTTGTTTTTTCCTCCCCCCCACTCTTTAGTATGATTTCTGTCAAAACCAGTGTATTTATTGATACTTATCTAGTACAGGTGAGAAGGTATTTGTGGAAACATCTTAATGGTTGAAACCATATTTTTACAATATTTTCAATTACTTTTTGTGATAAAACTTAATCATCCAAAGCCAGTTCGGCTAGTCTCTTAAAGCTTCAGTTGATAAAATTGGCCAGTAAGTGTTCAGATAACCACTTAGTTTTTGTGCTTATATGTGCTTGATTTTCCACCTATCTGTCTGTGGTACCTGTTAGTAGGGGGAGTTAAGGACAGAGAATTTAACTTCAAAAGCAAAAGCCTGTACTGTTGGCTCATCCTGTGAATTGTGGCTCTTCTAAGACACCAACACAATACACCTTCTTCAGAACACTTCATTGTTAGCACGTCCTTGTCCCTCCTTTTTTCCGCAGAGGGGAAGCTTGATGATTGCAGTTCTGGTACTAGAATCATTATGGGATGGGGAAGAAACTTAAAGCTGAAGAGGAACCATTAACTGGGCGTGTGAAACAGAGCAAGAGAAGGGACAAACTGTGCTAGCCTAACAAATTGTATACTGGCCAGTCATGTGTACTAGCTGTGTAGTTTCTGTGGGCACAGTGGAAGCACTTGCAGTTCTCAGGATTCACGTGTTTGGCTTTCCCTGGACTGTAAGTTCCTGACCATTGTTACCTGTCTATGCACTACACAGAGGGCTTTTTGCCAGTTGTTGGATTATGAGTGAGTGATGAAGCCTCCACTTTTATTTGTGGTCTGTGGTGGTAAAGAAGGTGTGGAAGAGGCTACAGAAGAGTTTTCACACTGTCCCAGCTATGCTGGTTAACTGTTGCTTGATAAGGTCTTGGCTCTCTTTGGAAGGGAAGTTCTCTTGAAACCACTTGTTCTCTTGGAAGGGAAGTTCTTCTTGGCTCTTTGCAGTGGAGCCAGGCAAGGGTGCTTCAATCTCGTGCTTGCTTTTGGCTGACTCTCAGATTTCTGGTAATTTATCTCCTTTTTTTTTCTCCCCTTTGACTTGGTGTAACTGTTGTCTTCTGGTTTAGATATGTGTAGAAAGTGCTTTGCTTCTTGCAAGTTTGGCATGTGCAACATCTGAAGAGGGTATTCCTCTGTCTAGGCTGTCTTACCTGACACATAACTGCTGTAATGTTGTGATCATGCCAAAGGCAGTGCATTCTTAGGGCATGTGAACTACTGTGTGCTGCACACAGTAAAACATGTTGATTTCACTGTGTTTGTCTGGGTCCCTTACAGTATGTGAAATAGTGATTACTTAACAGGAAAAACAGAAGTCCTAACATCATCATTCTGCTTATTTGCTAGATGATGAATTTCGAGGAATGGCACATCTTCTGAGGCTATAGCAAAAAACCTGTAGAACTGTGTGATTTGAAATGTCAGTGGAGAATGGACATCTGGAAGCACGCTTTTGTGGGAGTGATTCCTCTGACTTACATGTGTGTCTCTCCAGATACATTCCTAAATTTTGTTGTGGTTTCTCAAGTAGTACAGAAGATGTATGACACATGTGTAATTAAAGCAGCAATTCATCCTGTTCTTTTCCTGCTTTCAAAGTTTTTTTTTTCCCTGCACTTACAAGTTTTGTCTTTTTCCAGTTATTGACAGATATTGCTTTGGGACCACAGACACAAGTAGACATGCCAGAAAAACCATTTAACCAATGGCTTTTCCTGGCTATGTGTCAGGATGTGAGCCAGATTTTCAGGGTGTGTTCTTCTCTTAAACTTTCTAGTTAAAGTCTCTTGTTTTCCTTTGGTGGTCAGCCAGTAAGTTAACGGTCCCCCTTCAGTTCTTTATGGTGTGGCTGGTTTTGTGTGGCTAATTTTGTGTGGCTTTTGTATTTTCCTGTCTTGTTGCTGTAGGAGTTCTGTTTCAGTACTACCTGTAAGAGCTTTGTGGATTCCATGCTGTCATGGAGCAGTGCTGTGCTTACATGTTGAATTGGTTAAAAACTATGGACAATATCTTGCAAAAATTTTGGATGTGTACATATATGAATGTAAAATATTTTTTAGAAGTTCTAGCATCAAATATGCATTCCTTTATATTCCTCTTTTAAGAACAAAAAGAGACCAATATTTGCTATTTGTCTGGTTTTGTTCTTTGTTTAGCAGAAATATTGGTGCTCTCCCATCACGTGTGTAATGTAATGTGTTCGAAGCTGATGTTTGGTGATTGCTGTGTTAAACTGTTTTGAAAAGCCTGTTTTAAAAGGCTTTGGGTTTTTTTAAAAAGGCAAAACCAGCATATAAAAACTATTGTCAGAGAGCCTTTAATAATTTCAGAAATTTTTTTCGTAAGTTTTCTTTGTGGACTCTCACCTTTATTTTTGGATTTCATTTTTATATGATCAAATCCATCCTGTCTTTCAGGCTATGAACCGTTCCCTTGCAAATGTGATTCTTGGGGGCTATGGCACTGCGTCAACAGCTGGTGGGAAACCCATGGAAATTACTGGAACTCACACAGAAATCAATGTGGACAATGCAGTTGAAATGATAAAAGAAGCCAATAGTATTATTATTACTCCAGGTAAGACTCTCTTGACTTATACAGCAAGATGTTCAGAGGATGTATTATAAAAATAAAAGATCCCAACCAAACAAAACCACAAAACAAACCAGAAAACTGTAGCCTGAAGATGCAGCATGGCAGCAGCATGTCAAATCTTGACTTCGTCCATGTGATTAGTTTTTGTTCCCGTGTCAGTTATCATTCCTCTGTGCAGACATGTGTGCTGTCAGTGATTGAAACATGGACTTTGCTGGGTGGGAATCTGAATCGTTTATTCAAAGAAACGAGCTGGTTTTATACACTTCTTTAAGGCACAGTATTTCCTAATATGGCAATTCTCACTACATGACCTATCCCATGTTGCCGCGTCAGCAACGCACCTTCTAAATTTCCTTCTATGGGGTGATCACTCGCTGTTCACTGTCTGTCAGCTTCTGGCAGGCTCCTCTCCTTAGGGGTCTGCTGTGTGGCATTTCCTCTGCCCAAGGTCAGGCAGAGACAAGCTTCTCTGTGCTGCCATGGGCTCTTTTGTGCTACCATGTGCTTCTGCAGGCATGTCCCACAGCCTGCAGCTCAACTCCATCTTATCTCTTCCCGTAGTGTGCCACTTAATTTTTCTCTGTGTATGTCTTTTCAAAGTTTGTCCTTTTTATTTGCATTTTAAATTCTTCAGAACCGAGACTACCTTTTGTAAATTAAGCTTACACTACAACATCTGTACAGAAAAGTGACTGTGAATTTCCAAGCAGTACCACAGTACCAGTGGTACCAATACATCTGTCTGTTAAATTCCTGAAAGACAGGATTTTGTTTACACTTCTTATGTACGTGCTTAATTCTGCTTTGTTTTATGGAAAAAAAAAATGGCAAAAACCCCATCCAAAATGTAGTTAATATAAATGCTGTAATAAAAGTAAAAAAACCCAACCCGAAAACCAAAAGCTGAGTTGTCTGAAACTATTATGTTGGCTGTTCATGTTGTTCAGTAGCACATTCCCTGATAGGAAAACTCAGGTAGGGGACAGCTCAAAACTTCTCCTTCAACCGAATGACATGACTATATTGTTAAACTCATTTTAGCACTGGAATGGGAAGAATGCTAAAATATGAAGTCATCTTTCGTTTTGCTTCAACTTTAATGAGACCATCAGTTAGGCAGGGTTCTAATTTGGGAAGTTACCTTTGTTTCTAGTGAAGTCTGCAACCATCTTCAAGGAGTTTGCCTCTTTCTCCTATGGTCAAACCTTGAGGACACCATTAATAATATATACTCTTTGTTTTTCTCATCAGTATAGTTGCTCTGATGAATTAGCTCAGACAGAAAGACTGAAAAGATTATTTGCTGCTAAAAGCCATATCCAGTTACTGGATTTGCATAATGCAGATTGAAATCCTGTTGAGGATAATGGTTGTGAAGTAACCTAGCAATTGCCCTTTTATCAATTTTTCAAAATACCTGCCTGAAATATCCTTTTCTCATATAGAAAGGAACATGTCTTTTTGAAAAAGTGAAATTAGTTGCTTTTGTAGCTTGTCTGGTCAAATCACTGCATTGCAAGAGGTCAGGAGATCAAAAAAGAGGTTATTACAGTGGTCAGGCTGTGAATATATGAGAACCTGATGTGTGTGTATTTATTTTATTTATTTTTAATTATAAGAGCTTCTCTTTGTGTGGAAGGTACACTTATTACCTGCAACTAGTCTTTCTGCAGTAAAACAGGAAAATAAGTTAAAATTTTGAAATTCTTTCAGGTTATGGTTTGTGTGCAGCAAAAGCTCAGTACCCAATAGCTGATCTGGTGAAGATGTTGAGAGAACAAGGGAAAAACGTCAGGTAGGTGCTTTCCTTGATGAGAAGTATTACAGCTGTTTTGTTTTGGTTTGGTTTTTTCATTAAAACCCCCTGAAAGTCTTGGTTTTGGTTTAATATTTTTTCAACATTGACAGAGGAACAGAATAGGAAAGTTAAAGAGATTTCTGGATTGTCTAGTTCATACAGCCCCCTTGCTCAGACCAGAATCAACTGGAGAAGTTGCCTAGAATCTTGTGCAATTGGATTTTGAGTATCTTGTCTGCAGAGACAGGGAATGACAGCCTCTTTGGCCAGTTTCTTACAATGTTCAGTCATCCCTAGGGTACACCTGGTTTTTCCCATATTTCAGTTTGCAACTCTTGCTTCTTGCCTGTTCCCTGGATACCCCTGAGAAGAATCTGGCTCTGTCTTTTTTTATTGCCTTCCATCTGTATTTATAAGCAGTGATAAGATTCCCTTGATCCTTCCCTTCTGCAGGCTGAAGAATCCCAGTTTTCAGCCTCTCCTCTTGTGGCAGGTACTCTAAACCATTAAGCAACTTAGACCTACACTTACGGGGTTCCCATAAGATTTTGCTATTGCAAGCAAGACTGCTATTAAAGTTCTTTAAGTGCGTGAAAGGATTATGGGAGTGCATGTCTCCACTCTCATGAATTTATTCTGCTGGAGTGCTGCTCCAAAACGCAGAGATAATTCTTAGATTGCCAGTATTGGCCTCAAGTCGTTTCCTCCTTCAGTTTTTCTGTAGACCTTATAGATTCTGAAAGTACCGGAAAGCAAACATTATGTCTTTCTTGCTGATTGTTTGAAATTTTGCTTGTTTTCTAATTATGATAACTTAATATTTTAAAATCAATCAAGGCTCAGTTTTCATTTCAAACAAGGTATTTTGGCAGATGCTGGTTAGCCAATCATTCTCTGATTTCCATATGTTTATTTCAGTTAGATGGTGACTTCCTTTTGGAATCAGTACTCTAGTAATTAGCTTTTTTTGGTTTTGTTTTTCTTCTTCCACTGCTTTTCCAACCTTATTAAAAAGTTGCATGTAAGCTTTTGCGGTGTGTTACAGCATTGTGTTGGATAACAGCAGAGTTCTAGGGCTTAGCAGCAATTACTTGTTACTGTTTAACCAGGATTTTGCAATTTTGCATATAAAATTGCTTTATGGATGTATTTGTTCATGCATACATGAGAAATGAGGCTGTGTGGTGGTGTATTTGCTTCCTGGAGCGGTCTTCACACCTTGTTTCTCCATGTTCAGCAGCAGCTCTGTGTGTGTCCAGATTGCATTAAAACATTTGAAGACGCCTTAGTTGTGCAACAATAAAAACCCTTTCATGGCTAATATGATGACAGTCTTGTATGCTTCTGGCTTTCCTTTCAGTGCTTCTGTGGGGGGTTAGCTTTTTTTTGACCAACCTTGGTGAAATAAAGAAAAATATTGGTTTTGCCTTTTATGTTGGCTTTGCAAGGGAGAAAAGTGAATGAGTCCTTGAAATAAATGGCTTATACTTGAAATGAGTCAATTTCAGGAAGGGATCACTGCAGTGGTTACCTAGTATTTTAATGAAATAAATCTGTATTTACAGTTTGTGGTAATTCAGGCCTTTCATCACTTTGCTGAGCTCCCATGGTGTTCATTGAGTGCAGCTGTTGTCCTCTGGTTTCAGTAGGCCTGGAGTGCCTCGGGACCCTAATACACTCACCATCCAGATGTAGTGACACTCGCACACACACGCTGTGGAGGGCTGCCAGCATGGACACAGGATTGCATCAGTCTGTAATGCCCATCGTGTGCCAAGAAAAATTGTGACTGTCATATGGTCTGGTTTTTTGCTTCATGGCTCACCACTGATCCAGAGAAGCTGTTGTTTTAATTTGCTTTGCCTATAGCCATAACATTCTCAGTGAAGACCGCAGATTATATAACATGATGCGTAACCTTTGACTAGGATTTAAATTTAGAAATACAGGAGAGTTTTTGGAAACTTTAGACTGTTTTAGTTACTCAGTTGCATAGCTAACATCGTTGCTCACTTGAGATGGTCTTGCAGCAGATCACATCTTTAATGCATTAGTAAAGTCACAGAGAAAGCTGGATATTACTGAGGCTTGAGTATAGCTTTCCCTTGTCGTGGATGGATAAACAACAAAGCTTTTTATAGGCTAAGTCCCATAGCCCCCAGAATCTATTGGCCTTGGAGAGGAAATAGCTGTTCTACAACTGGTATTGTATTTCTGCGAAGTTAGAACTAAGTAAATTGTTGAAAGTTCTTGCCTTACCAAAGTTCATCAGCCACATGTTATGTTGTTTGTAGAACCCTGGTTGTGAAATTCCAATTTTTTCTGTATAATAAAATTATATTCTGTAGTAATTTCGTATATAGAAACATAATTACAGTCTGAAACTGTATGTTCTCATATATGCAAGGGTTGTTGATGCTCTCCATATCCAAATCAAGTTAACTGTCTAGTTTCTACCACAGTATGGCTTTCCTGAGATGTTCTCTATCAGTGTGTTTTGTTTTCCTGCATAGTAAGATGTTCTTAGTAGGAAAAATGCATTTTTGTATGGAAGGACTGCTAAAATTGTGCTTTGTATAGATTTTCTAAATAATTTCATAGTTAATAAGTTGATTTTCTGGTAATTCAGAGTTGAGAGACATGCACATTGCCTTTTTAATGGCCTTTCAAAATAGTTGCTAGTAAGTTAGTGTTTTGGTTTGGGTTTTTTTTTACCTACTTTTTATAAATAGATATCTTGCAGGACTTGGATTTCTGTCTTTTGATGCTGGAGAATGTAATTCTTTTGAACACATGAAAACAAGTTTTGTACATTTTTGAAAATGTGGTAGTATCGATTTAGTGTTGTACCTGTATTTTTTGATTTTTTTCAAATTGATTCTGGAGTGGCTGAGCTCTAATCAAATGTGTTTAGGGTTCTGTTTTTTTCCTCCACTCTTTAATTTCTTGAAAGTAATAGAATGTGTGCATGGATATCAGTTGCACATTTATCTGCAAATTAATAAATAAGACTGATTGCCTACAATTGTTTATGGTATCAGTTTAAAGCCATCATCTATTGTGGCTCTACATGAAAATCTAGAAGAATTTTAAAGGATGAGCTGCTAAGATGCTGTCCCAAGCAGCTTTTACACGTGCGTAGCTCACACGTGCAAGATGGGAATTACTGTCACAGGTGAGCGGCAGCATAGGAGCAATGTGTGCTGGTGCAGGTTTCTGGGAAGCTGTTATACACAGCACGAAAACACAAGGAGCCTACGTATGTGTCAGTTCTTGGTTTGTTATAATCAACTTTAGTGTGTGGGTTCCGACTTATTAATGCTGCAGATGAAGGGACAGCTGGAGTCCAACAGGTCTGTTTAGCTCCAGTGCTTTATTGATGTAGTTAGAACTAGCAAACCATGCAGTGCCTGATGGCTTCTGCAAGGATGCAGCTGTAGCTGCGTGCTCCTAGGGGGGTACTGTAGGTGTGCTGTTGGTTCCATATGGGTCAGCTCGCCTTTGGATGACCTTACTAGGTCAGTGTATGATGCTTTGTGGAAGCAGGGTCTTGTTCTTTGCCTGTATTTGGGTTCTTGGGAAGGCTATTGCACTGAGCTAAGATCCACCTGGATCTTGCCCCCGCTGTCATAAACCATAGTGGTTGGAAATAGGAAGCCAGTATCAGCCCTCATTTAAGTATGTGTAATTTAGCTATCTAACTCAATTTAAATTTAACTGACTTGACTGCAGGAGACCCACTGAGCTTGGTCCATGCTGTAGGACTGGTTTTGGGGGCATATGTTGCCTTAGGCGTGACAGCAGGTCTAAACTAGCTGGGCTAGCTCTGTGTGTTGATGTTTGTAACCTACAAAGTCATCCATATGTGTGATGAGCATTATACTGTGAGACTTTGAAGTCATGCTGCAGTGCAACTGTTACATGGCAGGATTCAAGCTGTGGAATATCCGAATGATGCTCTTCTCTGTTCATCTAGTTTATTGGTGTTTTTTTTCCCTTCCCGTTACCTAGAATAATGGATTGTTGTTTGCACTGAAAACAGAACTGCAGAGAGGTGTCTAAATAAAGTGAATGAGATGTGAGGAACTGTAAGTGAGGCAAAACCCTTGGGCAAATACAGCATTTAAAGTGTTGAGTAAGCTAAATTAGGCACCAGCCAGATGTTACTTTGCTCTGCCCAGCTTTGGTGTAATGACAGGAACCCTATCTTTAATATGGATGAAGTGATCCTGAAACACTTCTGCACTGGGTTAGGTGCTGCTCCTCTGAGCCAGCTCTTTCAGTATTGATTACAAGAATGTTATCCAGCCAGCTGTAATAAAGATAGATACTGACTTTATGAGCCGTATGAGAAGTAATTTCTATTCTGAGATTTTTTAGTAATTTTTTCGTGCTATAGTTGTCTTTTTGATATTACTAACTTCATACTACTTCCGCCGCCTTCAGTCCTTTCTATCCCCCTCAACTCCAGATGAGGTGTTTTCTGTGCTGAAAGTGCTAGATATGTGTATGTCAGGAGTTTTAGATATTTAGTGTACATTTAAAATAAAATGCTGCACTTTTTGTATTGAAAAAGTTCAAAACGTAAACTCGCGTGTTGTGTTGTCTCTATAAAACTAAAATGTATCCAGTAGAGGCTGGTTAAAAAAGTCCAATATCCTTGCTTCATGCTGTTTATCTATGAAGTCTGAGTAGTGAGGTGATGTACACTTACTTCAGTATTTGACAGTTGGTGGTAGTAAGCAAGCCCCACTTTACGTTGTCAGGGTCAAAAGAAAAAATTTCTGTTTCAGTGGAATTCTGTGTTTCAGTGAAATACCAGAATAATGGTTCAAGTCATACACAACCTGATTGTGACTATGTGTTGTGGTTTAAGATTTCTTCTTGATTTATAAACAAACCAACCTAAGGGAGTTCCTGTATGGCTGATGGCAAAAGAATATGAAGGAAACTTGGCAATTTTTCACTTGAAAGCTTTTTTACCGTAAAACATGTTTCCTTTTAAAATAATTTCTGTGTTAAATTTTTGAATATGAATGAAGTTCATGTTATGAACATATGAGAGAGCATATGTAACAAAATGTTCCTGCTGAAATGCACATAGCTTTGAAGAACTGCTTCTGTTGTGAGCTGGAAGGAAGATTGCTGCTTTTATTAGACACGTTATGAGCCATCAAGGATTTTACGTATCTGTTTTCCATGGTTACCTGAATTCTGCTTTCTATTGGACAGGCTGATTTCATTCCAGAAGTGTGTAAATGTTACCTTGTGACATAATGAGAGCCTTAGAGAAGCTATATTTTTAAATTATTCTTTTTTGACGTTTTTGCACATCCAATTTCAACTAGTACTGGCAAGCTACTGTCATATTTGGTTAACAGACTCTTACAGGCAGACTTTTGGGAGTCACTTCAATATTTGTCCAAAAAAGCTTTTGTATGAGCAGCTTTTTCAAACTTTGTGAATACGCAGTATATGGTTCCAAGCAGAGTCTGTCAGAAGTCTCTAACTACTGATGGTTTATGCCATAGCTCTTCCTGCATGAAGATAATTTGTCCCTTTCTTTTCTTCTTTCCTTGCCTCTTGCCAGGAATGGTGAAGTCAAAGGTGAAATTCATTCTCTTGGCAGCTTAAATTTTGGCTTTCCAGCCCTTGAAATAAGATTGTATGTGTATATAGTACTTAATAGAAACCTCACGAGTATTTTGTTTTGTGTATTGCCAAAGCAGCTTTGGTCACAAAGGCACTCAAATAATTTTATTATACACAAAAGAGAATTTTGTTGGAAAATCTATTTTCATTGCCAGAGGAGTGATGAGTTTTCTCAAGGGTACTTCAGAATAAGAGTTCTCCTACTGTACTGTTAGTGATCGAATTTGGTATACTTAAGGTCTATCTGCAGTACTGCACATGGCTTGTGTTACTGAGAGAGTGGTGTGAAACGTAAGCTGTTAGTAATTTGTGCTGTATATTTGCTCTCCTTCTGATTCTGGGTATTATCCTTTGCAACAGGGTGCCAAATGTTTACTAGCTGAATACAATCTATTCCCTTTCTTCTTTAAAAGCATTCCTTTTAAAACTGGCTTTTATCCTACTGTTCGACCTAGAGCTTAAAGTTGTAGTATATCTAGTATTATGTGGGTTAATCATATGTCCTTAATTTTGTTCCTGGAGTTCTAGTTGTCTCATTTTTTATTGTATTAATGTTGCCTTGATGATGGAGTGCTGAGTTGCCCATTTAAGGATGTATTTGTACAGTCTTCGATTCACAAGTGATCTGTGTTGATTGGACTGTGACTTGTGGTCCATCAGTGGTGTGTTATCCATTCCCATTGCAGTAGAGTTGAAAATAGAAGTATGTGTTGTGGCAAGTTGATTTATTAGTCTTTCTCTCCTTTCTGAAGAAGTCTGAATTACTTTCATATAATTCCTGACTGACTTGGATTTCTGTTCAGAAATTTCTGTTCCAAAATCCAAGAATTCAAAAATGCACTTTTTTTCTTGACTGTTTTCCTTCTCTTCTGAAGTATATGTAGGCTTCTGAATTAAACATTTATCTTCAGCCCCGTACAATGTTCATCTGAGGCACTTCCGGCATGTGTGAGTCAGCATTCCATCTGGTGATAGCTCCAGAAATGGAAAGAGAAAGTGCACAGGACAGTAGACATGGATGTGCCTTGCTTGTAAGGGCCAGTGGATGATCAGAAGAGTACCAACAGGAAACTGATTTGCTTCTAACCAAATATGTCTTTGGTGGTTGCAGCTAAACCAGTTTAACATCTCCATTCTGGCTTTTTTGTGTTTTTACTCTGAGAGAACTGCATGCATGCCTGAGCACCCCAGGTGCCACCCTGTCAGTCTGTCTGAAGTTTTTGTAACTCATGAGCATTTTTAGAGTGTATTTTCTCTAAGTTGTTTTTGAGCTGTTCTGAAAACATTTTTTAAAATGTTTATGCTTAAACTGTTACAATTTCTTAGCTCTCCACCTTTTCACTCCCCCTCCTTTTTTTGTCCCCTTTTGATTTCCTCCTAAGGTCAATCAGGAGAAGAAAGTGGCATGTTAACCTAATTCAGCAAGGCATTGGCTTGTGCTTGAAGTAGAGTCCCTGTTAATTTTTCTGTTGGATTGAAGTGTTTCTTCGTACAAGTGTTTCTTGTACATACTCCAGAGATACCTGAGTCAATAAAGTCATTTGCCAAGGGCATTTCTAGGTCTAGGAGTGGTTTTGCTTCAGAAAGGTGGCATGGTCTCTTGCTTTTTTCATGGGGATTTTATTTAGTCTATGGTGTTTTCAGTGATGTAAGGGACCTGAAAGACATATTAATATGGATGGTAGTTTTGCAGTTAAAAGGTTCATTTGTAAAAGTCCAAAAGAATCTGTCACAAGACTTGAAATATGGTACTGCTTGGAAGCTGAACTGTTAAAGTTTAACAGTTTCATTTTATTCATTGCCATTTGTGCTTATACTTAAGAACTTCTCAGCCTTGTAAGTCACAGGTGACAATTTTAATGTATAAAACAAAGCAGTCCAAATTTATTAATGGGTTTTTTTCCCTTTTAGGTTTGGTATTCACCCTGTGGCTGGCCGTATGCCTGGTCAGCTGAATGTACTGCTAGCAGAGGCTGGCGTTCCCTATGATATTGTACTGGAAATGGATGAAATCAATGAAGACTTCCCAGGTTAGCATGTGAGCCATAAGTTTCCAGTAGATTGGATGATTTATTTGATTTTGTTTTTGCACTGCACAGGGATTTTTAACAATAGAAAGTCAAGAAGTCAAGCCATTCAGTTTCTCTTTGTAGAGGACTAGAAGACTTTTTTGGTGAGGAGGAGCTGGGGAGGAGCTTTTTTTTTAAATTGCTTGTAGCTGTGAAGTAAATGGCAAATGCTGTATCTTTATTATCTCTGTTACTGCCCCCACAGAGGAAAACTATTTTGTAACTTCTTTAGGTCAGGTATTGTGGATAACTTGACCCTGTCATGTCTTGCAAACCTGTATAGCATTGAACTGGCAACTTCTTGCTTTCTTACATCTTTATTTAAAGGGCAGAATGTTGCTGGTAAAAGGTTTTTCAGAAGAATAGTCAAAAGAAAAGCCAGGCACAAAAAAATTTGGTAGTGATGATACTATGTGTGTATTCAACCACATTTAAATATCAAAAGGATTTAAATTTTTTCTGGCAAGGTGGTCTGATGAGTCCCTTGGAATTGGGCTGGGGATGATTGCAGTTTGTTGGAGATAGCTGGCAACACATTTGAACTCTCACATATAATTTGCCCAAGAAGTTTGTAAAATAATTGTGTGCATCCTGTCTCCATAAATGTTTGTAGGGATTCTTCTGCCTAAAAATATCAGATTTAACACAAAAACGTGCATCAGCCTCAGTCTTCAGATTTCAGATAATTTTTCATCAGTGTCATTTTCTTTGTCTTGCTGCAGAAACTGACTTGGTCCTTGTAATTGGTGCGAATGATACAGTTAATTCAGCAGCTCAGGAAGATCCAAACTCTATCATAGCTGGAATGCCGGTTCTTGAGGTCTGGAAGTCCAAACAGGTGAGATTAACAGAGCTGAGTTATCTCCTACCTTTAGCAAGCTTTTAAAAACATGGTTTATAGGATAAGCTAACAAGATTCTTCCACTATTTTGGTTTCCACAAGAAGCTTTTCTCCAAGTTTTCCAACAAAACAGTCAGTGCTTTGCTAGCGTGATGCACTGTTCGTGATTTTGTAATCATCATCAAGGGCTTTAGTGAGACTAATGATGACTGCAATAGAAATGATCAATTAGAGCATAATGTGATTAGAATAAATGGTGATCTGCTTACATCTGCAGCCCTGAAACATTTCTGTACAAATAACTGTTCTGTTGAGTTTATAGTTGACAATTTTAATACTGAGGTGGAAATACAAGAATTAGTAGTATGCTTAAATAAAATAAAAAATAATAATTAAAGAACAACAAATACCCCCCCAAAAAACCCAAACAAAACCCCAAAACAATGCATGGCTGAGTTGAATAGAGAGCTTAGACTGTCCAAGTTGAACCAACAGTTTAGTTACCTTAAGAGTTTTACTCTGATCTAAAATACATGTTGTCTTGGGGTGACACACATGTACTCCTGTTTCCTTGATGTGAAATCATTGATACCTTGTTCTGAATGCAGAAGTGGCCTCAGTTGTTCTGTGGGTTATCCATTCAAGTACTCAGTCACAGGCACAACGGTTTATCAGCAGTGTGTAGCTATATACTGCAATTTGAGAAATAAACATGAATATAATTAAGGTAAAGCTTCTCAGTTTCTCTGCTGAAGGTGCCGTTGTTAACTAATTTGACATTTAATAGCTAAAACTGGCTGAAACTTTTCTTTTTTTAATGTCCCACGGGCACTTCAAAGTGTGCCGGTTTGGCCAAAATCTAGTAATATAGCCCCTGAGAGAAAAACCAGGTTGCAACCACCCTTCCCCCCAACAGGGTTCGGGAAAAAAGAAATTTTTCCTCGAAGGAAAGTGAAAGAGATAACAACTATTTATTTTAACAAACACACAGGAAAAGGATAATGATGCTGAATAATGACTTAAAACCCCCGCTATAGAGAGAAACCTGGGAAGATTTCAGAGTCCTTCTGTAGGTGTGGTCTCTCTCCTCCTCGGAGCTGGTCGGTGAGGGTGTGGGCCCACCCCCGGGCCTCGGGGGAGAAAATTCTCCTGATGTGTTCAGATGTTGTTGAAACAGTTCAGAAGAGAAGAAGGGTAAAAAACCAAAGTCCCAGGAAACAAAATTCAGCTCTCCGTCTCACGCCAAGAAGGAAAAAAAACCAGCTGGCTGAAGAAAAAGCAAGCAGGGTGCTCCCTTCGTGCCTTCCGCAGTCAGAAGAAAAAAACACTGAGGAGTATATCTCTGTGTCCTTGAGAAGCTGCTTTGGAAAGTTCATCTGGGTTTTTTTTTTTCAAGCTCAGTTTAAAGGCACAGAAAAGGCACACTACTACTTTTTGGGCATAGAGCATGATAGGGGATACACATGATAGCGTCACCCCAAGACAAAGTCTCAAAACCCTTCAATGTTATGGTCATCAGTGCACATCTTGCTTTGACTTTATTACATGGAATAAAGTAAATGCATGTGTAATGTCCACAATCTCTTAATCTGAAATATAGCGTATTTACAAAAAAATGTTTCTGAAATTGGTCTGGATATCAATTTATCTGCTATATTAAAGTTTGAAATACAGTTTCATAGCAGTGAGCAGTCTGTTTTGGTCAGAGATGTCTCTTCCTCTTCCTTCATTTGGGGAGGTTGGTTTTGCGTTGTCTTTGTTTGAGGAAAGGTGGTGGCTGTGTGTGTTGCTGTTTCAAACATGAGCTCTTTGTGTGCAGGTCATTGTGATGAAGAGATCTTTGGGAGTTGGTTATGCAGCGGTGGACAATCCCATCTTCTACAAGCCCAATACTGCCATGCTGTTGGGAGATGCTAAGAAGACTTGTGATGCCCTGCAGGCCAAAGTCAGGGAATCGTACCAAAGCTAAATACTGATTTATATTCTGCTCATATTTCCGACTACAGTTTTGTCACAGAGGTCACAGAAAATTAGAGGTGGAAGAATCTCTCACTGTCATAAGGCAGATGGCTTTTGGAGAAGACTGCATTGACTCCTAGGAGATGTAGTTCAGTCAGGGGATATAGACTTTTATAAAAAGATGGGCAGATTAGCCCTTCAAACTAAATCTCCAATGAGACAATGCATAAAAGAATGAAAATGTTCTTTTTAAGGTCAACATTGTACTGTTAGAAGAGGGAACTAATAACTCATAGCCATCTTTAAGTAGTTATTGACTTCCTCCTTCTTACTGTCTGTACTTCTGTCATGGAAATTCACTGAAAAATACTGTGCCAAAACTTTATTCAGTCTTATCATCAAAGTTGTTTTTTGGCTGGTATGGACAATGCAACTGTTGATTTCATCAAAACTTAAAAATAAATTTCAAACAGATGCAAGCAGAAGCAAATCCTTGCATGTCCCTTCGAACTCAGGACATTCTCTGAAAGAGATGCTTACATGATTTGAGATCTAAGCATAATGTTCTTTTTCTTTTGGGGATTGTATGGATGCTGTGAATCAGGAACATTTTAGGAAAGTTACTTTTCTTTAAAATGCGGTTCCACTTTTTTATGGTGCACACTTATGTTAAATGAAACACAGGATATCAGGCACTTGCCAAGGAATCTTCAAGTCTGACAAGGAAATGTACATTTATTTGCACTGCTTAACTATTTTAAGCAGCTGCTATATTCTCACTTTTTTTCAGTCTCTGCCTTTTTAAGTGCCTGAGAAAAAGTATGGTCCAGTTCTCCACAGGCAGAACATCTTGCATACCTGATCTGTTCACAGGATTTGGACCACTGTGTTTCAGTTTGTTCACTTAGACTTTTAATTGTACTTACTACTCTAAAACTTAGTGATGCTTTCTTAAATAATATTCTTGTGATGCCGAAAAAACCACTTTTGAACGCCCTCTTTATTCTGCTCTTGTGAGATCCCACCTGGATTGCTGTCTTCAGCTCTGGGGCCCCCAAGACAAGAAAGATGTTGACCTGTCGGAACAAGTCCAGAGTAGGCCACTAAGCTGATCACAGGGCCTGGGCACCTCTCCTGTGAACACAGGCAGAGAGAGCTGCGATTGCTCAGCTGGGAGAAGAAAAGGTGTCAGTGACACCTTATATCACCTTCCAGTACCTAAAAGGGGCCCACAAGAGTGCTGGAAAGGGACTTTTCACGTGGGCATGTAGTGATGAGACAAGGGGGAGTGGCTTCAAACTGAAGGAAGGAATGTTTACATTAGATGTTAAGAAATTCTTTACTGTGAGGGTGCTGAGGCACTGGGACAGGTTGCCCAGAGAAGCTGTGGGTGCTCCATCTCTGGAAGTGTTCATGACCAGGCTGGGTGGGGCTCTGAGTAACCTTGTCTAGTGGAAGGTTCCCTGCCCATGGAGTTCCAGTTGGAACTGAATGATCTTTAAGGTCCCTTACAACCCAAACCATTCTATGCTTCTATGTTTAAGATGCTGGAGTTCATTAGAATTTTTCTAAATAAATAAGCTATTGTTTGGACAGCACAGAAACATACTAAACATAAAATGTTTTGATTATTTGACTGCTTACTAATCTAATTAAAAGCACTGTTTAATTTCCATAAGTCCAGCAAAGTTAAATTATGACATAGATTGCTGTTTTGTTTTTATTATAGTAAGTATACTTGAGTGAAATTCAAATATTTGCCTAATAACATGAATTAGTCATATTTCCATAATGATGTAGCAACTGTCCATGGTGACAAAAGCATAAATAGAAATAACTGTCCTTGTGTTAGAAAGCATTCATATCTAGAGAAGACAAACTGTTATGAAGTAAGTCTTGAAATTAATCCATCTTGGTTGATAGAACAAACTTTTTTTTTTAATTACACAATGCATAAAGACCTCGTAAAATACAGGATTTCTTCTTGGCTACCTCTGTTTTTATGTGAAGATCACTTGAAACACAGGTTTTGAATAGGTAATACTTTAAAAAATGTAACAATATACAGCGGATCTATCATTTTTGCAGATCTCTTTTCTGTGATTTGACAAAAAAATTATCATGCAAGCATTAATATGTTGTATATTGCAGGAAAAGCTTGTAACTGAATTTTAATTTAAAACATTGTGACAACTATATTTGAACGTAGCATGTATGGCCTCTTGATTTCATTGTGTTCAACTTTTCCTTCAGGTCTGCAAAAAATAGCAGGGAAATGGGAGAAGAGGGAAGACAAAGAAATAATTTTCCATCTCTCTCCCTCCCAACTAAGCAGAAAAAAAAGGGGATTTGAAGGGATCTAACATCCTAAAGCATTATATTTTGTCTTGTCAAACTGGCTGCAGTATGTATCATGTCTCTGCTCATAGGTAGCTAATAAAAGATCTAGCTTTTCTTTAAAAAGTAGCAAACAAGAGAGGGGGAACACTTTTTCATTTGTACTCAGAAAAACCCCCATACTGTTACTTTGGATCAATAGTACCAGGGTTCTCTTTAACATGTGCTTTACCATGGAACACTAGATAATTGCTGAAGTGCTAATAAAAAGTCAGTTATTTTTCTCTGTTGATCACTGTCTTTGTTCTCTTCTGTTGTGTTTCTTGAGTAGCTGAGTAGTCCAAGACTACTTTTGAAAGTTAAGAGAATCAAAGTGCCACCTAAGGATGTTGAGATTGAAGGCTGTAGTGAATTGAAATCATAGTAAAATATTCTTTGTTTGTTTTTTTTTTTTTATTTTTTTTTTTTTTTATTTTTTTTTTTTTTCGTTGGTTTTTTACATTTTTTCCTTTTTGGTATGNTTTTTTTTATTTTTTTTTTATTTCGTTGGTTCTTTACATTTTTTCCTTTTAGGTATGACTGTCACCTGACTGTAGGAACTTCACTTAGTTTTTCTAGTAAATGAAGACGGTTAGATAACTGAGAGTGATTGAACAAGATGTGTTCCTTTTTTGAGATTAAAGAAAAGAAAAGAAAGCTGTAATAATCGACTGGTCTGAGTAGTTTATTTTCTAGTGGCTGAGGTGTGAGATGAATCCTATCCCTTTAAGCCAGGTGCCATGAAAGTTTGCTTCAGTTGTTATTTAGTTTACAAGACTGTTGAGTTGATTGCTCTGATGATTTCAGTTTCTACCTTCAATGTGAGTGATAAGTGAATAATTTTAGCCGTCTGACAGTCTGTTCAGTAATATCACAAGTCTGACATGCAGCTTTCATGTTTTCCTTAAGCTTCAGTGAAGCCCAGACTGGAGGTCTCTTCCAGAGGCTGCAGCCTGGTGCTGAGTCATGGAGTAACCTGTCTTCCCTCTTGGAGCATCCCACCTGGGGATCAAATACAGAGAGCCTATGGGTTTGTAGTGTGGCAGAGGATAAAGATCTAGTCTATATCCTGTGGATGTGCCTGCTGCTTTGAAGGTTTTTCCTTTCTCTACCCTATTACCAGCTTCTTATTATCACCCGAGAGGTATTTGCTCTAGCCTGCCTCAAGCAGGCTATGACAATCTGACCAGATCATGGCAAAGCAGTGCAGCAAGTACACGAGTAGGGAGGACACTTGTCTCTTACTCAGCTGTGGAACTTTTGCAGTTTGCAGTGTGTGTCCATGACTAGCTGAGACAACTTTAATCTTTGCTCTGGGTGTTTTTTTACTTCTTTCTTTTTTTACTTTTTTTTTTTTTTTCTTTTTTTTCCTTTTTTTTCTTTTTAGTACAAATTGTTGCATTACTAAAGTTACAGAGAAATTTAGTTTGGAAAGATCCACTAGAGATAATTTGGCTCAGTTCCCTGCTGAAAACAGGTCCAATTTGATTAGATTGGTATAGGCTTTCATTTGACCATCTTGGTGGAGATGTCAGCCTCACTGTCATTACAGTGTTTGATTCTTCCAGTTGGGAATAAATTTTTTTTTTTAAATTTTAATTAGAATTTCCTTTTCAACTATAATTAGAATTTCCTTTACTGGAATTGCCTGCAACCTTGGGACACCAGTTTGCCCAGTTGTCCCAGTTTCCAGCAGCATTTCATACCCTTTTGCAGGCTGATGTGCTCCCCCATCTCTGGAATGCATTAACTGTGCAAGCATCCAGTTTATTCTGCAATACCCACCTGCTGTTCTTATCTTAGACAAACCACACTGAACATCAGAGGCGGCTGAAAGGGAGGGGATGGAGGAGATGTGTGGGGGGAGGATGGACTGAAAACAGAACTAAAGCCCAACTATCTTTCATCATTGTTCCACTCTGCTTGAGCCAGTGACTTATTTAGATCAGAAATTAAAATTAACTTTATAAAAATGGTATTTCTAAGAAACACACTTCTTACTTACTGGACTGAGAAGTACAAAATTTTTTGTGCTGTTAAATTGGCTTTGAAATTTTTTGTAAGTAGGGGAATTTTACTGTTTACAAAATGACAAGGTTTCTGTTATGTGATCTATCAATCTGCCTCTCAGATTCTTGCTTTAGTCTATGATGTCGTTTCTAAAATTCCAATCTAATGAGTCGTATGTATCCTACTATATTGGTTTCATGCAGCAAGCATGTAATTCTGATCCATTCACATAGAGAAACTGGGGACTGAACCTGCTTCTGTATTTTAGTTAGAATTTAAAAAATGGCATTTGGAGTTTTATCCACTTGCTAGGTTTTGGGTTCTGTTGCAGAGCACTCTTGGAGAACACAAACTGGATGTTTCTGAAACTAAGATAGAAGATATTTTAGCACCATGAAGGAACAATCAGTCTGTAGGACCAGATTAAAGGTCATCCATAGTAAACACCCTTAAACAAATAGGAATGGATTTCATATCCTCAGCACAGAAGGCCTTGTTTGCTAGGTTTGTTTCTAGAGTGCCAAAATAGCTGCTGAGGTAGTCTCCCAGATCTACAGTGCATGAGAGACAATGAAGGGATATATTTCAGTTTCTTCCATTCTAAGGCTCAGTTATTTGTAGTAAGTAAACTTGACATTTAAATTCAAAGAAACACACCAAATCAAGAGTGTTTTGCACCACCAGCACATGTGAGCTTTTGGGTAAGTTTTCAAATTCTGCAGGAAAACTTTACAGGAGGAAATTTGAATACTGGGAGATCTGTGCCCTCTGTTCTGTACCTAAGCAGTGCAGTTCAAATACTCATTTCATAAGGCTTGCAATGAGTATTGTTCCATCAATATGATTAGTGTGGGGTGGTTTACGAATAAATAAATTGCAATTGATAATAGCTTGCATAATCCAACTGCTCTGCAGCTGCCCAGAGGATATATTGCATTGCTGTTTTAGGCTATTGCGATAAGTGGTTCTTCCTGAGAGGAAGATACATACTTAGATGTTTTCATAAATGGACTTAGTAATATTTGAAGCTCCAAGTTCTGAAAAGGTGATGTTTTGGAGCAGCAGAAATAACCCTAAAATACTAATTTAAGGTATTACTTGAGAAATTAGGAAACTAATTCATAGCCCTGATTCCAGGGTTTTTCATCCTAAGGATTACTAAGGAAAGAGCATTTTCTCCAGTTGCAAAGATAACAAGGAATGTTAGCTAATGAGAAGACAGTGACCAGGAAAAATTGTCAGAGGAAACAACTATTCTGCTTTCTCTAATTTCACTTTTGCCTGGAGACAGATTTTCCCTGACAATGAGTGGGATCATATTCTTCAACTAAACATATGCAGAGGTATATTTGTGTTCTTCCTTTAATGACAGTTCATTGGTTTTGTTTTTCCCCATACACTCCAGGACTGGATGTAGACCTCTACATCACGCTGAAACCTGGCACTTCAGAGTCCAATTTTCTGCATAGCATATATAAATTATATGCTATTACCCATTTTTACTCACTTGTTAGAGAAATGACTGTGTGCACTCCACATTATTAATTTTTAAATTCACACCTCTTGACACTTTTTTGAACTCTGCAGACTATACTTCTGCAAATCAGTTTTAATTGGAAAAGGATATGGAAAATAGCTATTAAACCTTATTTACCAACTACAACTGGTTTTAGAATATTATGTGAACAAGGTACGAAATATGTCTGTTACTCATTTTGATAATAGGGTCAAAATGGGCCAGACAAGGAGGGGAAAGGAATTGTATGTCAGTGAATTAAAGTAGTCATGCTGTAAAGATCAGACCTTTAACTCACATGTAAGTACGCCTTTGAAAATAAGGTTATACATGATGCAGTTCTCTTAGATGTGCTAAGTATGACATTTACTAAGTGTGATTAGACATGATACTGTGAAAAGGCCCTGTATGTCTCCTGACCATTTTTTCCTGCCCTTTGTTGACAAAACCCCATAAAGCTGGTTATTATCCAGCCATTTCCCTATTAAAGGAAGCAACAAAGGAACTGGAGGACAGAAGGACTGAAGGGGCTTCACACTCAGTAAGAAGTGTGTTCTGAAAGAAGATTGAGGTTGAACTCTAGCACAGCATGAAATTAAGTTATTCTATTACATGGTCAGTCTAACCCATAATTTAAAAAAATCCCTAACAGAATGGAAACTAGCAGCTAACGAACATAAAAAGCTCAAGCAGATGTTAAAGCTGTCTCATGCAGTAATAACTTGCAGTTGCCTATTCCCCCTATTAAAATATTACAGATGTGGGTAAGAAAAGCCATTTGGTTTTCTGATTTTACATTCTCGGAAGCTCATTGTTGTTATGGACCATGGTACAGTGAACTTCAGTTTTCAAGAGTTTTATGGTGGATTTGTTGATGTATGGACACAACACAGGAAGTCTCTAATTTATAGACACATCAACAATCCTTATTTTTCATTATTATTTTGTCCCCCAAAATAGCCATTGAATGTTAGTTTAGGGAACCATAAAATTTGATGTGATTGAATTATATCTGAGTTTTGAAAGCTGAAAAAAAGTGTAAAATATGCCAACAGATGCAATGTGCTATGTATTGCTGTAATTTTCACGTCATATTGCTGATGTAACACTGACTTATTTTTTTAAATTTTCAGAGATATCATAAGCCACACTTTATACCTGGTCAATTTGATCTGTGAAAAGTGTTAAGCTTATCCATGGAGCTGCTGAACTTTGGCTGTAGACCTCAGAACCACTTTTTTTTCTGCTGGATGATGTAGCAAGTAGCACGTGTTGTCTTTTTACCTACTCATTCCATTTTGTGTTTTGTGTGAAATTATCATGACATTTGGTACTTAAATTCTAACTCTTTCTGAGGGATTTAATTTCTGTTGTCCACCTTGGAAACTAGTCATCTTCGCATGTTTTTTATGCAGCTGATCTTACAGGAAACCCTACAGTAGCCTCACCTTATGTCCTGTATCTCTAACTCTGCTGCCATGTTTAGAAAAGAGGGAGCTTCCCATTTCTGCTGGACCAGCTGCTGTGGCTGTTCCTAAAATGTTACTTGGCTGCTGCTCATTTGTCTTTACAGTGAGGGTGGTGAGGCGCTGGCACAGGTAAGCCCCTTGTGTTCATTACAGATCTGAATAGAATAAATACGGCCTGAATGGGAGATGATATGAGAGAGGAGCTTCAGTTTTGATGTGGAAACATGCCCTAGTTTATTGTGTTACTTTGGGATTGCATAGTCTTCATGTCAGACATAAGTTGCAAGTCCTCAGATTTAAAATTAATTTCATTAAAAGATTAGGCAAAACAATGTTGGGATGAAGTTGAAGTGACTGAAGACCAAAATACAGTTTGAAAACCTCAGTGTAATAAATGGTGTAACACTGCACATAAAAAGCCTTGCTTTGGTTATCCTGCAGATGTGCTGGCTTGATCTCCCTAATGAATTGCAGTGTACCCCTCTGAATAAGAAGGAGACATCTGAAATTTTACGTCTTTTGTTGGTGACATGAGAAATGAGAAAATTTTCAAGAGGGGATGAGTTTGACTTTTATAACAGTCAATTCTCTTTCACTCTATTCAAGGACCAGCTCTGTGGCTTTGGGCTGAACAGTTAAATCTCAGTGTTTGGAGGGGCGTGATATCCTTCCATCTCAGAAAATGTACAATGGCTTACAAACAGCAACCATTTTTTAAATAAAGTAAGTAGTAGCCTTAGCAACACATTGTTTCTGTGCATGCATTCTTCTCAAAATAATTGTCTTCAAAATTGTCAGCTCTTAAAAAGAGAAAGAAGAAAGCTGGGTCTTTCACTAGTCAGAACCTGGAACACATATAGTGTACAGACTGGTCCCATGCTGCTCTTGTGTTTATAAGGTTGTATTCTACCCTCAGATCTTAATAAACCTGTAGTACAGCCTTCCATGGATAAATAGCTTCTCACTCCAAATTGCTGTAAAAGCTTTTTAACCTACTTGTTTCTTTAATTTAGGAGTAAGTGCTAGTATATGAAAGACATATATTTGAGAGGTTGTTTTGTTAGAATTGTTCCTACAGACAATGCTTTTTTTTCCTCAAAAAACCCTATGCTGGTGAGGTGCAAAAGTTAGTAATTGAGCCTTAGTTTTCAACCAATATCTCTTTTATTCAATCTCAATATATTTATTTATCTATTATCATTATATATTTATTTATATATTATCAATATATTTATTTATTTATAATCTCAATATCTTTTATTTATCTCAATATATCTTCAAATTATACTGATTTGACTCTCATACAGACTTACCTAATATATTACAAATTTAGGACAGGGAAGCAGCTCAGGTTTTGATCAGTTTGACATTAGGCTTACCATACCTGAAGACTTACGTTCTTTGCAGGAAATACCGAAGCATTCTGTCCGAGTTTAAATTCATTAATACTTTTCCATTTCCAAGCAGAGTTAGTATCAACTCCCTTTTGTCTACCTAGCTCCAAAGATTGCTTCCCTCCTGTCTTTTACTTTTAAGAGTTTAAGTTGCCTTGGGAATTACTGTGATGATGTTGCAGTATAAATTTTACTGGGTTCATTTCGTGGGTGAAAATTAGTTTTGGTAATTTTCTTAATTGTCTGCGTTTTGTGTTGGAGGAGGTGGCCATAGTTTGTAGGAATAAAAACATGGGAAAGAATTACCATGCTTTGCAAGCAATTAAATTGTGTTGAATAAAAATATAATAGGAAGGGAGCTGAGACAAATAGGAGTTGGATATCTAAAGCATTTTTTTTTGCAAAAAACCTTTAGTGTTTTTACAATAAGGTTTCAATAAAATAAAGACATAAGATACTTTATCCAGACTGAATTTGATGCTGTATCCAAAAATTTCTGTGCTCCTTATAGGAATTACTTGAGATTTATCACAGTATTCACAAGCTTTCAAAAAAAAAGACATTTAAGAAATGTAAATATTGAGATGTTTATCTTTGAAATATGACATTCATGTTTTCTGATTAATGAGTAGATAAACCATTGTCCCTCTACTGGATTGTATTTGTTGTGTAGAAAATATTTTCAGGGAGCCCAAAAAAAGAGATGGTGGAAAAGAAAGGCCCTTAATAACAGATCTTTATGCCCCAGGGCAGGTTTGATTCTTCGAGCAAGGGAGTCCCAGTTTGCCTCATGTCTGCCCTGCGAAGGTAGTACTACTTTAGAAGAGGACTTATGATCTTTGTCACCCCAACTACTACTTAAGTGTTCAGAGTGTGGAACACAAGTTCCCACAAAATAAGACCTTTTAAGGCTAATATTTTGCCATCATTTATTAAAATCCTGTAGAAATAAATACTGTTGAGGTCTAAACAGTGGAGGTAGAGTGCTCTGCATGTGTGTTGTAGTACGTTGTCAAAACCTAGGTTTCAGCAGATACGTATCTCCACAAACACATTTTGCTCAAATATCTATGACTTTTACATATGTTGCTGCCTGGTTGCATATTTAGAGACTTTTTTTGAAAGCTTGGTCCAGAAATGTCAAAGTTAAGTCTCTTTGGCTTAGCTTGTATTCCCATTACCACTGAGAATTAACCTTGTGCAGAATGTGTAATGGAGCAGCTATGACATTGTCTTCTGAAAAAGACCTTTCCCTCTTGGTGGGTTGGTTGTTGCTATTGTTTGGTGGTCTGCTGTTGTCGTAACAGACTAAAAATGAAAGGGAGAGTTGACATCTTTTATTAGGCAACTGTTGTAGTTGGGAAAAGAACAGACATATTTTTTCAGCCCTCATTTTCTTCCTCTAGTCAGAAATGGCCTTGTAGTTAGCTTTGAAGTGTGCTTAGCTTGAAATATTGTCTGGTCCTTTCCCAAGCTATATTGTTAGGTCTTACACTCTTTCTTCTTACAAAACTTGCTTTCCATGGCATGTCAGGCAAGTCTTTATAAATTTTCTTATTGCTGTGGGATCTAAAATTATTGAACATTAATAAGGTACTAAATATATCTAGTGGTTTTTTTCTGGTATTTATTCTTAAATGAATGCCTATTTTCCTTTTTCTCTAGCAGCAGTATTTGTTAATCTTATTTTAAATCCTAATGTCTTGAAAATTCTTAAACAAGAATTTAAAATTGAATGCACTTGTTTCTATTGACACAGCAAAAATGAATCATGTTCCTGTAAGTAAGCAATAGCAAATAAAAGAATATGTGCATTCATGGTAAATAGGTATAGATGATATTTCAATACAAGAAAAAAGGGCAAAATTTTTAAAATACTATATTGTACTTTTTGGCCTTTGATGTCTTTCACACTAGAGTACTTGATTTGAACGTTTTATTAAATATGTCTTTAAAGTTAACTGAAACACTTCAGCCTCTTATAGAATTACATATCTTACAGTATTCTGTCATTACTTAACTGGTTCATTCGGTCCAGCCATAAACCTGTCACTCATCCATGTCCCTAAGTGACATGTAGTAGTTTTCATGGCACAAACAGTCAGTAGCTGCCTGTGGATGAGACCTGACCTGCTTTTCTGTGCTGTGTTCTTTTTCACTGAGTTCTGGTGGTAAGAACAACAGCAAGGTCTAACAAGTCCCTGATGCTGTGACTGGGCCTTGTGCTTGTGACTGTCACAGGAATCACTCCAGAGGGTCCAGGTTGAAGATCTGCCCATCCCCATCTTCTCTGGTGTATAAATTCAGCCCATGTGATATTATTGTGAGCAGTGTTCAGGAAAACAGATTAATGAGATGATTTCCTAGGCCGTTATGTAACTATCTCTTCTGAGAAAGTTAGTATGGAAATGCTTGATATTTGAGCTCATAAAAATGAGGTTGAATGTAGTTTATAAATACAAAAATACACCATAACAGAATACACAATACCCAGGAAAAATGCCTAATGCTGCTTCTATGTTCCATTTCCTAGTCCTAGAATAGCCTTGCTGGGATTTTTTAGACACAATTTCTAAATATGCCTTCTCAATTCAGCTGTTCAGCTGTGCTTTTTTGAGAGTATTCTATGTAGCACTTTGAGGATTGATGACAGGTAGCACATTTCATCAGACTGCTTTTGGGAAATCAATTTTCATTCTGCCTTTTTGAGGATTAAAACAAGCTGCAAAATAAATAGCCTTGCAATCAAATTCCACTGCAAACCTGAAGATCAAAATCCTTATTTAAGTGTGATCTGGGCTATCTCTCTGCCTCCCTAATCCTTGTGTCAGTCTCCTGTATGACTTTTCTAGTGAGGGCCCTGAAGAAGTTCTTTTCAGTTAGAAAAACTGGTTGACTTGCTTTGGGCACTTGGAGTAAACAGGGAGCAGAACAAAGGAAGAAGAAAGATGTGGGTGCTGGGGCACCTGGCTTGAGAGCTGAATGGTAATTGGCTGTACCGGCCACTGGATGTCACTTGTTCCACATAAATACCTCTGAGAAGCTAAATGTCTGGCAGCAGAGACAACAATCTGTGTGTCTGTTGGGAACATGGAAATGGTGTCTAAGCAAGTACGAGCAGCAAAACTTTTCTTTCACTGCTTTATGCTTTTCCATATGAAAATCAAGAGAGCTTAGTTTGAAGTGACATCTTGTTACTTTGGAGCACAAGGGGCTTGTGCCTGGCTTTTGCCTATGCTAGCCTTCTTAAGTTTGGATGCTGGCTTTTCCTGGAATGTGGAACTATGAGGCAGCCATCAGGAGGGTCCTATTTCTGCCACCACAGTCCTGGTCTCCATCCCCTTTGTAGAATTAACAGTGCCTTGCACCATAAGTTAAGTTAACAGAAATGTGGTTTTCACAACAATGCTTCTGACCTTCTGTGAGTAGGTTTGCCTTAAAGATGAAAATGTGGGTGAAGACAAAGATACATTAAAGTCAGAGAAGGAAAAGATGCAGAAAAAAAAAAACAAACCAAAAAGAGAGAAAAAAGATAGAAAGGAACAAAGCCCAAGTGGAAATATTCTATTCTTGATGTAGTGACCATTCACTGCAGAAATTATCTAGCTAAGGAAATTCACATCTTGGAAAAAAGTGTGCAGGCAATGTCAACACCAGTCAAATATTTACCATCCTTCTGTGTATTATCTTATGTAGTTACACTTGATCGGGTCATGAGCTGTGGAAACAGAACTGTGCCTGGATGTACAGCTTGTCTGTCACCTCCTGAGAGGAGGCCATAGCCAGGCGGGGTCGGTCTCTCTCCCCAGTTAACTAGTGGCAGGACAAGAGGCCACAATCTTAAGCTGTGCCAGGGAAGGTTCAGGTTGGACATCAGGAAGAATTTCTTCTCAGAAGGGTTGATCAGACATTGGAATGGGCTGCCCAATGGGGTGGTGGAGTTGCCACCTTTTGAGGTGTTTAAGGAAAGACTGCACGTGGCACTTGGTGCCATGGTTTAGTTGGCAAGGGGGTGTTGGGTCATAGGTTGGACTCAGTGATCTCAAAGGTCTTATCCAGCCTAACAGACTCTGTGATTCTGTGTGATTCTGTAATTGCATCATCTATCTGACAGCAATCAAAAGTCTGGTATAAAAGCAGGAAGGGCATTTTCCTGACTGATCCACACATAACTGTGTCAAGTCTTTTTCATGTCAGTGCACATGCAGGTAACCCTCAGCCAGGGCACACTGTCTCATCACTTCTTTTCCTGGCTAAATTTTCATCATTCTAGTAAGTAGGTAAACTAGGTAAAAGTTTGTATAGCTATGTAAAAAAAGCAAATAAAAATAATTTTCCAAATATATTAACAGAATGTAATATGAAGACATGTAAAATAAATCTAAAAGATACAGAATGCATAATATTAGCTATATGTATAAATAATATCCCATAGTTAGTGAGTTTATGTCAATACAGACTTTCTGTAATGTCAGGGTGTTATTTTCTACTGAAATGCTTCCTGTCTAAGTGTCAGGTCTTACAGTGTTACTGGTATTTCAGATGTAGAAAGATACTTTGTCCTTAGTGAGGCGAGGTCTACTTCTTCAAATGACTTCAGGCTGAGCATGTTTTTCTCATGTGAACAGAGTTGTTCTGAAGTGTTACTGCATTCTTGGAAGTAAAAACAAACAGCCAAAAAAAACTGTTCCCTGTCATCTGGGAAAAAGGATTTAAAAAATCACCCAGTGAAAAGTCAATCCTGACTTTTATTTCTGACCAAAACTTATTGTTCAAAATGAAAATACATGTTATTGCATCTTACAAAATTCTGTGCATTTGACCTGAAGAATGGGATTTCAAGTGTGGATCCAATCTAAAAATCAGTAATTAATGTTAACAATTTCCTCCTACTTTTCATTTCCTTGAAACTTATGGCATAAACACTGTAGTGATAGTGCCTTTGCAGAGTACATGAATATATTTTTAATATGATTGTATTTGTATGTTTTTATTGTGTTTTCACCTATTTATAGTAAGTTGCTATCTTCAAGTTTTATTTATTGCTTTGGACAATTTTTAGTTTTTACAGCAATGTATCAAATATCGCAGGTGTTTAAAGCTGAAATAGTAATTTTTTCCCTTTTATTTGTATTTTCTGCATCTGATGTCATCTGCCATTAAAACTCAAGTAAGGGTCACTGCATTGTTGAGTCTTAGGCAGCTGCTGCTTACCAACTCTACAGGCTGTTCTGTTAGAGAATGGTCTCTTTCTGAGGGTCTTTCAGTCAATCCAAGTGTTTTTATGTCTGGTCTTTGATCACATCTTTTGTAAAGGAGTTTTGTCTCCTCAGTTCTGTTGTGTCTTAGTACTCTACAGTGAAGTTTGAAGTCCCAGTATTTCATTACTTTGTATAATATAAATTTCCCAACAGCAAAGGTTGCCTCTGTCTGGTTATTATAACACCATATGAGATACCAATGGAAACAACAGAGCTTGTTTACTCTTAATTACATACAGTTCAAGCAGTGTATAATACAAACCTTTGCTAATTTTTTTTCAACAGTTAAACATATTGGTCAAATTTGGTAAATGATGCCCTAAAGGACTGTGCTACAGATTACAAGAGCTGTAGGAGCTTGTAAGCCGCTTTATGACACTGAATTTTAATTAAAAATACTAGGGGACCTTTTGTAATCACACACATGTCAAGAC
The DNA here is from genome assembly GCA_013397725.1 of Rhagologus leucostigma. Classification (NCBI taxonomy): domain Eukaryota; kingdom Metazoa; phylum Chordata; class Aves; order Passeriformes; genus Rhagologus; species Rhagologus leucostigma. The sequence continues at coordinate 375,890 of VZTD01004147.1, read as the reverse complement.
TGGGAAAGAAAAGAAAAGAAATTTAAAAAATCACCTTTATATTTGTACACTTCAACATATTTTTTTCTTCTAGCAGCTATACCAGGATATTTCAGATCTTCCCAATGTAATTTGGATAGGGAAGGAGACAGCTGTTTGCATGACAGCTGTTCATGGAGCAAGGCTTTCATGTGCTAGGTCTCCATCCCTGCTTTCAGAAGGAGCCGTATTCACAGTTTGTCACTTTCTGTAATGGCTCCACTGGTATTCAGTTGGTGTATCATTTCACATTTGAGGAGGGCAGGGGACTGCAGGTAGATAGTGACATGTATTATGGCTTCATGTCCTCTTTCCCTGCTTGCCTTTTGTCCTCTGAGCAGCGTGGATTTCACCACAAGCAAGCTATTCCAAGTAGTTTTATTTTGGTTGGGGTTTTTTTGTGCAGCTTTCTACTTCACGTGATTAGGAATTTCAGGAACAAGAACAAAGAGATGTCAGGGTTAGTGTGAGGTGAAGTTTCTACTTCTCCCTTGCTTTGCTGGATAACTGAGGGACACCCCTCTGGACTTTTTATTAATTTCCTTGTCTAGCAGTCCTGTAGGTCTTTTTGTTTTGGGGACTTATCCAGTTCTAAATTATAGATGGGTACACACAAGCAACTTGCTTGTCTTGATTTGCATCAGCTCCTTCCAAAGGAGCTCTTCCACAAGATTCACAGAGGATCTCCTATGTCTGATCCATAATACTGAAAATGTAATTTAAGGAAACATTTCCTAGCTGTAAATTCACATCATGTAAACTCGTAGATTGGTATCCCAACAGAAATGTATGCATATAATAGTACCAAAATACAGCAGATCCTTAGGGTAGTAGTATTTTAGTCATACAAGAGCCCAGGGCTGTAAATTTTACTGCAGTCAGGTTACAGACACTGTAAGTGATGAAATGAAACAGTACCTACTTGAGTTCCTCTTCATGCAAACATTTCAAACAAGCTGAGGGAAAATGAGTAATGCATGCATTAGTGTTCTGCAGGGTGATATATTCATTACTTTTTTTAAAGTGTTTGGTGGACCTCTTTGTGAATAATGATAAAATACCAAGTCCTTCCAACCTGCTGAGTGTCAAAAAATGGTGGAAAAACTTATTTAGGTTTTGTTTTGTTCATTCTTTTTAAAGCATATGTGTCTGTGTACTTTAAACTCCTGATAGGCTATTAATGAAAACAGGTTTTTTTTCCCTTTTTCAATTCTTTTTTTCGTACAGCAAATAATCAAGCAGTTCTGCCACTGGCAGCTCAGAAAAAAAGTAGAGAGAAGAAAAATTCAGGCAAAATAGTGTAACTAAAAGTCATTTTGTCCAAAGAAAACAGGTAAGGAGATGAGACTATTTTGTTGAGTTCTGCAAATATCAAAATGACTCATGTTGTGACAGTGGGTACATTTAGCTCCGTGATAACACCTAGGAAAGTCCTGAGTTCCATGTCCTGGTAGACTCACCAATAAATTGGAAAAAAAAGTCTTTGCATGGAGTGTGAACATCCTCTGTCAGAGGATCCAGGCTGGTGAGGTGACCATAGCTTAGAGGAAAAGGTATCTTCTTGACTCAGCTGAGTAGAATTCACTTCTCCCACCCTTCTCCCTCCAGTCAGGCAAATTCTGGCATCAGCTCTCTTATGCTTGTGTGAACAATCCCTTTCCAGCAGAAAACCTTTATGACTGTGTGCTCAGGAGAGCAGGCCCAGCTGAGAGCTCCAGCCTGGTGTTAACACAGCCGATGAGCCTCAGCATTCACACGGACTGGGTGGATGACCCGCATGTAATGCTGGATTTCATGCTGCACCTCTGTAGGCATAGAACTGTTGGGGCCTGAGCCCACGAGGAATCTCTGTCTACAGAGCTGCAAGGGTTTGGAGAGATTTCATCCCCCCCAGGTCAGGCAATGGGGAAGGACCCGCTTGCACACAGCTTGTGAAAGGCAGGCGTTCCTTCTACTGAAACTGCGCAAATGGACACTCGAATGCATTTCAATAGGCAAAGACATGTGTAGTGCTTTCTCTAATTAAAAAATGTTTATGCGGATAATCTCTTAGGAAAATGGGGAAAAACTATCAATTTTCCCACATTTTGAACTCTAGAACGTGACCCTGATAGGAGAATTACTTTTGCCAGCAGATTTTTTTTCACAAGCAATACTCTTTGGTCTGACATTTGAAACTTGTGCCAAAACCACTGGGGTCAAAAGGTAGAATTAAAAAATTCCAAAACTCCTTTTTCCTTTCTTTCCTTTTTTTTTTTTTTTTCTTAAGGAACAGGTATGTCTCTCTTTACAGAAATTAAAGAGATGGAGTGTTTTTACTTACTCAAAAAGTTACTTATTCACTAGAAGTTTTACAGAAGAAAAAGTTATTTACACACTGGGCAAATATGTTCTGTTTATCTGCCAAGACAATTCTTGCACCATAGTAATTCCTTCTGAAGAAACAAATGTCCCCTTTCACATTACAGCTATGCACAGTTTACATGAATTTTTCCAGGACTCCACTTTAGAAAAACTGCAGCAACACTTACATGTTTTTCTTTTCCTTCATGTGTAAGCTGTGACCTTTTTATCATGGCCCCATGCTTATACAAGCCAAAGCACTGGTAGGTGATAACCTGTAGGTGTTATGAAAAGTACTTTGCTAAACAGAAGCACTGCAAATTTTGTTAGAGAAAATAATTTTACCACATCTGTGTGAGAAGGACAGACCAGAATAGGATTTAGGAGCTCAGACTTGATGCAAATGTGGGACTGTGTGATCCATGAAAGACACCTTTGATATTTTAGTTTATTTTGGGTCCCCTTCTATCAATGTTAAGGGGCCCATTAAAATTGAAGCAAGTCTCTTAATATTTGTTGTGCCAAGAATTCTGGTATTGCCTACCAAAGAATTCTTTAAATAAAATCTTCAGCCTGGGCTGAGTGATGCCCTTGGGGTACCAGCCCACTGGGAATTCTCCTAGGATGCTTAACCCCAGTGGCCCAGTGAAATTGGATTCCTCCCAAAAGAGAGTTATACAGATGCTTTATCTTAAACCAGTATTGACACACAAAATGTCAGCAAATAACATATAAAACAAACTCCTGCTCAGAGCAGGCTCTGGAAGTAGAGTATGTAAGCCATGAGGAGACATCCTCCTCCTCAAAGGACTAAGACATGTCTCCAAGGAAGTCCTTAAAGTGTGGACTTCAAAAACATCTCATACTTTTATTATATTTCAAACTAACCTTGACATTTTAACCATACCAGGCACAGACTTTTAGAAAAGGGGTGCACAAGTTTGAGTTGTGAGACGGGAGTTGGTTCATCTCTTTCTTTGGTGAGTTTAGTGCTGTAATCAAATTTATTGCTCCTGCTGGCCATGTCTGTAGATATACCAAATTGATTGTGCTCAAATAAACATCTGTAACACAAACCTTTTTTGGGGCAGAGGTCTCTGACCATTACGAGTGGCCAGAGTAAAGTTGGTTTTGCTGGACTAACACCCTGCAGGTATATCACCTCCACCAAGAATTCTCAATAAAACCCAAGAAGCATTTTTTAAAACTCATAACTGCTCAGATATTCTCAATTTCATATCTTCAAAATACTTTGCATATCACTAGGATTAAGCATTATTTGCTTTGAGTCACCTGTGCCTTGGAGGCCAGCAGCTACAGGTTTACTTTTAGTCTTGATAGTGTCTTACTTTACTGAAAAAATACAGTTTTTTCTTGCTAGCAAATTCCTTTTCTATTGGAACTGATGTACTGTGTCATTCACAAAAGACTAGTGATATTATTTATGTGATGTATAAGATGGGATTCACAGAAAATCTTCATAGATTTTAGCTGTGCAGAGTGATATTATCTTGATAAGCAGCATTTTCTAAACGTCTTGTGGAAATTGTAACTTTCTTACGCTGTCCTGCATTTTAAAATGAAGGTAAAAATTACCAGAAATTAAATGTGCAACACAGGTTTGATACAGTAAGTTCAAATGGAGATATTTCCTGTAAGAAATGCGTCATTTTATAAACATATTTCCTTTTTTTCTGGAGAAGAATTTGATCAGCATTTCCTGTGTTTTAATACTCTTGACATATTTGTTATGATTGGTCACAGGAAAAGTAGCTAGACATTTGGCTAGTGGAAATGGAAGATATATTGTTGTTTTCATTACCAATGGTAGCTTCACTGTTAGGACAAAGGAATGTATTTTCTTTTAAAGGGCTATAAGTTTCCAGATTGTAGGTGCTCAAATGAAAAGCAATATTGATATGGTGTGTGATTAATACAAGATAAAACATTAAAAAAGAAAATTCTGAAAATATTTTAGTTAGGTTTTTTTCCCATGCATTTTTTCCTGCCTGTGAAGTGAGAGTAGGCCTGTGTGTTGGACTTTCGAAAAAAATCTATTTGGTTTCAATTACCAGCTTTCATAGAGTAAATGTTTCTTAGAAATGCAACAACATTAGGGAATACTTAAAATTTGAACCATTCTTTTTGCTGGGACAGTTTAAAATCGCCTTAAGTTTTGTATTATCTTTACCTTTTTGTTTAAAATTTTATTATTAAATTCAAAGTTTAGGCCTAAGCTACCCTGACACTGTCTCTTTAAGGAAATGTCAGCATATAGTAAGCACTCTGGATATGCTTTAAATTTTACTATTGTACAGGGCTTTCTGTGGGGGAGGGAAAGGCAGGAGGGATTTTGGACAATTCAGAGCAAAGGGGAAGAAAACCTAACAAATTCTTGGGTGCTGTCCAATTCCTGAGCTAAGCCATGAGCTCCATATTTGGCTTGAAATAAGGAATTTTCTCCTCAACAGCTGTCCCTGGAGTCAATATAAACTATTCTAAAATATTTAGTTACCAGAGGAGAGGTACTACGGGAGACACAATCAAACTGTTGTGAAGCACTGGCCATTGCAAGGGAGCCCTGATTCACAGACTGACATTGCATAATGGTGCAGCTATTCCCCTGCATGCTTCTAATATTATCCATGTTACATAATGAGAGGGCTTCCGAGGCACCCAAGCCATTCTTTTGGGAGGGATGACACAGAGATCAATAAAGCTGTTTGTAAGGAAGGAATGCAGATCCAGGCATGATGATAGAGGCTGAATTACCTTTCCTTTATTCCTAAGAAGACTTCAAAAAAGAAAGTGTGGTGTTCACCTCTTAGCCTGTCTTGGTACTTTTTAAAACTTTACTGCTCTAATAAATGATGATTTTTGGAAACAATACTTTCTGACAATGGAAGAAAGCCAAAACCCTGTTAAAACCTAAAAGGAGCAATAGAACTGAAAGTACCCTTTGAGTAAAATTTTACCATTTTGAATGAACTATGTGTTCAATCTATGTCTTGAAATGCTACTTTAAATGAAGTCTTAAGAAAGACAGTACTTTTCTTCTTTCATTTGTAAATCCTCGTAAAATCAGGACAAAAAGTTCTTCGTAATATGCTGCTTGACTCCTCAGTTGCTGACCTGAAACCTTATGCTAATTCAGTGTATGCAACTGAATAATGAACTGAGACTGCGGTTACCTACTCTAGGTTATATATTTATGCTGCTAGAGAAGCAGCAACCTTACTGTGTATTTAAACAATGTATGAAAGAGGGTGCATGCAAATGAAGAATGTCAGGTAGATATAAACCAGAACTGGCTGGAGTAAAGGGGCTGTGAAGCTGCATCTTCTCTTATGGAACATTTTGCTGTCTGCTAAAACATGTGTGTATTTTATTATTATCAAGGATGCTGACTATTGTTGAAACCTGAAGTATAGACATAGAAGGCTTGGATGTAACTTCTGCAAAGCAAGTATTACCAGAATGCATCACTGGAAAGAATGTTTTTTGCAAGATTTCTCCCCTTAAGGGCAGTTAGAAAGAATGCAATAAAATGGGGTTATTTTGAACTGAAATGCAACAACTGGCAAGATCTGTCTTGCAGCCAATGCAAAAGATTAAACCTGGCTTTAGGTTGAATGTGCTATGACACCAAGAGGTTGAAACTAAAGTCTTTAGCTCACAGGTATTAAATAAAGATCGCTGGCAACAAACTCATTCATGTTTTGGATGTTGTCTGTTTCCAATGTGGTTAACCTCATTCTGTTAAACTGAAGGACTGTCTATACTGTGACTAGAAAGAGCACAGCACAGAAACCTCCAAACCAACAGCTTAACATTTATTGCAGAAAACAGAGATGGTGTGGGAAGATGATGGTAAGGCACAGCAAAAGGAAAATAGACAGACATAGTAAACATATAAATATATGCAATATATAAGAACACAAATAACTGTGGGTTCTGAAAAGATGAGAGTTTTTCTTGTATTGCCCATGGTATCTGGAGACTGAGCAGTTCCAAATAATGGCTAAATTTTATGTTTTCTAAAGTGAGGCAAAAGTTGGTATTAGATTTCTGTAAATAATTGCTGTCGACCTCAGCAAAACTATTGCCATGAATTAATGACTGTATCATCTTAAAATAATATCTAAACATAGGAAACAATTTTTTACATTAAATGGAACATATACTTTGGTGTGTAGTAACTTCTAAATGAGAAGGAGCCATTTCTTAGGGACAGTGTTCAAGAATCGTTTTCTCTGAAGCCATGGTACTGGTTGACACAGCTGGCACGTGCAGTCTGGTTCTCACCTCTTCCCAGCAGCCAACTATCTGGTGCAGAACCCACAGTAATGTTCTGCATCCTTCCTAAAGCTAAATGCTCATCAGCCTTAGGACAGCTAAGGTGATCTATAGGTAAAAGCACAAAGAGCAGCATTGTATTTAGTTACCTTTGCTGCTTGTAGTTGCTTTGGCCAGCTTGCAAAACAATGCCTTTCACTTCTGCCCTTTGCAGAAAAACTGTCTTTGGCTCTCCAACTTCCAGTTCTACATGAAGAATAAATTAAAAGGTGTTCAAAAGAGATTCGGTTACATTTAAAAAACTGAAATGCATGCTCGTGCTGTCGGTGAAAAACCTGCTACAAAGCAGAAAACTCAAGGCAAAAATATTTAAATTCATACAACTGCATCTCTGTTGTAACCCCTAAATGAAGTACATTCCCTGGAGATAAATCGATTTCTTTTTTGCGAGCATATTCTTCCAGTAAAGTGCTGATATTTTCTGCCTCTGCTTGCATGATCTGGTCCCCTGCAAGAATTTATGTAGCATAAGAATATTCAACATTTCAAATGAAATCTCCTTGGGGAATTTGTTGTCTTCAAGTTTTATTTTGCATAATATAAATTGGGCTGTTGACACTTGACGAATAATAACAAATACTAATTTAAATAATGTGATAACTTCATTTAAAAAATATAAATGGAGGTCTGTTCTGAGAAGTCCTGAATTCAGGGTTTTAATTTAATTATATTACTTAATATATAATTTAACTTTTCTGTTCAAGGTTTCAAATTAATAATGTGTGGTTTTCAAGTTCCAGACAATTGTTGATTTGTTATGGGACCTCTGCAACGTAAAATGTTGCTTAATCAGCATTGATTGACAAAATTGTTGACAATCTGCAGTCTATAGTAAATCACCTCTTATTTCTGGGAATTTTACTGAACATACACTTACAAATAAAAATTAGGTCACAGCTATCAAATGTTGGTAATTCATATCTGCTGAAATAACTGATTTTATAAAAATATCCAGTAGAATGCATACTTGGTACTTGGGCAGAACCTACACTCAATACGGAAGCAAGTTTATAAGTATTAATGTGATAAAATTTATGATGCCCATAACCTTTCATTTCTGTGAATGTAAAACCTTGAGTTTTAAAATTGTTTGCTGTTAGAAACAAAATGAACTGGATGGAATTCTGCTTCAGACTCAGAAAAGCATTTTATGGGACAGTTAGGGGGATTTTTTTATTTTCCTCTGAGGACAGTGCTATGACCATAAGGATGAAGGTCTTAAGTGGATCTGGTTTACCTTCATTTGGTTCAAGTTTGCTCTAAGTGCCTACAGATATATTAATGAGACGTATAGCTGTACTAGTAAAACAGGTCTCATAGTGCCTGGCCGTGGCCCAAACCAGCTGGTACCCTCACAGAGGAGACCCAGCTGTGAGACCTTCCAGGAACCATTCCCAGGACCTGGTTTGGATGCTTCTACCCTCTTTTCCTAGGGGGACTGGGAGGGGGATACATGTGGTGTGCTCTGTGCATGGCTGTTGGCCTCAGGACCAGCAAACAGTACCAGTCCTGCTGTGAATACAGCCAAAACATCCAGCAAGGCTGAATGGAGCATTCTCCCTCTTGCTTATAGAAACCTTTTGTGGGCAGGAACAACTTATCACTACCTTCTGGAAAAACACCAAATAGGNCCCCCCAAAATCTGTGCACAGTGCTTTAGCAGGCAAGTGCATTTTGCAGGGGTTTGCTCCTTAGTAGCTTATTTTCTCCCTGCTCTGCCCAAAGCCTCCTCTCTGAGAAACTGTGATGTATATTTCCTTTGCCATTCTGGGCCTTATTTCAGTCCTGACATGAGCTGGGACTGTTTCTTTTCAGATCATGCAGAGCTAACACACCCCAGGGTATTACCCTCCAGAGTCTTCCATAAATGCAGGTGGACAGACAGCTCCATTTATCTCTCCAGCAGACGTACTGTCTCTTCCTAGTAGCTCATTATACTGAAAAACATAATTTCTTACACACTTTTCATTTCTTTTAGAAGAAAGAATGAAAAAAAATTCCTCAAATCTTATGACAGTAGTACTACAGTGAGAAAAATAATGTATAACCATGAATTTTGTACGTAAAATATTTACAGTGAAATCTAAGATTCTTTCCCCTGGGCTTGATTTCACATTAATGTGTGCCAAAAGCAGGACCTGCAACACAGTCTACTGATCATTTCAGTCTCCCATAGAGTGGTGGGTCCCCAGGGCACCAATTATTTGAGTTATAATATATTTGGCATTCCAATACCCCCATCTGAAATTCATAATCTCCAGGACTAAGAGGTCAAAAAAACATTTGGAAACAACTGAAAAAGGCATTTTCTTGTTGTTACTGTTTCTGGGATTAGTGTCGAGACATTTTTCTTCTGCAAATTTTAGTTCAAAATGTTCTGCTGCTGCATCTCTAGCCCAAATCTTCTTGTGAAGAAACTAGTATCTCTTGACTAGACCATAAAATTGAGACTAGTCGTGGCCACATCACCTTCCTTTGGGATTTTCCCAAATCTGACAGGCTAAGTAGGGTAGGGCATGTTGGGAGACTTCTGGGGAGAGGCTGCAATTGAAACTAAGGGCAATCAGCAAGTCACTTCTGTCATAGCTTTCCTGGGCTTGCACTTAGTTTTTGACACAGCTTCTTGTTTCTCAGTGTGACTGAAGCAGTGTCTGGTCACACGCCTAAGGTCAGCTGCCAGGTTTTTGCGTGACTCAGTGGTGTGTCAAAATGCTCTGCATCCACACTACCCTTGTCCTTACCCCATCATCATCATATGGTAGACATTGTGCAAGCTGGTTGTGAGGCTTTTATTGAGTGGATCCCCAGAGTATGGGGGCTATCCTAAGCTGTTGCATAATGGTGTGGTTGTACATCTCTGAGATATGTATGCTCTGCTTTTAGGGGCCTGCATGGGCAACCCAGACAGGCAAGTGTGTTCATTAACCCTCCTGCTTGCACAGGATGGTAACAGGCTTGCTATGGGTTGTGAATACAGCCTTGAAGGACCGCAGGGAGCCCCTTTGGTGCAGAAAGTAAGAGTGATCACGTGTTTCTACTGGTTCTACAAAGTCGGGCATCTTTCCAAATCTGTTGTTTTGTGCCTCGGTTTCCCACTGAGTTAAAATATCATGCCCTTGTCTTCGAGAGGAGCTCTGAGAACAAAGGTACCAATGAGTGCAATATTCTAGGGTACCATTGCAATAGAGGCCATTAGTGTATTTCCTTTCTTTTATGTGACAAGACTCAGATTTCAGATGTCCTTTATTAATTTCTTGGCTTTTAAGTGTTTCACTTTGGAAATGATGTGACAAGTAAGTACACTGTCATTTGGTAACATTCATGTTAGAAAAACACCAGCTTGGACTTGGTAAGAAACTATGGAAGGCCTAGGTATTTCTTATAAGTGTTGTAAGTTACACACCAAATGACATATGTCTGTAAGACAAATAGTTTTTCACTTTTTGAAATTTTTTTCAACACCATCAATATGGTGTAAATTTTGTTAAATAAAGGTTTTGAGTCTGTGTTTGTATTTTCCCAGGCTCTTTTAATGCCTGAGGGAATAATTTATAGGGCTATAATTTTGTGGGTTACTGTGTTATGACCATTTATAAATGTCTCCTTAGGGCACTAAAAGGGCCAAGAATATGTAAATACAAACACAAAACAGAAACAAATACCTGCAACATGAAGAAACCTACAAGGAGAGAGACCATATGGCCTAACAGTTCAATTCCACTTAATAGCTCCATTCACCTCCAATTGAAATAAAAGCATGTTTTACTACTGACTGTGGCAAAAGAAGAATTGAATGCTAAAACCTCATCTATAATGTGACAAACACCTAACTTTGTGTTTGATAGTATTCATACTAATGTATATATTTATTTTTTTATTATTGGGCATCAGTGCTTTACTACCAAATATAACTCCTTGTTCCCCTTTCCCTCCAAGTTTACTAATGAATGTTTTGCAATACTCCTTAGCTTTGGGCTTGGCTGATTAATAAGCTCTGTATGATTTTTTTTATGTTGGAGTAGTTAAAGGAAACTATTGGCTGGGACACCTGATGGGAGTCAGGCACTGTGGTTCCTATTCGGTGTTTATAGAGAGAGATACGTGCTCCCATGTGGAGAAATGGGAGTTTTTTGCTGGGCTGAGCTGCCTTGTGGAAGCACACACCTTATTGTCCAGAGCATCCAATAATCGGTCATGGGCAAAACATTTCTTCTCAGAGCATTTTTACTCAATCTCTGTCCTTCACATCGATTTCTGAGCACTGATATGGCTAGAGAGAAATAAAAGAGAAAATAAGCAATAAAAAATAATGAGGAAAAAACTTTTCCCTCCCTCTTTCCCAGGCTTGACTTCTCCTATATTTGTCAGGGTTAAACTCAGTCTGTCCCATTTACTCTGGTCAGATGACAGGTGACACAGAGGTCTGGGGTTGTGTGCATAACTGTTTCTTCTGCTGCTCTCTTCACTTATTTATTTTGTTCTGTCGCACTTTGCTTCTTACAGCATTTCCTCTGCTGCTGTTTGTTTCTTAATATTTTTCTTTGCTGCTATTTGCTTCTTCATTGTTTGTTTTTATTTGGTTTTTTTTTTTTTTTTTTTTTTGCTACACTGCTTCTTAGTGTCTTTCATGTCAGTTCCTGTTGGTCATAGCCTCTCAGGTGTCTCCCTGTCTTGGTGTGGAATACCTGGGGCCTGTGGTCCCACAGAGATGTCCCTGTTGCTGTGTGGGTCCCCTGTGGGCTGCAGTCCCATGGAGGTGTCCCTGCTGCAGCCTGGGTCAGCTGTGTGCCACTGTCCCTCAGGGGACTGAAAGGTGTCTACCATAACCTTGAGCTGGCTGATTGCAAAGCCTCTCTTGAGGAATGATTTTTGAGCCATCTTGGGATTCTGGAGAGGTCCCAGCTGACTGGAAGATGGTGAATGTTGTCCTGATCTTCATGAAGGGCAAGAAGGGGGACCTTGGAAACTACAGACCTGTCAGTCTCATTTCAGTGCCTGGTAAAATCATGGAAACAATTATTCTGGGAGGTATTGAAAAACACCTGGAGGACAACACAGTCATTGGTCACAGCCAGCACAGCTTCATGAGAGAAGAGTCCTGCTTATCAAACCTGATTTGCTTTTATGACAAGGTAACCCACCCAGCTGATCTAGGAAAGCCAGTTGATAACAATGTTTTTGGACTTCATAAAGGCTTTTGATACTGTCTCTCACTGTATCCTTCTGGACAAAATGTCCAGCTCACAACTGGACAAACATACCCTGTGGTGGGTGAGCAACTGGCTCATGGGTCAGGCACAAAGGGTTACAGTGACTGGGGTGACATCAGACTGGTGACCTGTCATTACTGGGGTTCCACAGGGCTCCATCCTTGGCCCTCTGCTCTTCAACATCTTCATAAATGACTTGGATGCAGGACTCAAAGAAATACTATGTAAGTTTGCTGACAACACTTAAATCGTGAGGAACTGCTGGCTCTCTTGAGGGCAGGGAGGCCCCGCAGAGAGATCTCAACAAAACAGAAGACTCAGCAATCACCAACCATAAGAAGTTCAACAAGAGAAAGTGCCAGATTCTGCATTTGGGATGAGGCAACCCCGGTTTTGTATGTAGAATGATAATAGGCTGCTGGAGAGCAGTGTTGTGGGAAGGAAGTTGGGGGTCCTGGTCGATGGCGATTTGAACACGAGCCAGCAGTGTCCTGGCAGCCAGGGGGGCCAAGCGTGTCCTGGGAGGCATCAGGCACAGCATTGCCAGCTGCGCAAGGGAGGGGATTGTCCTGCTCTGCTCTGCACTGGGGCGGCCTCACCTCGAGTGCTGGGGGCAGTTTTGGGTGCCACAGTACAAAAAAGACATTAAGCTGTTAGAGAGTGCGCAAAGGAGGGGCATGAGGGTGGTGAAGGGTCTCGAGGTGAAGAAGTGGTGTGAGGACTGGCTGAAGTCACTCGGTCTGTTCAGTCTGGAGAAGAGGAGACTGAGGGAGACCTCATTGTGGTCTTCAACATCCTCACGAGGGATAGCAGAGGGGCAGACACTGATCTCTTCACTCTTGTGACCAGTGACAGGACCTAAGGGAATGGCCTGGAGCTGAGTCAGAGGAGGTTTAGTTTGGATGTCAGGAAAAGGTTTTTCACCCAGAGCATTGGAACAGGTTCTCCAGAGAAGTGGTCAGAGCACCAAGCCTGTTTGAGTTCAAGAAGCGGTTGGACAACACTCTCAGGCACATGGTGTGACACACGGGGTGTCCTGTGCAGGCCAGGAGTTGGACTGGCTGATGTCGATGGGTCCCTTCCAACTCAGCATATTCTATGATTAATAGTTCTATGTGAGCATCTTGCATCACATCATATCTTGTGAAGCTTCTCTCCACTGTGAAATGAAAATTTCTGGTGTGCTTTTAATTCCTTTGGAATTAGGTTCCTGCAAATACATGGAAAGGTATTCCCTTGCTCTTTAATTCTCCACTGTTAAAAATGAGTAGACCACATATATGCATAGCATACATATACAACCTGTAAACTGTGAGGTACTCCTGAGGTTGAGGGCATATGGACAAATGTCTCTTTGAAGAGATGTCTTTTCCTTTATTCTATGATAAGATTTTGTTAGTAACTACCTGCAAAGGCCTTGTGAACCAAATCATGGGCAGTAATCCTGCACAGGTCTAACTTCCTGGCTTTATAGAGAAAAATGTTGGATGAGTTAAGCTCTGTGATTTAATGATTTAGGACAAATGTTTTTCTATGAGGAGTCTGAGAAAGACAGTTAATGAAATCAAGGCTTTGCTTAGCTTATGTTTGCCATACATGTCTCCTATCTTCTCTGCAAAAACTTCGAAGATCCAGAAGTGGAAAATGCCAAAAATCATTGGTTTGGGCCATTCTTCCTCTTATTACATCTGAGTTTTTCCAAGAAATCCATTCAAAATGGGACAGGAGGCTGTGTGAGAAAGTTTAATGGGGCTGAGGCAAAGAAACCTACCTTTTTCCCATCAGAGGAAACTTTTACTAAATGGCAAGAAAATAAAAAAAAGTGATGTAATCAGGAAGCTTTTTCAGCCACACTGATGGTTTGCAGAAGGGTAGGTGCCATATGAACAATGCTGCATGAGCCTTGAAACCTCCTGGCAAGAAAATCAGTTCTAAATGAAAAATCCTTGCCAAATGCACCCTGTCATGTTTTCCATCAGTAGAACTGGATATTTGTGTATAATTCCTGTGGGATTGGAGGATGGTAATGTATACACACAGAAAAAGTTCAATTTCAAGTAGCTGCTAACATTCAGTAAACAATATGTTCCAAATTCCTTTCAAGGAATATACCAGATGGCCCTGTGACAGTCCATTTTTAACATCTTAAAATGGGGAGAATCTAGGCCCTTGTTCTATGAGGCTTTGTGGCCAAGGCAGGCAAAACACACAAAGCTGCTGTTGGTACTGCAGAGGCACATAGTGGCAGGGGCACTCTCAGAAGCAGTTGAGATGCACCTGTAAATTCACTGACTTTTAAAAAACAAAATAAAATCCCTGCTCAGGGTTTTTGCAAAGCCTCACACGCTTGTGTTTGTATTTACGCATGCTCATAGTGAGCAGAACTTTTGGTTAGCCACATGGCAGCACTGAAATCCCTATAATCAACACTGAAATTACAGAAGAAAATTCCTCTATGTTTAACTCACATTTTGTTTCTTGAGACGGCACAGGCCATAAACATCAGCCACCAAACACACTGCAGCTCATCCAAACACACAGAATTCCCTTTTGGCTTTAAGAGTGCATGGAAGCATGTGGTCAGCCCTTGTTACTCTCAGACAGTCTTTTGCTCACTTGCCATTAATGTCATCAAGCAAAGGAACTTCTCAGTCTTCATTTAAAGAGAAAGACATGTGATGGGCCATACTTGAGAGCCAAAATATTTATCCAAGAGCTTATGCAGTACTTCTGGATGTTAAATAAACACACTTCAAAAATAATGAGAGTAACTTAAAAATTGTGATTTGATGCATCATAAAATGCCCCATGCTTTCCCTTTGGACTTTGAACTTTTAGACATAAGGGACATTCAAGCATTTTTTAAACCTCAGCATGAGAAACCTCATTTTGTGCCCAGGTCATCTAACCTGTGGGTTCATTTTAACCACATCAGGACGTCTTCCAGGATATCTTTCCCATCAAGAAGTGTCTTTGGAAGCCTGTAGAGGGAGTTTCTGTCTGCTTTAATTCTGTAGGAAGGATTAATTTCTTGGGCACATCAGGGTTTCCATACAAGCTGAGTGTTTAGGGTAAGGACTGAACGCCCCTCTTGTAAGCCATAAACTGAGATTCTTCATGAGCTGTGATTTTGAGAAAATGACAATATACTTGAATATTCTTGATGAAAACCTGTGAGTTGCTAACGCTATGAAAGAGGAAAACAATCACACAGTTTTGTTTGGATTACTTACGGCCCTGTGGCAGGGCATATCACCCCTCTCCCCACCACAGGTGGCCAGTGCAGATAGGAGAGATAACCCAGGTGGGCAAGGCACAGCGGGTAGCATCTCCTGGCACCAAAAAGTCTGCCAACTTAACAGATGTGGGAAGAGATAAAAAACATAGGTGACTAAAAGGCTGTTTTTACACTATTAAAGTACTACAGTTTATCACAGAGGCAGAAGTCTCTTACATGCTCCTTGAGAACATGTGAGAAGATTTCTTCCCAAAGTCTGGACTCAGATTTTGCAGTTACTTTTCTGGAAATTGAGCGAAAGGATTTCGATGTGTGGCCCCTCAACAATTCGGTGGTAAGAAACATTGGATCCTAAGTTATACTATGTCTTAGCTACCTGTAAATTTAATGGTATCTTTAACATCGCATGTAATACTAGTATTCCCTTTTTGTCTTATCCCTGTGTAGTGGGTGCAGTTCGAAACTGGGCAGAAACACCAATTTAGTGTAGTGGGTTTGTTTGCACTTTTTACCTTCTGTGAGATAAGAATTAGGAGGAATACAAAGCAAGCTCTAAACTTAAAGAACATAAAGAAGTTTATTAACAGAACTAAGAGAAAAAAGAATATTAAGGGTCAGGCTAAACCTTCAGAACACTTCTCTTCCCCTCATCCTCACCCCTCCTCCCACTTACAACATAAAGACACAAACTTAGGATTATTTCAGTCAGTTTACCACCTCTATAATAGTCTTTCATCAGTTCACTTAGGGAGAGGAGTCTCTTTTGCCCATGCTATGGGGCTTTTCTGCAGTCACAACACAACAGCCGCCCAGTGTGGTTTTCCCTTGACATGTGTGAGTCCCTTCCCTCGACTTACAGCTTTCCCCACAACCGTTTTCGAGGGTTCAATCTCAGCTAATGGGGTATTATTTTAAGGATGAGCTATTCAAGAGCAAAGGTTCTCTTCATCCACCTCTGGGATCATCTTCATCTCTAGGAACAGAAGTCTTCTCCTTCCCTGGGAGCAAGGATTTTCACTTCATCACTACCTCTCTCTGTTCAGGCTTCTCA
>VZTD01004147.1:304049-359611 GCA_013397725.1 Rhagologus leucostigma | reverse complement strand
GAGTTGGTTTCTGGTGTAAAGTTTCAGTTCATTTTGCCGCACCAGGGAAAAGTTCATGCTGCCCCCCACGGAGCCGCGGACCGTGGCCTGGCCTCTGCCAAGCCAAGATGGAGCAGGGCTGCGCCCCAGCCCTGCTGGGCCTCCGCGGTCAGGCCCAGCCAGGCCTGGCCCGGCCCGCTGCGCCGAGCAGGCAGCCGTGCTACCTGTCCAAAGGGCCGGAAGTAAGAGCGAGTTCCCGCGTCTCCCCGGGGTTTAAATACGTAAATTTTTGAGAAGCGCTATTGGTCTAAATGACAGTCCATCAAGTTCAAGTTCAAACCACCACACCCTGTGTAGTAATAGTCTGTTTTATGGCTGTTAGCTTTTTGTTTATTAATAAATAATTTATTCTATAATAGACTGAATCAGCCATTATTAAAGAACTTGCAAATGAGAGTGGGCTTTGGGATGCTGGCCACCTCAATAACACTACTGCCTGCTGCCAGAGACCTGGGCAAAAAGGCAGGGACTGATTTAAACCCACATCATCCATTCATAACAGGCCCGTAAATTCCTACAGCTGTAAGTAGAATTACCTTAACTTCTCCTTACCTTCTTACTTTTTCCTTTCCTCCTCCTTACCTTCTTCCCCAATAAAAAATTATGATTAAAAGTTTTGTCATATTTGGTTAAGTACTACTAATTGTCAAGCCACAAACAGTACTCAGAAGTAGTTGCATATATGGCTACCCAGTGTTTGTAAGTTGATTTTCCAATACTTTCTCAAAGTGCAAACGATGAACTTGTTTACATTACTGCACCATGTCTATAGAGCAGCAAGATGGCTACTGGCTGCACCTATCACATCGGATGGACACACTGGATTATGTGTATTGACACATATTTGGATAAGCTTGCTATTGTGAATCTTATGGAGAGCCTGCTAGGAATTGGCAATGCAGTTTTTTCCAGTTCTCACAAGATTATTTGGCCCTTCTACAGATAAAACAGGAATTCAGTCTTCCGACTCCCATCAGTTAACTTCACTAGGGGATTCTTCCCCCTGAATGGAGGCTAAAATGATCTTATTTGTGATTATGAGGTGAATATGTGTGATAGATGTTGAGCTTAACTAGCAGCAAAGAGGAAAGGTAAGAAAGGATTTTTTCACATCACTTATAACAGAAATGGTCAACCTGGAGGTCTGTGAAGGCAGATCAGTATATTTTTTTTGTTTCTTCGTTTTGTGGTTAGGAATTTTTTCAGGTTGAAAACTAATCATTTGCATTGCATTGCTGTTTTCAGTCCCTGACTATCTGGGCAATGCTGGAAGCAAGCACCTTCAGCTAATAGTCTTGCTCTTTGAAATAAGAAATAATTTCAGTAGGAAGGATATAATTTATTTCATAAAAGCTGTCTTTGTAATGTTAGCTCCTCTACCATTGCTAACATTGTATACTGTCCCAAACAACCACAGAATCATTTACATTGGAAAAGACATCTGAAATCATAGAGTCCAGCCTTTAACTGAACATGACCTGGTCAACTAAACTGTAGACAGCACTAAGTGTCATGTTCAATTCTTGCTTGAACACTTCCAGGGCCGGTGACTCCACCACGTCCCTGAGGCAGCCCATTCCCATACCTGACAACCCTTTCTCTGAAGAAATTCATCCCAGTGTCCAACCTGAATGTCCCTTGGCACAGCTTGAGGTAATTTCCTCTTGTTCTGCCACTGGTTGCCTGGAGAAGAGGATGACCCCCACCTGACTATAACCTTCTTCCACATAGCTGTAGAAAGTGGTAAGATCTCCACCGAGCCTCCTTTTCTCCAGGCTAACATCCCCAACTCCCTCAACTGCTCCTCACAGGACTTGTCCTTCAGACCTTTTACTAGCTCTGTTGTCCTTCTCTGGACTCACTCCAGCACCTCAATGTCCTTCTTGTTCTGTGGGGCCCAAAGCTGGACACAGCACTTGAGGTGTGCCCTCACCAGTGCCCAGTACAGGGGGACAATACCTTCCCTGGTACTGCTGGCCACACTATTGCTAATCCAAGCCGGGACGCCCTCGGTCTTCTTGAACCTCGGCACAGACTGGCTCATGTTCAGCTGCTGTCGACCAGCACCTCCAGGTCCTTTTCCACTGAGCAGCTTTCCAGCCCTTCTGTCCCAGCCTGTGGCACTGNCAGCACCTCCAGGTCCTTTTCCACTGAGCAGCTTTCCAGCCCTTCTGTACCAGCCTGTGGCACTGCCTGGGGTTGTTGTGACCTGAGAGCAGGATCTGGCACTTGGCCTTGCTGAACCTCACACCACTGGCCTCAGCCCATGGATCCAGCCTGTCCAGATCCCTCTGCAGAGCCTTCCTGCCCTCCAGCAGACCAACACTCCCACCCAACTTGGTGTTATCTGCAAAGTCACTGACGGTGCACTCGACCCCCTCATCCAGATCATCAAAAAAGATATTAAGCAGGACTTGCCCCAGCACTGAGCCCTGGAGAACACTACTTGTGACCAACTGGACTTGTATCCACTTATCATCTCTCTCTGGGCCCTGCCATCCCACAAGATTCTAACCCAGTGAACAGTGTACCTGTTCAAGCCATGAGCTGCCAGCTTTTCCAGGAAAGTGCCATGGGAAACAGTGTCAAAGGCTTTACTGAAGTCCAGGTAGACAACATCCACAGCCTTTCCCTCACTCACCAAGATGGTCACCTGGTCATCAAAGGAGATCTATTGGTCAAGCAGGACTCACCCTTCCTAAACCTGTGCTGAGGCCTGATTCCCTGGTTGTTCTGTATGTGCTGCATGATGTCACTCTGAATGATCTGTTCCATAACGTTCCCTGGCAATGAGGTCAGGATGAAAACCCTGTAGTTCCCTGGATTCTTCTTCTGTCCCTTCTTTTGGATGGGTATCACAATAGCCAACCTCCAGTCATCTGGGACCTGCTTGGGTAGCCAGAACTCACGATAAAGAGTGGAGAGTGGCTTGGCAAATTCTTCTGCCAGCTCCCTCAGTGCCCTCGGGTGAATTCTGTCCAACTCATTAGAGCTGTGGGTGTTTAAGTGATGCAGCTTGTCACTGGCTACTCCCTCGTGTTTTACGGGTAATTCATTCTGATCCCCATCCTGTCAAACAGCTCAGGAGGTCGGTTGCCCTGAGGATCACCAGTCTTTCTCTTACAGATTGAGGCAAAGAAGGCATTAAGTATCCCAGCCTTTTCCTCATCCTTCTTGACAATGTTGCTCTGCATGTCCAATAAAGGATGGAGATTTTTCCTTGACCATCTTTTTTTCATCAATGTACTTATAAAAAATACTTTTTATTACCTTTCACAGCAGTGGCCAGGTGGAGTTTTAGCCGAGCTTTTTCCTTTCTAATTTTCTCTCTGCACGGCCTAATGACATTATTGTACACTTCTTGAGTCACCTGCCCCTTCTTCCAAAGGTTATAAACCCCTTTTTCTCTCTGAGTTCCAGCAAAAGCTCCCTGTTCAGCCAGGACAGTTTTCTTCCTCACCAGTTTGTCTTTCAGCACATAGGTACGGCCTGCTTCTATGTTCTTTTATGATTTCCTTCTTAAAGTATTTCCAGTCTTTTTTTGTTGCTATGGATTGTTTCCCAAGGGACTCTCCAAGGCAGTATCCTGAACAGGCCACGGCTGCCCTCTGGAAGGTAAAGGCTGTTGATCATCTTTCTTACTTTGGTGGCAAGCAAAAACTCTATCATTTCATGGTCACTATGCCCAAGACAGCATCTGACCACCATGAACTGCTAAAGCCCATAACATTTTTCCTACATGTCACACCCCATCCTTTGACTTTGTGCAGGACTTCAAACACAGAAATAAGAAAGCAGGATCTAACAAGGGTGACATTCCACTAAACTGGAGAAGAACATATTTTGAACTCTATGAATAGAAGTTGAGTTTCTGTTCTAACTGGTGAAAAGCATTGCCTTGCCCTAAATAATCTGTGAACTGAAAAGAAAATTTCACATTTTAAAATATGGCATCAATCTTTATGACATATGAGTAGAAAGGTTCATCACACTGGTAGTTTTATTAGTTGTGCAAGCAGTCTAACTTCTCTTGACAAGATAACAAAAGTGTCCTAACATGATTCCAACACTACTTGTTAGATATAGCTATAAATTTGTGAAGCACTTTTAACACGTGTGGTAATACTTTGTATTTCAACAGGGACTGTTATCTAAGACAGAAGACTTACAAATACTAATTAGGCTTTACAAAATTCTTGTGAAGTAAGTGTAATAAATATAGTGATGTTAAGTTTAGATGAAAGATTATCCAAAATGTTAAGCAATGTGTCAGTACAATAACCCAGTGCTTGATTTAGGAATACAGCTCTCCAGTAAATGCTCTCAGCCTTTAGGCTGCACTGGATTACAGTTCACTGGAACTGTAAATGACCTTAGAGCAGTCCTGATTTCTATGGTAAAGATGCCTTTGTGTTCTCTGTCAGCAAACTGCAAGGCAGCAAGTCAGCCACACTGGAACTTACCAGAGAATTTGATGCTGGAGCAGTTGCATTCAGTAATGAAAACTAATGATACTTGATGTGGCATTATATGAGAGGGTTCTCCAACACAGACAGAAATGACATGGTTGTTTTGAGAGTGGGACAGTCTCATCTTGGGAAAGTCAGTTGAGTATTCAGGCTTGACTTTGAAGCCTTTGATGAGAGAATCATGTCTGGTCTAATCTTTGAGTGACGGGTTCATAAATGCATACACTAGTGTTCACAGTAACACTAATGGTCACATTATGCTCTGCTGATTTGCTTCGCCCTGCTCATCTAATTTCTTTAGAAATTTCAATCCAGAGATGAAAGAGAAAAATGCACAGTATGTTGTAAGGACCAAAAAGAGATTTTGTTTGCAAACTCTCCTGTTATCAAGCAAGGCACCAGAAAACTACAGCAGCTCGTGTAACTTAAAGAGGTCACATAGCATGACAGAATACCACTGTGTAGATGAAAATCTGTTAATGTCCATGGGAGGTAAATGCGGATTAGCAAAGATACAATGTCACTGAGAACTGCAGTCCCCTGTCTTCACTCCCTTTGCTGGTCATCTCTCTGGAAATCATTTGCTACCAAATATGACTACCTCTCCTGCTTTATGTGATGGTGTGACTAGTAAGCAGAAGAGCAACAGGCTTCACTTCTTACTAGGGAATTTTTCCAGAGAAAGATGAAGCAAGTGTTCAGGAATTGCAAACTGATGGTGAAAACAAGGGTAGATACGATGCCGTATCTCTTACTGATAGCTGCCACAGCAGCACTGGAACTCTGGGCAGCTGGGGCAAAAATTGGAGTAGCCTATGAGCTATTTTTAGTGCAAAGCAATGCTTTTGACTGACCTCTTTGACTGAAGGCCACTGATGTTCTGTGCATCCGGCAGGCTAAAAAACTCTCTGTAGCCATTAACAACAGATGGTAATGAACATTACTAAGACCATCATAATAAATGTTTGGAATCTTTGTTTCTGCCACTTCCAAATCTAGTAAATTTGTCGTGATAGTTTCATTTCAGGTCCCAATGGAAAATAATCTCTCTTTAAAATCTCTGAGCTTAGTTATTGGTATGTGTTTTTTTTTTTACAAAAGAATGTAAAAATTTTAATCTTGCATTCATAGGCAAGATAGTCTTGCCAATTTCATAGACATAAAAACTACCTTCCCACGGCTGAGTAAAACCAAAATTGTATAGCTCTTCTAGCTATACAATTGAATTTTCTCATTTTCAAATGTCCTCTCTTGTGTCAAAAACTTAACTTCATTAATTCAGGGCTGTGTTGTGGTGTGGGAAAGGGCTCTGAGGTGTGATGCTGACTTATTCCCAGCAATGCCACTCTTCTTTTGGTAGCCTATGGTGTGCGACCTTCCAACTTAGTGTGTCTGAATGTCCCCTGCTCTTTGTTCACTCAGAATCCACACTCTCTTTCCCTCAAATTAACAAAAAAAGGGATTCTAAGGGAAGTCCTCCTTCTCGTCTTGGGATAGCATTGAGGTAACAATAAACTCTGGTGCCCCACACTGAGTGCCACTTTACTGCCGTGTAGGTGTCGACGGAGAAACTGCTGCTTGTTCCAAGGGGAACCTTTAGCTAAGGAACCCCTGGCGGTGCTTCTTGGCACCTCGCAAGTCAGCTCTCTCACCCGTGCGATGGATACACGCAGCCACGCTCACACTGAGCCAGCTAGCTCAGGCGACACTAGAAGTAAAAGAGTAAGAGATGGCCCCTGCCGGAACACTGGAGTTTATTGTTACCTCAATGTTGTCTCAAGACAAGAAGGAGGACTTCCGTTCATGATACACTTATAAAGGGGTACAGGAGGGAGGCAGGGTAATACAACAACAACCAAGGGGGATAAGGAGGGGGCGGAGTGGGGGCTGTATTACATCGTCTTCAGGGATACAAGGGGGTCTGGCTGCTGGCCAATCAGACAGACCAAATCTCCATAGAGTCACAAGATCGATGGGTGAGGCCTTTCTCACTGAGGTAAGGTGGAGTCTTACACTTTGGAGCCTGTTCACCAGCGGGCTCCCTCTGTACCTGGGCTCTTTGGCCCCCCGGCCACAACAGCTGTTGGTTCAGCTGATGCAACATGAATGTCCCCTGCTCTTTGTTCACTCAGAATCCACACTCTCTTTCCCTCAAATTAACAAAAAAAGGGATTCTATTGATTAGGCCTAAAGGGGCACTCCAAGAAAGAAAGTTTATTTATGTATGTTGAGAGTGAAAAGTAAGACAATAGGTAAGAATCCACTTTATGTTCTATGCTCTTCTCTCTCCTGCACTGCCAAAGTGTGAAAAGAACTAAAAGTCTCCAAATAGAGGCTCTGCTCTCCCCTGTGACCTTGGTGGGAACTGAAAACACAGCTCACAGCTTATAATGGGTTTGGAAGCTGTTTTCTGTTACAGGAAAATGCACTGTTCCTCTTTAGCCTTTCCTCCAGTTTGGGTGTATCTGTTAACTGCAGGAGTTGCACTCTTCTTTGACCTGGATGTCTGGAAAACCTTCACCTTGGTCTACTACTGCATGACTGTGAGGTTGCAGCCTGTACTTCTTTACTTGCTGTTGTGGCTGTAAAATCTTATCAAATATTTGATCTTGGCTGTCTATTGTAACTGTCCCCAAAAGCATAGTAAATATATTCAGTCATAAATCTAAATTATGATTATGACACTACAAAATTGCCTTCAGCTTACTAGGTCAGATTAGTAGATAAGTTGTGACAGTTTTTATATGTATTTTATGTTGGACAACTCTATGCTTTGGGTTCTTGCTGCAATGAGTCCAGACACAGCCAGAAAAGAAATGCATATGGATGAGTTAATATTTGTGTGCACCCTTTGTGCTGTTTCATCCACCTCTTCAGGTCATTACATGCATGGTGTGGTCCTAGTGATGTGTAAGGTACTCTGTTCTTCAAGGCACTCTGTGTCCTTATATGCTCTCTGTATGTCTTGATGGTTTGCCTTTGGATCAATCTTGCTAGCAAAACATTTGGTCCCACTCTTTGTGCTCTTGGAAAGTCAGATGGATAACAAACAGCTTGCTTTGCTTGATGCTCTTGCACCCTCATTGAACTTGATGCCTCAGCCAAGTGACATTTAATCTCCAGTTAGCGTGGAACTACGAGAGCTGGACACAAGACACCAGACACTTTTGTTCCGTCCTTAGGCTATCTTTGGTCCCCAGGTCAATAGATGCTGGGAGTGTAGTGAGACTCACACATATTCTGTGCAGGGCCTCTGAAACCTTCCTGGGAACCTAAGGAATGGGTCACCCTAATAGACTTTGAAGATCCTTTTAACCATTGATAAGCACTGTATGACTGTGTTAAAAATTGTTTTGTTCATGGTGTATAAGAAAACAAAATAACTTTCTCAGAGTTCTGATTATGCCGAGTAATTAATCATAGAACTGTTATAACTGAAAGTGTATTGTAATTTGGAATAATTTGCTTAATAATAATAAATTAATATATGTGCCGGTTTGGCCAAAATCTAGTAATATAGCCCCTGAGAGAAAACCAGGTTGCAACCACCCTTCCCCCCCAACAGGGTTCGGGAAAAAAGGAAATTTTTCCTCAAAGGAAAGTGAAAGAGATAAAAACTATTTATTTTAACAAACACACAGGAAAAGGATAATGATGCTAAATAATGAATTAAAACCCTCGCTATAGAGAGAAACCTGGGAAGATTTCAGAGTCCTTCTGTAGGTGTGGTCTCTCTCCTCCTCGGAGCTGGTCGGTGAGGGCGTGTGCCCACCCCCGGGCCTCGGGGAGAAAATTCTCCTGATGTGTTCTGATGTTGTTGAAACAGTTCAGAAGAGAAGAAGGGAAAAAAACCCAAAGTCCCAGGAAACAAAATTCAGCTCTCTGTCTCACGCCAAGAGGGAAAAAAAACAGCTGGCTGAAGAAAAAGCAAGCAGGGTGCTCCCTTCGTGCCTTTCCGCAGTCAGACAACAACTGAGGAGTGTAATCTCTGTGTCCTTGAGAAGCTGCTTTGGAAAGTTTGTCTGGTTTTTTTTCAAGCTCAGTTTAAAGGCACAGGAAAGGCACAATATTACTTTTTGGGCATAGAGCATGATAGGCGATACACATGATAGAGTCACCCCAAGACAATATAATAAGTTATGAAAAGATCAAGACACTTTCTGCCCCAAACTCCTTTGTTCAGGAAGGTACTTTATTTCAGTTGGTAAACCAAAACAATACAACAACTTCCTCCCATGTGGTAATTACCAAAATAACATCAATAGCAAAGAGAGAAACAAAAATGGCAAGTAGGCACAGATAGATGCAAATCTTTGCAGATGAAAAGTAACAGAGACAGACAGAACCTTGAAATAAAGACAGCAAGAAATAGTTTTCGCAAGGAAAATACATTTTAGTACTGTATGCTAGCTTTATAGGAGACTGGGATAGGAAACAGAAAGACAGAAATATGAGATCCTGCGGTGTATCTGCCGAAGTTCACAGACTTCAAAAACCTAATTACAAAGTCTTCAGTGGTTTTAAGCATTATGATATCAGAGAACGTGCAGAAACAAAAAAACCTAGAAAATAAGGGAATAGAGAGGTTTCAGAGGGTTATTCCTCTCATACAAGGCAAGGTAATGGATTTGAGTGTAAAACAAATGATGTGAAATTTGTTTCAACTGATCATTGTTTCACTTTTGTGCTTTGGTTTTCTAACTGAAGTAAGAACCATTTCTAATATGTCTAATATGTCTAACCTGTCTAACACTGCCATGTGGAACCACATCCTGATGCTGGCCAGGACAAGGTTAATGTTTGCAGTAATCAGGAGGGGGCATGGCTAGGATCCAGAGGTTATTCTACAGCACCTCACCTCATTTTCTGGGAATGGTGGAGGGGGTCCCTTCCAAGTCAGGGTATCGAGGGTCAGCTGTTGTTGGGTTCCTTATGGTATAGTGGTGAGCATTTTCACGAGAATCAATTGCCTCTCTTGTACACTTTTGTTATTGTTACTGTTACTGTTCATTTTCTCATCTCACTGCTGTTTCCAGTATATTGTTCTTATCTCAGCCTGTGGTCTTTACCTTTGGTGCCTCCAGTTTTCCTCTCCAGCCTGCCTCAAGGGAGGGAGGTGAGGAGGGAGGAGTGAGCAGTGCTGCATGGTTTGGAGTGGTGTCAATGGGAACACTAAATTGGAGAGTACCATTCCTAAACTACAACAAAATATTAATAAAAATGGGTACAAGAGTGCTAGTTTTTAGAACTTAACTAGACTTATTATTAACCCAACAGTGAGACTGTAAAAGTTAGAGAAATAAAACTACTGTGTTGTTCCAGAGGAAAGTTTAGTAGCATGACAGAGCAGTTGACAATAAGGAAGAAAATATTTGAAGGGATAAACAAAAGATATACAATAAAAGAATAATTAGTATCAATACTGGTATTCTGAACAGAGTGCCAGAGTTTATCATTGACAGTAATGGAAACAGAGGCTGACTCCTTCAAGGAAGCTGACTCTGCGAAAACTAACAGACTAGAAAGCCTTATGAAACAGAGAACTAGGAAAAGTAATGCAAAGCAAGGAGGAGATACAGCCATGGAATCAAACACTAAACGTGGAGGAGAAATGTTAATGATTACATAGTGAAGTCAAGAGTGTATAAGAAAAGCAATACTAGCAAATGAAATGAATACCCTGAGATTAAGATAATAGAATTTCCAGGAGAGCAGATAGTACATGAGAGATGAGAAGTCAGTAAAGGAAGGAGAAGGACCTCTAAGAGTAGCTTGGATTAATTTACTGCCAGGAGAGTTAAAAACTACTAAAATCTCTTCTAAAGCTCTCCCCCTACAAAAGTCATTTAGCACAAATAAAGAATCTAACAAATTACAGACCACTTGAAATATTATATGAAAATGCTCCTGACTCTTAGAGTGACATAATTGCTAGCCTGTCAGTTCGTCGGGAAAGAGGAGTTGACTTTCTTTGAATGAAGACCTAGCTTGGAAGCAGGATGTTACAGTGAAGTCCTTTCCTTCCTGTGAGAGTGGATGTCTTATGACCAAATCAATTTGATTGAACTTCTGGGTTTTGGGTATTGGTCAGTCTAGGTCTATCCCTCAGGGCTCTGAGGCAACACTACAACTCTTGGGCAGTCAGTTCCGGCATTGTGTTGCTTGGATGCATTTCTAGAGAGCCTACCTGGTGGTGGAGCTCTTGTTTCTAGTCTTTAGGGATAAAGCAGTTGGGTAGGCGAGAAACTTGGGTTTAGCCAAGCCACAATCACTTTTACTCTGGAAAACACTAGACAGTTACAAAACAACATCCTGTACATACCCTCCTCCCCCGCTTAGCGTGATCTCATCTCTCCTGGGAGTCCTGTTTTGGACAACATCTTTCCTGACTTTTCATCATGCATGTGGTAGTGGTTTGCCCTTTTTACTCACACGATCAACTTTTATCATGGTCTCTGTCGTTCTTTTGCTCACATTCTTCAACTGGGAGTGGCATAGTTTGCATACTCTCCACCCTCCACTGGCTTCTCTACACAGTTTGTCAAAACAATGACCTTGCTGGTAGAAAACCCACTTTTCCAGTAAAAAAGATTATCAGAGACCAGTGGATCTTGACTGCTTTCTCAAGCAAGCAAGCATATGAGTAAACGATATGTCAGAATGACATTTCCCAAAGGAGGAGTCATTCCTGGGATAATGTGGATGGACTCCAGTGCAGGAGTACACTTCCAGTCTGTATATTAAAAAAGTAGGAATGTGGTCATTTCAGTGCAAGTATGACACACTGCTGCAGCATAAAGTTTTTCCCCCACAAGCTATCTGTTTTAGTGGTACTTACACATTGGCGACTTCCTGATGTACTTACAAATGGTTCTTGTCAATTGCTAACCCACTTCATGCTGTTCAGGTTCTTTCCAAGCCACTGGAGAAGCTGATGAGCTCTCAAGTACTTCAGAGCCCAGGCTTTTTCTTGAATGGTCTGTAGTGTAATTCTTTCTTATACTGACCTTTTTCATCTCAGTTTGACTTCTTTTCTTTCAAAAAGTACAATTTGTAGCTGACTGAAAACCTCTTAGGTTGTCTCAGTTCAAATCATCATGAAGATGGATTTGCATCACAGAGAAAAACTGCTACTATGTTTGGCTTTAGCTGAGATCCTTGCTGACTCTTTGAGAAGAGAGGCCAAGGATTTAATTTATCATGGGACTGAATTCTTTTGTTACCTCTCCCATGATCTGGTCTCTGTTCAATGGAGGGCTCCACCCAGTGCTAAGTCTGGCAGTATTCCCAAGCAGCATAACACTTGCATCAAAGAAAAAAGGGGGAAAAAGCACTTAAAATGTTATTTTAGTTTTCACTTGTAAATGCCACCATGGGAATAATTCACTGTGATGATCCAAGCATGCTGTTTTTCAGTGGTATTTTAGAACTCTACTGTAGAATTGGTAAATAAGATGATTAAACTGTCCTAAATTGAGATGAATGGACTAAGGCTGGAAATCTAGAATAGATTGGCGCAGATGAAGGCGATGGAGAAGATGACAGGTGTACATCTTTCCCCCCAGCATTATTTTACTTGTTAAATACTGCTATGCTTTCACAGAAGAATGTTTTGTAAAATACAGGATTTCACTGGGAAACCCCCCCCCAAATATTGTTTTGCTATCTTATACCTTTTGGCTTCATGAGGTTTGCTGTCTGCTAGAAGGGACAGAGGAATTGTTTGAGCACACAGGAAAGACTGCCTTTTTTCTGCTCAGTTGGGAAAATGCTCCAGTAATGCTGGGCATGTGTGGTAGAAAAAGAAAATATGTAAGTACTTATTTCATACTTGGAGACTTATTTAAATTTTTTTGTTCTAATACCTGAGCACTCTTTTTTCTCCTGCCTTTTCAAACTGGCCATGGAGGCCTCTTTTAGCTGCATGCCAGATTACAGATATTTGAGCTTAAAGTGACAGTAGTGGAAAGAAGAGCCGAAACTGGGGAAAGAGCATTATAAATTATTTCTGTCTCTAAATCAGTTTTGTCTCAGACATATTTTTGTCTCTATTAAATTGACTCTAGTGCCATTCATGACTAGCCCCGAGTTTGGTAATTTTCCATGGTGGAAACTAAGATGGATAACTTTTTTACAGCTGTAAGAAAACAAAAGTGATTCTGTTGCATACATCTGGACAAACTGAAATCCAGCTTCCCAGTCAATCCATTCTCCTGCTATTTTGAGAAGTAATCATGCTGTCTTATTTGGGATTATTTTAAATACTCTAGGCTTATTTGCAAGAAATATTATTCCCTGATTTATAACTCTTGCAGGCCTACTGACTTATATGGAGAGCGAAGCTCAATGCTATTCTCAAAAGTATGCAAATAGCAGCTGTCAGTACAAACAAGACTGCAAAGAACCTTCCTTTGGAGGCCACGCATGAAGGCTGGCTGTTTACTTACTGCTAGAAGGAAAGTGGCTAATGTGTTCCCTGCAGGCACTGATAAAAGCCAGTCTGTCATGACAAGGCAGATCTCTGTCAGAGCATTTGAAGGGATGTTTGATCTAGGAGTGCATTTTACCATTTTCATAGGTTATGAACTCATGGCGGGTGTAATCCTGCTAAAGGCAGTAGTGAAGCTGAGCGTTTTTTGCCATATGCATAATCTTTGTTGCATGGGGTATATAGATAGTAGAGGATCACAGGCTGCTTGTGAGGTACAGCATAAAAGACGTAGTTCTGTGATATACAGTGTTGGACCAAATTTCTGACTAGACAGCATAACTGAATTACTTCATTGGAAAATACAGCCAGCTGGCTCGGCATGTGGTCTTATAGAACCTCTTGTAAGATTATTGGTTCAGTCTGAGATGAACTATGTACTTGTAATCAACCAGATAGGAGATCAGAGCATTAAATAAGTGATAGTATCAAACCATGGCAGCACTCTGTCAAGGACAGGAGATGAAACGTATGATGTCTTACCCAGGAAGGTATGTGTGAAACTTATCTGGTGGAGTCATAAAGCATAGAAGATGCTTGAGAAGGCAGTGAAAGCTGGATTTTATTCACAGCTCCTTTGAGCAGTGCTTTGAGGGAAAGTGGAGAATTAAATGTTTTCTTCTTTTTTCTTTAAACAAGCTCCTCAGTTCCAAAGAAAGCCCCATGTGTTAGAAATTGACTGGATATTCAGAGAAGAAACAAGTAAAAGAAAATAAGCTGATTTATTTAAGTAACAAATTACTTTAATTGCCCATTTGATATACACAATTGTCATCATAAATATAGTGGTAGTTCCTAGTGTTGACAATAGTTTGCTCATTTGTGATGTATTGTACAGTCCATAGTATTGGTAGAAGTCATATTTGTCTTGGTCCAAGCTATATCATAGAGATGGATGCAGCCACATGCTGCTGCTAGAGGGAAAGAGGTGGCATGTGAAATGGTGTTGCAGAAGCTGATAGTACAACTCCTGCATAGGTAAGAACCACTGTTAAGAGGAAAAGCAGTTGTTCTTGCAAAGTAGTCAGCAGGCCTTTGTGTAAGCAAGACTTCAAAATTACAGTGCTTTGCCTCATCCTATTTTTCCTATGCTGACAGGGTTTGCTTACCCGTTCCAATGCACTCTGCTTGGCAAGCCTCCTGTTTCGATTTCAGCAGGGCATTGCCTCCTCAGGGCTTCTACCACTGTTAGTGCATACAGTGTTTGCTGCTACTCCTACCCCATCCATGGAAGCTTCAGTTAGGTTAAAGGCGAAGTGTAAAGGTCAAGGAAAATCCTACATACGTTTTTTACCTGAAGGGCAGTCATACCACAAGGAGCAGACATCTGTGACAATAAATATCTGAAAGAGCAAAGGTTTGCTACAATAATCCCTTCTCTGCATCTCTGTTATTGACAGCCCTGAAAATGCTCTGCAACATTACAGAATCAACAAGGTGTGAAGAAAATGTGACAGGGAAACTACAGATTTTGTTGAATTCTTCAAGTTTTGAATCTCTCTGTCAAGAGAAATGACCTCTCAATTTTGTATGTTTATTTTCTGCCGTTTTCAAGTCCCTGTCATTGTTGTCAATTTATCTGCACATGGATGTAAGCCAGTGAGTTTCCCCATTCTTTGTAGGTCTGTGGTTGAGGGCACTCCTCCTAGGTATTGGGAGTTCTTCCTTACTCTGTGTGTGTGTCATTCTTCATCATTCTTTCATCACACTGCACTACTCTGTGTAATAGGCAAAGGTACTTATTTTAGAGTTTTTCTCTTAGAATTTGGGAATCTAAATAGCCTTAATATCTGTTCTCTCCACACCTATAAATTTCCATAATTTCTTCTGTTTTACTGATTTAATTGCTTTCTTTTTTCTGTCATAAAATGATTATGTTGTACAGTCTGCGTAAAAATGATTAACAAAATCCTCTATAGACCTTTCACTTCCACATCCCTAAGCAATTACTTCTCAAACTATTTTAGAGTGCTTTCGGTGACAACAATCTTAAGCAAAAAACAATATGTAAGGATTAAAAGTTGAAAAGATGTGGGCATCAGTGTGGAACAGGAGAGGGTAAAAAATTGGAAACTAAATAAATTAGTTTGGAAATTAAAGAAGAAAAATTTAAATTATTTAAATTAAGTAGAAATTAACTTGGAAGCAAAGGAAGGAAATCAAAATATTTTTAAAAAGTAAACTGGAACCTGAATACTGAGCTTTGTAAGGAGATAAGGGTTTATTAAGAAAAAGACTGGCAAAACCTTACAAAATTCAGCCTGGGTTGTTGAAATATGGAATTGTTGCTATGAATGTGAATGCGAATCAAGAGGGGTCACACAGTAGTCCCACCTGGCATGCTCCATTTGAGGGCCAAGTTAGGGAATAGGCCTTGTGTTTTCAGTTTAGTGTATTTGTGATGCTGTTCTGTATTTGTTCCATGGATACAGAAGATATTCCATCCTTGGTGGTGTCAAGCCAGGCCTTTTAATGACTTGGTATCTATGTTGCAAAACAGCTTTAGATCATTAAGATAAGCCAGACACTTTACCAAGAAAGACACATGTGTCTTTTGATCTTTCTCCGAAATCGTGTCATCACAGACAGACCACAGCTGCAATATAAACACCCCAGTGGTGCTTGAAAATACAACACAAAGAGGTCAATTAACTGCTGTAGGGTAAATGGAAGGAATGAGTTCACCTGTTTCAAAATGTAATTAGAGCACAGCAGTAACACAATCAGTGGTGACACTGACATTTTAAAATCCTCTGTATTGATGTAGATTATGACCTTGGTTTTAGTATCTCTAGTGATAATGCCAAAAGAGCACAGTCTCAGCAAATTAAAGCTTGCCCTTAAATGAGTAGTCCAGAACAAAGCACCTTTAGAATTCATCAATAAAGATGGGGCCATTTTGGACACCTCTCTCAGGTCTTTATAGTCTGGGATCAGATCAGAACATGCAATCAGATTTTTCACATCACCCATTGTTTAATTAAACTTAATATAGACTATAAATGAGTGCTTTCATTGTGACCTGACAGGCCAGGTTTATGTTACGAAAACCGAACAAATCAAATGCAAGGTAGTCAAGGCAGAAGTGTAATCCTTAAGTGGTAATCACCTTTCATTTTCCATTCTATTTATTAACAGTTCCTGCCTAAAAGCAAGAAAACAAGCTGCGATTAAGAATCATTACCTCGAAGCTTATAAAAGTCCTGATGTACTGCATATGCAACCAGTAAATATTGGTCAGCTAAATGTTCACCATCTGTTCTATTATCCTCACAGTAAATAATCACTGTTGCAGCATTTAAATGAAAAACATGCTTAGAAAACTGCTTATTTTCAGACAGTTCAGCTCAACACAGTTCAGTTCAGCTCCTCACACTGCTTCACAGTTTACCTACGTTATTTTTCCATCCGGGAATACTATGAACAAGTAAAAAAACAGGTGTGCACACCCTTGGGGTACTGAAGAACATTTTTAAACTTCAGGAGTATCTCTGCTTATGTTAGTTAGACTTTACATAGTATTTTGTAAAACCAGTAATGATGAACTGTTTGGTGATTGTGACAGTGCCAGAAAGAAAAGCAGCAGGCTTTCTATGGACTACACAGGGACTCAGTTCAGGCTAAATCAGCTCACCCTGAGACCCATGCAGTTTACACTGGGTGCATTTCGTAGTTTAAGATAAATATCTGTGTAGTCACTGCCATCCAAATATGATTTCATTATCTTACTTGTACAGTCCTACCAGCAACTGGATATCTAACCTTACACCGGAGAAGACAGAATTCATTATTAAACCCACTTCCAATTTTCCAGTAATTTTGATTCTTGGCCAGTTTGAAATGTTAGGAATTGGGAATGAATGGTTAAGATTATAAAATGATTGTGCTTTCAGTCTATAGTGTTTTTAGTGAATTAGCCTCAGTGTTTACAAGAGACTTGCAAAGTTAAACCTACAAAGCTTTAAAGTGAATTGCACCGTTTGTGTAATTCTCTGAGGAGTAAAATGTTTTTGCAAGGTTCTTGGCACAATTTTCTTTGAAATTGTTCAAGGCCTTTATTTATAAACAATGTACATTGTTAAAAGTAAAACTTCCCCTGTGCTCTAAATTTTGGCCCAGTTAATCTTTCAGCAGTGCTGAAAACAGAGCTTTAATTAACAACTTTATCAGTTAACCCAGTCACTCATCCCAGTGCTTATCTGATACTGTGTCCATACAGGCGTTTGGGGACATCAGAAAAAGGCCGACTTGTCAGTGGGACAGCTGAGAGGACCTTGGTGTCAGGGGGAAAAAAGAGACCACAGAAATGGATGACATTAAATGGAATTTGATACAAATCCAAAAGGAATTATCTGACCACAGTAGTCTGGGACAGGCACGGATTTCTCTTGTATTTCTCCCTGATCTTTTCTGGTATGTCACCCACAGGAACAGAGAGGAAGACAGTGGTCCCTTGCTGTGTGAATGTAGCATCTGGTGTGACTGAAGTCCTTTTCTGGCGAGGTGCTGACTGAGCTGAGAATAAAACCGTGCTGATGCTGTCGTCGCAGGAGCAGCCGGCTCAAGCCAGCGAGGGGCTCTCTGCCAAGGCACTCATCAAGCTCTTTTGCTGTCTTCAGCAACAAAGATTTAAGGAGAAATCTGCTCTCCCCAGTTGCCTCTAATTTTTCTGATTTCCGTTGAAGGGGAAGAGGGTGTGTGTATATCCGAGTGCAGTTGAAGGGGTGACATTAATGTTCTAGGGGACTGAAAATCATATGTACTTGCCTGTAAAGGCAACTAGGAAGAGTAATGGCTGAGGACTTTCTGGTGGATGGCCAGAACAGAGGAAACCCATGCTGATTTGTCTTAGGGATGAAAAGGGAAGACATCCTTGTTTCCTTGTAAGCCTGTCATCACAGACCTCTTGTAGCAGAAGGAGTCTTGTACTCCACTTCATGATGCACTCAATCACTAGCAGTATTTGTCATGTGAGTACTTCAGTCTGTGCTTGGTGGACTTTGTGACCAGCCCCAGTGAAGGCTTGACCTGTGGTTTTAGAGGCCATGCCTGGTTCTTTGAAACAAATACATAACAATACCCAAGGACATAATACCCAAGGTAGAAATTAAAAAAATAAGATGAGTTAAATGAATTGGTCTGCTTCAGGTACTCCTGCTCAGTAGTAAATATAGAAAATAAAAAGTAAAATAAGAAAAATAAGCATGGAAATGTAAACCAAATTGCAAAAAAATGAAGGCTATTTACAGAAAAAAAACACAATGAAAGCACTTTTGGGGATGAGCTGCACTTTCATTTCGTTCTTCGCTTGACTTCATTTGCATTTGTGAAGTGGTCTGTAATGCTTGCACTTGGTTTAGACTCACATGGCATCATTTGTGGTTCAGAATTCTTACTCACCTCATTTTTTTCCTCTAAACAAAGATGTACCATTCATATAGTTGTAAAAATGTCTTGTCAGCAAAAAATCTGTAGTTCTTGCCAATGCAAGGAAGTCTGATATTAAAAGCATGCATGGCTTTGCTATCTTAAGATGAACCCATTAGCATGTGGCTGAAGAGTTAGTTCGAAAGAGAGAAATCGTGTGAAGAGGACAGAGTGACTACCTGGTGCCAAGAAGATATTTTATGCTTGCTCAAGTGGTTTTGATGAGTTGATAGCTGAAATGTTTATGCTTTTATTCACATAGATAGCATACTAAAGAGTTCTATTTTAAACAGCAGATAATCCAAGTGGTGCATTTAGTTTGTGATATAACTGTGGCTGGTGTTCTAAGGGTTGGAGATTTGCTCCTGCTATTATTGGCTTCTAGCTGGGCCCTGCAAAGCGAAGCCCCTGACTTCTTCCAAACATGAAAACAAAAAACAGGAAGACATGCACAGGCTGTAAATTTTCTGTTCCTGTTGATGCAGAATACAAATGCAAAGCATCATAATGATTTCCACTTCACCGCTGAAATGTATAAAGTCACAAAGAGTTCTGTTTATAAATGGAAAATCTGTGTCTCAGGAATGTCCAAGTGTGTAACTTGGTGACTTACAGGACTTAGTGAAGCCCAGTTCTAAACTGTTAAATTTCATGCAAAAATTTAAGTGTCATCAACAACTTTCATCTAGATGATCTAAACTTTTCTTATGTATTGTCACTTCCTTCAAACTGCTACATTCACTACCTTTGATTGCTTGTTTTCCCCAAGAGCCCTTTTCTTGATTTTCTGATTCTTTCTCTTTAAAAAAAGGAATAGCTTTGCCACTACATTATCCTTTAAAAAAAGAAAACTTCCTTTATTTCCCTACCTGGATCAGATATCCCTGGCATCAGATCTTTGCTGCCTTTTGAGGACCATGGTTTATGTCTTCACTTGGATATTGTTGGTCTTTTTCTTCACAATCTTAGAATGTGTAAGGGAAGTTTTACCATAGACCCCACGTAAAAAGAGCCTACATACCTCTTGCAGCCTCACCTTTCTCTGGAGGGGTGTTTACTTTGATACACCTTCTGGCACATTCAAAAGGGGCAGTAAACCAGAGCAGTCAAAACAAAATAAGCAGTAAAGGAACAATAAAATATTTATTTGACATCCATTTGTCCTATTCTTAGCCACCGTCTTCCTCTCTTGCAAGTCCTCTCCCCCTGGTAATCATACGCTAGCAGACCATTCTAATAATTTCTAGATGTATGTAACTGCCCAGACTACTTCAAAAACACCAGAGGCTGGTACAGCTACTTGTATTTGCTGCAGCTGGGGGAACCTTTTATTGATGAACTTCCCATGCAAACGACTTCCAAGTGTCTTTGCAGAAAAGCTAGTTGAAAAATTTGAAGTATGTAAACTTTTCAATCTTTGTCTCTGAAGGAGTGACATTTTACCAAGCCACTTGGTAGCTTCTGTGATAGGTTATCTAGCTAATGTTATGACAGCTCCTCAGTCTGTATCATTTATGTCTATTAGTATTTGTCAAGAGCTGCCCAAGAGCGATGACTACCATGTGCCATCTGTTTGGGATTGCTCATGGCATCCTGGAATTTTGGCTTCTTGATGCCCTGGATCTGGGTCTTTCTCTGGGTGTTTTTCAGTCTGATCTCTCCTGTGACACAGAGATATAGCCATTTTTTATTCTGTCCCATTCAGAGACCCATTTCCAAAATTCTGGAGAGTGGATATATATTAACAGTGATTGCACACTCAGAGCACGGAAAGAAGTCATTCAGCACATTCCTGGTTTATGTCATTCATGAAAGATATTTGTCTAAACTGTTCTTAAATGCTCCCATGATGCTAATACCACAGCTTCCCCAGGCAACTGATTGACAGTGGTTAGTACTAGAAGGTTTATCCTAATGCCTTCTGAAAGGCAACCTTCGCAGCATTCCTTCTCCTACTGATCTTCCTAGCAGCAGCCTAGATGCCAGATGATTGCTACTCTGTTTTCCATTAATCTTCTCTTATCTAAGTTAAACAGTCCCAGGACCTTTCAATCACTTCTTCCAAGTCACATTTTTTCAGATGTCACTTTACCGCTACAGAACTCCTCTGGATTTTTCCTTCATTTGTCCCCTGTATCTCTAGAAGTGATTGAGAACATATTCCTCCTGAGGCCTTATCACAGTGGGAAGACTAATTTGAGTCTTCTGTGAGTTGAACTGCTCTTTAAATGCCTCAAACTGGGGTTGGTCTTCTCTTTGCATGAAATTTTTGATTGCTATGGAGCTTGTGGTCTGCTATTTGTTGTGCCATGTCCAGTATTCCCAAAGCGAGTAATCGTTCCCCAAAACCATTGTCACTCCCTTGTCTGTTGCATTGCTTTTTTAATATAATTTCTCTGAATTGGCAAGATCATATTCAATTCTCTCACAACTCTCAAGCTTGATCTTCATCATAAATCTGAAATTCAGTTTCTTTCACCCTCCATGTTGACCATTATAGTATCAGCCACAGGGCAGACTCTTTCATAAGGCTCAGTAGCCTTTCTTATTATTTATCAGCTTTTTTGAGCAGTTGTCTGGGCATATTTTCCTTAATAGCTGTGCTCCCAAATTTTTATAATTTTTTTCAGATTAGGCCTTACCATATGGGGATCTATGACCAGATAATATCTGTTAGGATTTATTAGATGAGGCACAGCATTTTGACAACCAGTTTGTCTTGGTCCACTGGGCTACAAAGCTGAAAATGAAGGTAGCAGATAACTTTGCACTGTACCATCACTCTGGAACCAGTGTCAACAAACACCGTTACTGAAGCTAAGGCAAACAGCACCTCTGCTTTTTTCCCCCATCTAAACAATCTCTTACCCATCACAGAAGAAAATTAGGTGGGAACTTGGCTGTCTGTGTTGGTCATTTCTTGTCTCCTCATTTCCTCAAGGTTCACTTGCAAACTGTTTCCTTCATTTTTGCCA
Source organism: Rhagologus leucostigma (assembly GCA_013397725.1). Classification (NCBI taxonomy): domain Eukaryota; kingdom Metazoa; phylum Chordata; class Aves; order Passeriformes; genus Rhagologus; species Rhagologus leucostigma. The sequence goes on along the minus strand of VZTD01004147.1, from coordinate 338,213 downwards.
GTGGTTTGTTTTCGCTTTTTTTTTCTCTTGAAAGTGAAGTTAAGATGACCAGTCTAACATTCTACAGTTCTTTTTTCTCTGTGTAATTTAAAGATAGAAAACATATTTCCCATTTCCGGAGCTTCACTGATTCATGCAGACTTCCAAAGATTATTGAAAACTGTGATGAGTACTCTGGACAGGCCTTTCAAAGTCTTCGAAAACTGGATTTAAAACCCAGATAATTTGAAATAATCTAATTTATCCAATAATGCTCTGAAATTAATTCTACTAGTGTAAGAGCGACTCAGCCTTTTAGAATAATCTGAAACAAAGTAAACATTATATGCTCTGATCTATATCATATAGAGTATTTTCTGTCTTTCTCATTAGGTAGCAAGCCAATATTTTTCCTAGGTAGCCTCTGACTCCTAATGGATTCCAAGAATGAATGTGACAATTTCTTTTCAGTCCAGTCATTTTGCGTCTGTACTATACTCTCTTGTCCATAAATATTTAGGTTTTTTTTACATTTCCCCCAAATGCTCTCAGTTCTCACTTTCTAAGAGAGTCCCATTCATGTGCAATTTCTTTCTTTTAGTCAATAAACACTTACTCCTTTAGTAACAATTTTTTTGACAATTCTTTGAAATGCTAGATTTTGCCATGTTCAATGAAACAGAATCATGATCTGATACTGGTAGAAGGCTACCTAACAGCCAGGGTTCCCAGACTAAAAGCAAATCTCATTATCAAGAAAATATTAAAAATAACACACAGTCTCAAAAACCAGTTAGAATTCACTACAGTATTGCCGCAGCCTTTCAGCTAAACGTAGTCTCTTCACTTTATACTTTGCCCCATAAAACACCCTCCTACATATTTTTAGTACACAGGGATGGTGTTGGAGGATGTTGTCTCTGTTTTCTCTCCCGTGATACTTATTATACAGTCAGTTTTCATAGAACAAACTTTGCCACTGAATTTCTGGTTTTCAGAAATTCTCGATACTTATTTTTTTTTATGCTAAGAAAGTGGAAACCACTAATTTCTGTTTAAGTAAGGTGTATAAAATTGAGGTTGCATTATGAGTGAAACTGGAACACAGAATTTTTTACCTGATCTTATATTGCATTTTGAGTGCTGGCTAATCAAACTCTTAACTTCTTTTGACTCTGGAAAGGCCAAACCATGGGTCTATTGAGATACATACTTCTCATCTTTACTCCAGCAGGGCCAAGAGTTTACCTAAAAGTGTTCTCACTATCTCTCCACACTGTATTTCCTAGCTGAGAATGATCACAGCTGTCATGATTCTAGCAACAGAAATGGCTCCATTTTCACTTCAGTTAGAGAACTCTTTTTCCATTGTTATCCTGGTGATTAAATCATGTTTTTCACCACTGAAGGCAACTGTTTATGAAATCCACAAGGGTAAAATGGCCATTCTTACTTTACTATCAAGTATGTCACAGCCCTTCCATTTTGTATAGCACAGATGTCAAGTGAAGAAGCTTAAATATGTAGGAGTGACATACTCCTACATGAAGAATGAGGAGACATATACAAAAAAGCACAGAAGGACAATGAAGTAGGATAGAAAGTTTTTGCCTCCAGATTGTTGCAGAGTATTGCCTATTTTGTCAGATAAACACTCAAGGATAGCTCCTAGAAAGACGAAATTTCTGTCTTGAAATGGCAATACAGTGAGTAACCAAGTGGTCTCAAGGAGACCACAACCAAGGTGTCCCAAGGCAACCAGATTTAAGCGTGGCAGACTGGCGCTCTTAAACCTGTGGGTGAATGTGGAACACTGTGGCTTTATCCTTCTCTGATGAAACACTTGTGGGTATCTCCCAGATGTAGACCGTTACAAGTGGAATTATTCGGAGTTTCATCAGATTTCGTTAATTCCTCCGGGCTTTCCTGTCTAACAACATGTAGGTTATTACGCCTTCTTCAAAAACCATCAACATGCGGTATTTTTATGGAATAAGAACAAACGAGAGCATAGCCTCATAGTGTTTTTTCCGCCTATTTTTCTTACAAATACAAGGCATTTGGTAATTTATTTTTTGATAATTTATTTCTGAATACATTTCATTTGCATGTACTCTTCCTTAGGGTCAAATCCTGAGAGTTTGTGACCCGATTTTTCCATTGTCTGTGTTTCCACAGGATGGAGAGAGGCAAAACAGCACAGCAGGTCTTTCATTATTGTGCTTGATGTAATCTGCCGTGGGATGGTACCTCTAAGAACAAAGAAAGGTAGGTCACTGGTCATGATCCAACATCTTCAAACTCTTCCCAGCAGAATGTCTTGACACCTACTCACTCCTTCTTATACTCACTCCGTCCAATCTCCATTTTAAATTAGTTCTTCCAGGAGAGACCAAGGAAAACATGACGGGGCAGGTAGAGATGTAATAGTAAAAGATAACATTATATATATTTTTTTAAAAGTAGGTTACTAGGAGTGACTTGGAAACTGGAGTGTGTGTGAAACTCATGTGTCCAAAAAATATGCGTGCCAGATGCCTCAACACCATGGCATGGATATTTGCATGTCATTTATTTTGGTGCTGGACAGTGCATCACATATATTTGTGACGTGGTATGAAATCCTCCACAAAGTAAATTCAACTCGAAAACTTGAAGTATCACCAAAGACTTGGTTCATGGTGAAGAGCACAAAGAACTCCAGCTGATCATTACTGTGAAACAAATAATTAAGAGAGTTCAGTCAATTCTATACATAGTCCTGACTGTCAGGCCTCCTGGGACCGCTAAGGCAAGAAGGGAGAGAATATTGTCAGACTGCCATTTGAAAAATACGTGTTCTCCATAGTGAGAACATTACAGTTACTGTCTTTTGCCAATGAACACCGAATTTAGACTGCTTGGGCTCTACTTACCTCTCTCTGGGGAGTGATAATCAGGGCAGAATTCCAGTCTCAATTTCCAAAAAATTCCCGACTTGTGTAAAAACATTTGTCCTGTTAAGGATGCCAGTGTTTTCAAATGTTTTCTATGGTTTTCTGTCTTTTCATACAAAAGCAGATTTTTTTCCCCACTGAAGTGCATACAGTGGGTAAAGTGCATTACTGTAACAACTGTATCTTCAGCACTTACCTGAGTACTATATTTACCATGTCCAAGAGATACCAGACTACTGTGCTTTGGCAGCTTCTTTCTGTTTGATAAATGTATAAATCCATAATCTACTGTGTAATTTAGAGTTCTCCCTTCCTGTCTTGGCACATTCCTTTTCTTCTTTTGCCTAACTACCTGAGACACTTTTATGAATCATGTATCTTAGCATTTAAAACAGCCTTTGAATGGATTGTGATTAAGAATCAGGTAATGATGTGTTTTTTTTCTATGCAGCTTATCTGAGTCTGTATGCATTAGAATAATGTGAGTCATAGGATTTTAGCGGAAAAAACATTTAGAGGTGTACACAGAAAATGCGCAATAGAAATACTTGAGTTCCTTTCCAAGCAGAGAATAAATTAGATCACCGTGTGTTTTGAGTGGGTATCATCTGTGCTTTCAAGCACATCACATGCTTGGTCACTCATTCAGCTGATCACAATTCAGTAGAATAACTCAAATCTCAGATATGCAAAAATACTTGACGAACTAAGCAAGTATCCCAGTTCAGTGAATATCAATTAAGTCCACTGAAAATGATCTATTCACAGGTGTCTGATAAATAGAAAAGCAGCTTAAAAGTCATGGAATTACTCATTCATAACAAGTCAATCACTCAGTATGAAATGTGGTCCACTTCCAACCAGAAAAAGCACTGTCTTTGGTAAAGACAAGATAATGAATTGTAAATGTTTTGTTATTGCATCTATCTCCTGTTTTCTAAGATATTTCCTAAAACTTGTAAAATTTTAGAACACTGCCCCTCCCCAAAGTACGTATTTCTCAAGTTCCCATTCTACTTTTATTTGTAAATATTTACAGATAATTCCTACATAAGTGTAAAATATGGAATGAACATTTCATTGATCATTCTGCTTGAATAACAATAAAATCCTCTCTGCTCATATTAAAACCTAGAAAAAATCCCACATTTAATTTAGAGGAAAGCCAGTGCCAATTTAGGACCTCTTTCAAGGTGCACTGAAGTTAAATAAAAAGACAAAGGAAGTTTGGACCAGACCCACATTCCCTAAATGGCCCCTCTCTCTTTATGACAATCTTAAAAACTAATTATAACAGCTCTTTTTTAACACTGATGGGCTAGAGCAGCCCAAAGGTTGGACTGGAGACTACATTCAACGCCTGCCATAATATTTGCCAGGAGTAAGTCTAGGAAACAGAACTTGTCTCTGAATGAATTTGGAACATCTGTGGAGAAGTCTTTTTAGGTGAATGCAAAGGCCAAAACCCTTAAAGAAAGAGAATACTAGAGTTAACACAAAATGATGTGCAGGAATTTGTATGATCAATACAGACCTGCTTCAGTCTCCATTGAAATGGATTTTTTTCCTCTTGATTTCAGTACATTTTGGAAAGCCTACTGTTTTATCCACCTTATTATAGTTTCAAGTATGACACTGGGTTTCAAGAAAACTAGCTGCTCTTTAGTGCTTATCCAGCTGTGTCTGATATTGATCATGGCATGTCCTCAAACACACAGGAGGACAGTCTTCTCTGCAGCAGTGCATTAGTGCACCTTCAGGGATCAAAGGGATTCTCTTCGGTATGCATTGGTGAGGCTTTCCTATGCCTTTGTGGCTTTGACTTGCAACTTGCACCTGCAAATGCCCCTTGGCTGTAAACATAACAAATCAAACATGCTCCTGAATCCTCCCTGAAGTGAAACATGTTGTGCTTCCACATGCCCAGGCCACAAGTGCAGCTTCTGTGGTCTGACAGGCTCTGGGGCAACAGGTCGAAGATCAGGATTCGAAAATAAGTTTCTCAGCAAAATTTCTTTACAATTCTTACATGTAACTAGCCTCCTACTTGTGTGGCAAGCAGCAATACAGCTTGACAAGGCACGTAAGAGTCTCCGCTTGCACATCTGACCTTCCTGCACTGAAATCATGGTCCCAGCATTTGAATGTGCCCATAGGGTAATTAGTTTTCCCGTCTTGCTTGCTTGGAGGCAGAAGGCCCACAAATGTGGGGAGATCCCTGGCTCCCACCCTGGGGCTGTAAAACAGCCTATGTAGCGATTTCATGAGCAAGTCATATGGCACCTAATTCACAAATGTGAAAAAAGCATAGAAGTTCAGGGAACGGAGAAAGCTTTTAGGAAGGGAAAGCAGCAAAGACAGATCACATAACAGCCTGAATATGGGACATATCTTTAGATAAAGCTGAAACTGCAGCCAACTGCTGCTAGGAGTCTGCCAGGGAGTAGGTGCCATGACTAGCAGATGTGCTTCCTCTGTTTGGTGTCTCTGTAGTGCTGACTGTTGAGACCAGAAGTGCTTGAGAGGACAAAGAGAAATGGGTCAGTGAGGTCAAAGAATTCATATTTCATTGCTCAGAAGAGTGCCTATTGGTGCTTATTTTCCTTTAAAAAAGGAATAGTGTTAAAATTGTGTTTTCAGCTCTGACTACACCAGACTTCCACATTAGCAAGTGCAGCAATGACCACCTCCAGTCCAGCAGAGCACTCAGGCACAGCTTAACCTCAGTTCTCAACACAGCTGTGTTTAATACCACCTAAATAAGTTCAGTAAGCACTCTGTTGAAATGTGTCTTTGTGTGGTGTACACAGTACGTCCAAAATTAAGGTTTTCATGGACTTTAGAGATATAAATTTAGATGTTTAGAATTTAGGCATTTAGACTTTAGAATAGCCACAAAATATCAGCCACTGGTGCTGTTTAAGTGTTCATCTGTTTACAGTAAGTGACCTAAATGCCCTTGATCGCTATTACAACTACTTAAGAGTTATTTAGTTAACTTCACTACTCTCAAACCTAAAAAAGAAATAGATCTTAGGGTAAACAAACTTCTGACGTCCAATTAGAATATACAGATTCAGGTCTTTACAGAAAAAAATTTCTTTTTCTTTATTTTTTTCCCAAGTTAAAATGTGATAAACTAGTAGGAAAATGCCTGATCTTGGTATTACACTTTCACAAACATATTTCAAAATTATTGTCACTTTGGTTGCAGATGAAGACTACTTTAATTACTTCATGTCTTAAGCTACTGGATAAGTGTTAAAGCAATTAATCAGCCGAGTATTTTTAATCACTCTTCTTTTGTTACAAGAACTACAAAAAAAAATTACCTAGTTTTGGAAAAAGACTTGAAATTACACTATTAGTGTAATAATTAGTGAATTTTGGTTTTTTTATTGATAAGTAGTTGGAGTGTAGAACTTGGACATGGATAAAACATTTTTCATCCAAAGGTATCAAATACTATTAAATGAAATTACACGTCTGAATTAAGTTTTTTTGAAGCAAATGGTAACATTCCCGTGTTACAGGTAGATAAGGTGACATATCTGTAGATATAAGTGGTCTGCTTAAAGCCACAAAGCACACAGCTGGAAAGGATCCAGGAATTTGCAACTTGGGCCCTCTCTATATAAATATGCATCATGTATTTCTACGCAATATCTACAGTAATAAACATCAGTTTCTTATTAATTACAATTATTTGAAATGCAGTGGGTTTTATTACAGATTTATTGCTTTCCTTGAAGCAGCACTGATCCATTTTCTGGTCAACGTGTACCTGAAAAAATTACAATCCTTGTATTGAGAGGAGACATAATAAAAATATCCTGTGTCTTTTTCTGCGCAGTTCATGGTCATTACTCTGATCTTTTTACTTTTTAACTCTTGAAAGCATTCCATTTTCAATTGAATAATGAATAACTGGGCGAAGTGTCACAACACGCATATGTTGTATTTGCAAGGTGCTTTATCTAGGAAAATCCTCTTAGATTTTTCCTTCAGTGCCAAGACCATAATGCAGTGACACTGCACTGGCAATGTACTACAAGTATAATTTTTGCTGTGCTCCCTTAATTCTTTTTGTTTAACAGAGAGTGGTTTCCATCATTTGCAAGGTAAACTATAAAAACTCCTTGCTAATGCTATCTGATGCAGCACTGAAAAGTGAGCTGAAATATTTCAGTGAAGGGCTCTTGGTTTGTATATTTGTATCACGGGATCCCAAAGCCCTAATGGGACTTTTACAAGGAGGGAAAAAAAAAGGTAGTAGCTGCCTCCTCAAAGACATACCTTATCTGAATAGCGTTATTGTGAGAGATAGACTTGTGAACAAAAGACGGAAATTACAGAAACAGGAATCGGATATCATAGGTCCAGAATAAGAATGGCGAATAGAATATGGGGCAAAAGACTCAAAGCCTGAGTGGCAGCTCAAAGAAAAGATGGTATTTCGTACATTTTCTAAACATTGCTTCTGTGCTTCCTTCAAAGAAATGTTCAAATCCCAGCTGTCTTTCCTAATTAAAGAACAGTGAGTGTTCTATGGATAGAAAGTGTGTGTGTGTCTAAGTAGGAAGGGGGGCTGACTTGCATTTACCCTTTTCTCACTATGCTGTTTCCTATAGAAAACTACGCGACTATTTGGGGATTTAGATGTATACTAGCTTAAAACTGAATAGTTTAAAGTCAAGCATTGCTGATTTATGAGGGGCCAGGAGGGGGGCAAGAGAAAGAGCAAAAAAACAAATATGTGCGGAAATAGGTGGAGGTCTTGCAAACTGATGAACTAACATATGACACTATAGTCTGTAATAAACGCTTTGAAGCATGTTTTCCAGTGTCAATTCCTCTTAGCAACTAGTCCCTTGAAATAGTACTCTGTTGGAGCAGAGACAGAAATGTTTTGGGGAGTCTGACACCAAGTTGCTATTCATTTGACAAAACCTTCTAGCTCAGACATCTCTGAAAGAGAAGTATGTTCTGCACAGAACTTTTTTTTTTTTTAAATCTGTCAGCTGTTCTTTTAATTATTATTATTTTGGACTATTTTTTTCATATTTACGATATCAGAGTCAAATGATGACTGTCAGGTTATGAAAGTTGAGGAAACATGGAGACAGGAACTACATAAACAAAACATAAAGGATTTGTACCCAGTGAAGTTGTATGTAAACACAGTGAAAAAAGTAGCGGGATGGAAGAAAATCCTTTTATGTCACAGTATTTTGCTGCGCTATGGCACTTTTTTCCTCTTATGACAATCAGAATATATAAAAAAATTATATCTCCAAACATTTTCAGACTTAAATGCAAGAACAAAAAATGAGGCAGGTAGAAACAAACTTTTCAAGATGACAGGTTCTGGCATGAGTAGTAGCAAGACAACAGATAATAAACTAGCTGTAGAAAGTGGTGGAGAAAACAGTATGGAGGAATAATGACATGTAGGTCTATGAAAGTGAGTTAAAACGATCATAAATACTGTAAACGAAAATTGGAATTGTCTCACCCAGGAAAGACATACTTACAAATTTTTTTGTTGAAACCATCAAGTCAAAATAGGCAGTGAGATTCCTCATGTGCTGCTATCTGGTGAATTATAACTGGAGGAAATACTGGGAAGACTTCGGTGGTTGAGACAGTGGGAAGATATAGGCACAGGGGTGAGCAAATGCTAAGGGACGGTTTAGAACCAGAAACTCAAACAGAGAAGAGATTAAAGGTTAAGAGTGATAAAATTACACAGGGTTGAAATAAATGCTTGGCTTTCACAGCCATTGCTCTTTAGAAGAATTAATTAGAAGAATTAAGGGAGAAAAAACGGAGAGTAACAAAGGCAAAGTGTCTAGGAAGGCTTTGTTGTTTCATTATTATATTATTCCTCTAATTTCAGAGCTGCAATGAAACTACTTTCACCTAGTTATGGTTTGTTTCTTTTTGTTCTTAGCTGTTTGTAAAATTTACAGTATTTTATTTTTTCTTGCAATGCATTTGGAATGATATTATATATGGAACATGTTATCTTTAAAAAAAGATATGCTGCATATTTATAATTTCTTTGATGACACACGGCCAAATTCTCACAGGTGCAATTCAGTTTAAAGTCGACATTATTCATGCTCATTTCTGTCAAGACTGAAATTGGTCCAGAACACATATGTAAAAATCTAAGCTTCTTCCCTGTGGACTCAGTACTCATGCCTCATTAACCTAATACATTTCTGTTTTTACAAGGGTTATACAAATTTCTGCTTCATTTTAGCAAGAGCTTGGAGGTAGCAAATAAACCATAAAGCCTAATAAAATCCAACTTTCAGGCAAACCCTCTTGTATATAAAATTGAAGAGTACAAAGTGCCAAGGGCTTGTATTAGTACCATCCATTTTGTTAACATTTTTCCAATTTATCTTGCGTTACGAACCCTCAGAGTACTATGTCTATTGTAAATATTTAAGCATTACTGTTGACATAAAGATAATGCTGACAAATTGAGTTAACATTTCTGCTGAGGATTACTGACCATGTGTAGTGCAGAACAACTTTAACACCCACACCAAGCACTGTGCTCATGCCAAACTCTGTTTAGTCTACAATACAGCAGTGTCCCTCAAATGAATTTTTAGCTTTGATTTACACAAAACATGAAACAACCTTTCTTGGATCAATTAATTGTTTGACTTTCCTAATACATTTCCATTTTAACTAGATTATGTCTGTATCACAGGAAGAGTAATGGTTGCAAGATGTTAGTGCTCTCATGTGGGTGGGTGTCTGTATGCACACATGCATGGTGCCACTGCTCTTTCTCCAAGTTACTACCTTCTGTGTTTTCAGTATCAGCCTACACGTTATTCCTATCTGCTTGCATTTTCAGTAATACCTGACTGTGCACAGCTAAAAGTGTGAGAAGGTTGTTGATATGGGTTTTGTCTTCCAAGAAAAAAAGCTTTTGCAACATCTTTTCCTTTTTGACAAAGCACGTGCAGTACAGAAATAAAGAATCCAGGGAGAAGTTTGAAACCATTTATTCCAGCAGTGTGGGATTTCTATGCTGCAGTTTGCAATTCGGTGGCATTTGCAGGGAAGAGTCTTCCAAAATTGCAAGAAATTTGCATGTTGCATTTGCCATCATAATTGGCATCCTAGACAGCACCAACGTATTTTGATTTGAAGAAGATTTTAAGGCATTCCTATATAACCTCAATTTACAAAAATATTGAAGCTCAAGCCATTTGCAGCTTTACAACAATCAAAGTTGGTACACGTTAAAATTTCTCTACTTGACGAATTGCCTGTGAACATTATGAAATACATTAATTCTTATGTGTTGATAGAATTGAAGAATGAGTTAACATCAAGGCCTGATTTCTTAATTTTGGACTGTGTAAACACTAACAGAACTGATGTGGATCAGGATGCCACATTGCAATTTGGTTACACAGCATCCTTCCCTCTTGCTTCAGTATCAAATTTCCCACATTGCTTCATTATGTTGATGAGAAATTTCCAAAATGTGTTTTACTATGAGGCAACTAAACCAGTCCTTTTCACATGTTTTCCTTTCTTCAAATGACAGACAATATTTTCCACACTTACAATGTCTCCAATCATTATGTCAATAGCAGTACTTCTAGTAGCTCAAAGATGGTTTACAGAGGGGGTTTAAAACTCTTTTCCTAGCTTTCTACTGGGGAGACCCTGGCAGACTGCCTATCTGCCTAGTGGCCTAACAAGGACTCAAGTGTTCTCCAGCTCCTAGTTATACTCCTAAACCCAGAGAAATGTAAATCCTAGGATATTGTCTTGGAGTGACTTTACGATGTATCCCATATAGTCCAGAAATGAATCCTGTGCCTTTCTGTGCCTTTAAACTGAGCCTGAGAGGGAAGACAAAAAAACTGAGCAAACTTTTCAAAACAGTTTGTGCTTCAAGGACACAGAGATTAGCTGCTGCTGCTGAGGAGCAAAGGAAGCACCCTTTTCTGCTTCTCTCAGCTTTTCGGATCTGTTTCTCCGGAGAGAGACGGAGAGTTGAGGTTTTTTTCCTGGGACTTTGGCTTTTCCCTTCTTTTCTTCTGGACTGTTTCAACAACATCAGAACACCAGAACTCTTCGAGAAAACTTTCCACCTTAGGCCCGGAGGGGGCCCAGACCAACCCAGCTCCAAGGAGGAGGAGAGAGACGACACCCCCAGAAGGACTTTAAAATCTTCCCAGGTTTCTCTCCACAGCGAGAGGTTTTGTTGTTTAGCGTTATTATTCTTTTCCTGTGTGTTTCTTAAATAAATAGTTTTTCTTCCTTTTCAGTTTCCTATGAGGACTATTTCTTTCCCAAACGTGGTGGGGAAGGGGTGGCTGTAACCTGTGTTCTAAGAGAGGACGTTCAAATTCGGACGTTTCTCTGAATTTTGTCTCAAACCAGGACAGATATGAAACAAGGATAAACCTGAGCCTGAAACTACTGGACTTCCTTGAGCAATGAACGCAAACTGAAATTCTGAAGAAAATGGTAAACATCATATCTGAGATGCTTCTCCTAGGCAAAATATGCCTTGGCTTTTGTTAAAACACAGTTGAAAGAACCAACCAAATCTTTATTACTTTCATCCAGATTCATACATGGGGCTTCTCTTCATGTAAACTTGAAGGCAGCCTTAGAGCTTGAATCAGAAAATTCTTGGTCTCTGATCTAGTGAGATGAGTGCTTGGGGGCCCATAATACTAGTACTCGAAGGGCAAGGTGAAGCTCAACTGTCAGTCCTGAAGAGAGAAGCAGCTCAGAAGAAGTACATAAAAACATTGCTATGGCAGTTACAGCTAGCTCATGTGATTTAAACAAGTTCATGTATATTGCACTACTTGGCATCAGCAATAGAGTTTTCACAAATTTGACTTTTCTTGGCTTGGCCACCTGATTCTCCTGGTACCTTATGAAAATCACAGCCCTCATTCCAATAAATAACTGTGGTCCTGCAAAGTCCTTAGCACAGGACTATGAGAACAAATAAAATTTGCTTTGAGGCCTGAAGTAGGAGGAATATCTCTGCAGCACAGAAAGCAGCAGTCCTGATTGGGATAATTTTACTCTAACAGTAAAAATACAGTGCTAGTAAGATACCAGGTGGTTTGTCAGAACTAGTTATAACCTGCAGTTTCCAAGACCAGTGTCTCTATATTTAGCCAATCAATAGAGGACCTTAACTTAAGAATAAAAAAGCACCCTATCAGTCAGAAGTAAATACCCAGAACTTAATCATTTTACACTTTACTTTAATCACCTCCCAGGGAACTGGTATAGGCCCTGAGCTCTTTACAGCCTTAATATGGAGGCCACTGGGCGTGTTGACACAGGAACAATTAGGGTCCCCTGAACAGGAGAAACCTAAGACATCCTCCCGAGGTTAGGGTGACAGAAAAAGCCTCTCCTAAGATGCTTTCTTTTATTATGTTGATGTACCCCAGCTCTGCTTCCCAAGTTGGCCAGTTGGCTCCCCTGCCCCCTTATACCCTACATGNAATGGAACTCTTCATATGTGGGGCTGAATAAACCTCTCCCATGGAACTCTGTGTGGAGACCCTTCCCGTCTGTTTGCCGTCGACTTGTCGAAGAAGCTATCTGATGCATGTGCGTGTGTGTGTGTTGGCCCTGCCGAGTGGCTTTCTGCTGGAGACGCTTTCGGAAGGTTGTGGCACCCACCAGAACACCTGCTGCGACACCTTAATATGTGTCTGTTCTCAGTACAGCCCTGTAAAGCTGGCAAGGAAAGACCTAAACTAAGACACACTAGAAGAAATGATACATCCTTAGTCATAAAAAAGATCAATGATATGATAACATCTAGTTGCCAGGTTTTAACAGGAAATGTTAGAAACTAATTGTAGTCTAAGAAATGAATTTTACACTTCCTTTACCTCAGCCATCTTTTGTTTTGCTTGTTTTCTCTCCCATATCATGGAAGATGTATTCCTGTCCATTTTCCTCTTAATTTTCTGCCCTTCCTTGCAAGTCCATTGCCTCCCTTGCTTAAAAACAGCAATTTACCTTTCTTTTTTCTTCCCTGCCTGAGTGGAAGAAGCTTCTAACCACTTGCACATCCCTCAGTTTGCAGTCAAACCATGGTAAGGTGGCCAGCAGTTCTGCATAAATTAGTGTGTAATTTCTTTATTAGATGCCCTTCTGCTGTGGCCTTTGTCCTTGGGGTGCTCAAGAAAGGCATTTATATGAACACTCAGCAAGTTGTCTGGTATGATCTAAAGTGGCATCAAGAAGAATGTCTCTCTCATTGGCTACCTGCCTGCTTACTGGGAAAACTCAGTCCATAGAAATCCATGTTTGGATAGCTTTCTATAACAACAGGTGTAATACAGACACAATATCTTTGCTTTTGTACTGAAGTCTTTCATTGTGTTTGGTCATTAATTAGTGTATAATGAGCTCATTCTCTTTCTATTTGAGTGCTTGCTTAGCTCTTTCTTTACAGGTCTTCCTTTACAGAAGTTATAGCCTCCCACTTGGCATGAATAATTTATACTTCTTTCTAAAATCACTGCTTAAAACTGCATGGATCTTATTCTAGCTAGGATTCCTAGGGATCTTTTCATAGCTACTGAAAGACTTTCAGGGATGTTTGCATCATAAAGTCTTGAGATCATACAAAACAAAACACATTCTTTCACAGATATCATGCTGCTTATTTCGAAAAAGAGTAGGCTGGGCAAACTTGCGTCTTTGACAATATCCTTAGTGTAGAGAGGCAAAAGCAAAGGTTATGGCTTCTGGGAAAATACTGTGTTAGTAGGAGGATCATTAAACACATTAACACTGTCTTTAATGATCTTTACTAGGAACAAGGGTTATTGTGGGTCTAAATTGGTACTTTAATTGGTGACTGAAAAAAGGGAGTAATGAGCTTGGTATATCAACATTTATGAGCAACATTTAAATGCCTGGGAGGAACTGGGCACACAGTGAAACTACAGAGCTACTGCAGCAGAGTGTGGAGAGAAAATTAATTCTTTAGTTAGAAAAAAAAGTAAAGCACATAAAATGGGGAAAGATAATGTGAAAGGTTAGAGGGAGGGAGCTAGAGTTGGTGTTGGTCCAGAGTTAGCTGGACCGTTACTGTATAATGTAAATTAGACTTTTCCACTAAAGTTTTGTCATGTCTTTCGCTGTCTATATGACAAAATGCATAGGAAGGAGCCTCTGTGCTGAATCTCGAAGAATTATTTAGAAGAGCCTGCTATCTACTGCTCTCTGTTGAGGCTTACAAAAACATCTCACAAACAACAGAAAACTCCTTTTCAGCGTTCACTGACTGTCTTACTTCTCAGTGTGGTAAACATACATAAACCCCTGCATCAAAACACAGGTGGAATAGGGCTGTGTACAGACTCATTTCAAAAAAGTGGGTTGATGATAATCTCTCTGTACATAAGGTGCTATGATTACACATGAAATATCTTCTGGGAAATGTTCCACACCAAATGGTGCTGATGGCAGGAGAAATTCACCATTAAAGAGGGCTGCTGTGAAAATGAAGCACAGACAGATTGGGGTTTTTTTTGAGCTGTTTAAAATATAACTAAACACTTGAAGGAGGACAAACTGCAACAACTTTATGCATGAGCACATGGAGAGATGGATGCATCAACAGTAACGAGAAATTATGTACAATGTCTTAACAGTAAGAGAGGTAGCTAAGAACAGTCGAAGAGGTTTTAGAGGAGGAAACCTCCTGGCTGTGACAGCTATTAGCCATGGAAAAATCCTGTGGGGAGGAGCAGACACTTTGTTCCATAGGCTATGAAAAACCAGACTGGATAAAATGCTTGTAGGAATACAATAGGGGCTGTACTCCTGCACTGAAAAATGGTTAGAACAGAGGAGCCCATAGCTTATTATTTGCAGATCCTATGATACTGATTGAGATGAGATTCATATGATGATATCCCATGAGACTGACAGCTCTCCTCTGCCCCTCAGAAATGGCATCCTACTGCTCCTTTTGGACAGAGGGATGAAACTGATCCTCCCTGCCCAGGAGGGAGCCTCAGATACCTGCATGCAGTCACTCCACCTGGATTAATGCCCAACAATATTTCTCTTGTTGGTCAAGTTTTTTTTGTTTTGAAGCCTGAAGGCAGACTTCTCCTTCTCCTATGCCATCTACCCCAGCTTAACCAGATGGCTTGTACATTTCAGAGGTTTACAACCTGGCACTGCTATTCAGACTCCTGAAGCTTTTGATAAGACATCTCATATTTTCAGAGAAATGTTGGCTTTCCTCAAAAAATTTTACAAATACTAATTGATCTAACTCTGCCATTCTGAGAACTGAGAGCTTATAAATCACGACAGAACTTGTCAAAATGCTTTGAGACTCTTCAGAAAGACAAAAGATGTTACAATAAATGGAGTATCTCATTTTATTTGAAACATAGACAATTAACATTCTTCAATTTTATAGCAAATGTATGTGCAATGTTAAAATTCACTGACCCAGAGGTGAAACTCTATAAAACCGTTCAGCATATCTTTATTTTTTGTAGAGATGCAAATCTACAAAAATGGAATTGAAGCTTCCTCATAGTTGATTGATGAATGTACAACCCAATAGGCATGTAAGTTTTTTTTAATTAACAGAATTTTAGGTAGTATAACTCTACCTGTGTATAGGGTAAGAATAAAGCAACACTTGCATTCTGGTAAATCTGCCCTTTCTGGGGCAGACAGTTTCTCTTCTACTGTGCTTACACATCTCAGCATGTTTCACCAGTGGGAAGACTAAGTTCTCCTCACATATTCACATTTAGTGTGGTTCTTGATTGAGAGGGCTCCTTTAGCGGCTTGATTAAGGGAGCTCTTGATTGAGAGAGCTCCTTTAAGCTCATTTCCATTGAAAATGAGACTTTCATGAATGTATGATATTTTCATAGTGTATAACAAGTGTTTGACATGCACTTGCATGTTGCAAAAAATGGATATCTCCAGATCCCCACCTTATTTTTGTATGCAACCTAGAATTAATTACTTTAGAGTGGCTTAAATCATCACTTTCATTTCTCCATTGCACACAATGAGAATGCCCCTGCTAGCAGTTTTTACAAAATTGTGCTAGTAGGCAGACTATGATCTTTCCAGTTTGGGAATAACTGAAGAAAGAAGGATGAAGGAAAATACTTCCTCTGTCATTTGATATAATAGAAATAATTGCTCATTATCTTAAAAATATATATTCTATATTATTATATAAATATATATAATATATTTTTTATCATTATATAAAAAATATATTAAAAAACCCAAAAAGAAGATGAAACCATACTTTCATCCTGGTGTAATTGGAAGTTGCCAACTCTTTGTCTAGATGAAGAGAATTTTAAGCCACAACAGCAAACAAAGACAAAACTGCAAGGCTTAGGTTACAATCTTTGGATGTACAAAAAGTCAGTTTAGTGTACTTTTCATAGCTGATATGGGAGAATGTCATGATTCAAATTTTCTTCTTTCTATTGTCTTGTGAAAATAAGCACTGGGGCGAAAAAAGGTTTCGGAGACTTACAGGCAGACACAGTCTGTGGGATGCCAAGAGAATAAAATTAGCAGCAATACTACAGGCTAAAAGTCACAGAATCCAAACCCAGAATGTGCCTGTCAGCACTGTGTGCTTTCACCCGTTTGTTGTCAGGGATGTGGGAGTTGCTAGGGATGAAAGGAGGAACATTTTGATGAGACAGGAAGTAGATCAAGTGAGAGATGCTCAGTGTTGCAGCCTGCCAAACAGATGTCTGCTTTTCCTCCGTTTTTGAAGTGAATTTGGTGAGATGGAGTCTCCTTCCAGCTTTGGGCACAGACACACAGTTCTGGGTTTCAGGCCTTGGAGGAATCCCTGTCAGAACTCTCGACCCTGGCTGTGAGAGGGAAGCTTAGCGCTGTGTGGGCATGGCCAGGCTGCTATTCTATGCCACACACATCATCACTGGGGACTTGGCTTTGGGGGGAAAAGGTGGGCGTGATTTCTGTTCCCTCTGTAGGTGGGGACAGTCCCAGCTGTGCTGGTGCTCATCCTTTCCCATGCCTCCAAGATGCAGCTTGGAGATGTAGCGTTGAAAAAGCAGTGCCACTGCGGGAAGCATCCGCAGGGGGCAGAGTGGTGGAGGTGAGACTGAGCCCAAGCCCAGCCAAGCTGAAGGGAGCTGAGGAGAGCATTACGGAGTGGTCAAAAGTGGCAGTGCCAATGCCAGGCGCTGCCATGAGGAATCGAGTCCAGCATCCGAAGCAGTGGTGTGGCACAACACAGACTATCTAGCTTCTGGGGATTTGTCCATCATCGTTTTCGATTGTGTCTTGCAGCACTTGCCATCTTGTCTTTGACTGGGGAAAGCCACATGGACAAAACCTATAGGGAGCAGCTGAGATCTTGTCTTTGTCCCAGTGGCCACACAGAATTAAGTTGAGGTGGTGAACACCTTTTGTATGTAAAGCATTTTCTTGTTTTGTATACTTATTTTGTTAATATTGCTGCTGTTCCTGTGCGTTTCTTACTCCACTGCTTTTTTCTTTCAGTAGATTGTTATCTCAATATACAGTCTCTGCCTTTTCCCCTCTCTTATCAGAAGGCGTGGAGGGAAGGTGAGAGGCTTATTTGGAGTTTAATTTCCAGCTGTTGTTAAACCACCACATGATAGACTACAAATTAGCAATCAGAAGATATGTGGCTGTACAGGTTACTTCCAGAAATTGCTGAACCCCCCAGTGTCCTGAATTAAAGGCTCATAAGCATTTCAGATCAAAAGAAGCTCCTTTGACCAGACAATTGCCTGAAATGTGACCTTTGAGAGTGAAGACATCCTAGCTATAATTTATCTGATTTCGTGTAATCAGTGTGTTTAGTGAATAAAAACAAATGCACACAGAACTGTAAAAGGAATGCAAGCTCCAGCAACTTCAAAAAAGCCCCTCACAAAATTAACCTGCGTAGAGATGAGTGTCCTAGAGTGGGAGGAATACTAAATATTCAGGAGATTTTTGAGCATCACATAGTGTTTGGGTAGAAGACCAGAAAGCAGCTTGTAGGAAGTCTGGGAACATGAGCCTTGTGCATGTAATGGCAGCTGAAGGCAGCATTAGATGGGGAAGAGGAGCACCTTTCCACGCAGCACATATGGACAGGAACCGCACTGTGATAGGTGCGAGTGGTCAGGTTCAGTCCCACTGACCCTGATTGTTCTCACTCCATGTCTGCATGTTGTGATTCAGACATCTTGGAAGCATTAATGTTTTGAAGCTGGGCAGGCTGGGATGGATGTCAAATGGGGGTGATCTAAATGCTTCAGGGTTTGGCAAGTCCATTGTGAAGGTCCTCAGCCAGCCTAAGAGGCAGGCATGGGTTGTATCAAAGTATAAAGCCAATCAGAAAGACTTGCAGTACCGTATCACCGGGAAAAAGTAAAGGACATCCAGCAGTTGGGATGCATAGGTAGCCAGAAAGACCACAAGTAAGGTATGAGGGAAAACAGATAGGAAGACAGAAAACCAGTAATTTTAGGAAAAAAATTGGGAAAAGATGAAATAGTGAAAACGTATTTGCAAAAGCAGAAAACATCCGGAAATCTCTGCCTTTCTTAATACGTAAAAATCCTCATGTGGGTACATCCTTGCAATTATTTTCTGCTCTTTTTTTTTCCTTCCCATAACAACCAGAAATTATGAGTTCAGAACCTACAAATATGGACCAAGAGCTTTGCAGATCTTCTGAAGCAAAGAGCTTTCTTTTTGTCCTTAAGAGATTTTGTGAGTCCTGACTCTCTCTGAACAGATGTTTGCAGAGATGATTCAGGGAGGATCCTAGAAAAATGCCAGTAAGACATGGAAGTAAAACAAAGGCAATATGAAAAATACTTATAAGCCAGAGGAGAGTTTCTCAGTGCTGAACAGTTTTTGTTTATATAATCATTACAGCAAAGTTGTGTATCCTGTGTGAAGTTAAATTTCCTTTGTCCCTTCAATTCTTTCTTTGCTCATTTCTTCTTTCTTTAACTGAAAAATAAAGTTGAAATATGACCACTATAATTTATATTTAGAACAAGGACTTCGTCCTCGGCTGTAATGTTGTCTGGGCTTGACTAGAATCTTATTTCTGCCTCAGAGTCAAAGAATCTCTAAAGCAAATATAAAATAAAAATAATAGACAAACGTAGCATTGTGGTTATGTATTTGCTAGCAAATGCAGCCACTGTTTTTTGGAAATAGGCAGGAATAAGGTACAGGTTTCAGAAGCAAGAAACGTCTCTGCTCATACACTTTTTGCGTGAGTTCACTTAAATGACACTTTGGTAATGACTGTGTTGTGTTCTCATCTCTCTCCAATGACAGATAACACTGTTAAATTGATGTCAGAATCGACGGTTATATTTTTCAGTATGGGGACCTCATTTGAGGACCAGGTGAAGATTTGAATGAAGATCAGTCTGGCCTCCTGCATAGAACTACTTTTACACTACTTCTGAACTGAGCCACTTTAGAAATCAGGAAGTCATGACAGTGTCTTTGATGTGATGGTCCAGCTGCCCATACTGTTGCTCTTCCTTTTGTGATTGTAAGTGGCTACGCGTTATGTCTGTCCTCAAAGGGAAATATTTTCCTCAAGATAATGAAACATTGTCCCACTCATCTGTGGTAATCAGCAGAGAAAGATGCAGTTCAAAAGGACTGATTTATGTTATTTCCCTCTGTTAGTTGTCTCTGTTAATAGCAAAGGATTTTACTCTTGCAAGCATAGTAACTCACAAAGATGATATCAGCAGAGTAAAAGAAACCCCAGCAATGAAGCCTGTGAAGACACAGATTTTGAGTTCATGTGTCTATCTTACATCTAAAAAATGTTAAACAAAGACACTGAATAGAAGTGAAAAAGAAACAGAAATACAATTTCTGGATTTGGAATGTAATAGCAATTTCGTGACTATTCAATTATACATTCCTTTTCAGTGAACATTATATCCCATTTCACCTTCTACTCTCATATTTCTTCTACCCCCTTATTACAGCCGTCATCTCCAAATATCTTTGTCTCTGTTGTTTGGTTTTTTTGTTATTGTTGTATTTTTTTTAGCTGAGTGCTAATAGCCTTTGCATTTACAAACATAGCTGCATAAGTGTACGCTGTCAATTGTAGTCAGGAGTTAGGTAGTCAGAGTTATAGAACTAGTTGATTATTCCAAGCTTAAAAAAATTTTGTCTTATTTACTGCTGATAGCTTGATATATATTATTACTAGAAAAATAGATATAGGTGTGGCTTCTTTCTAAACTATTCTCTGCTCACACTTGCTTAGAATCAATAGATATTTTTTCCTACTGGCAATTCTTCACGTGCAAGATAGAATCTAATAGTGAGGCTGCCTCTTCTATCCTTCCCCATCATAATTGTTCTGTGCTTGCAAATTAGGTGACAGTGCTGTTGCTGATGCATAAAGATGGCCTGAGGCCAGCTCCTTTTTCTACACTGTATTTGGCTTTGCAGTGCTAACAGAAGTGAAACATTCTTTTTGTCAGAAAGAGCAGGAGCTACTTCTCAAAAACACACATGAAGCAGAGAGATTTTGAAGGAATGTGACATTTCTACAGAGTTGTTTTTTTGGGTTCTGACTCCCATGTTAGAAGAAACTGAGGGAAAAATTTTGGAACAACTCTGCCGTAAAGGACACATAATATGGGGACTTAGCCCTTTTACCATTTCTTTAAATAAAACAAACCAGAACAAACCAAATTAAAAAAAACACAAACAAACTGAATTTTTTCACTTGAGAGAGATTTGTTGAAGTGTATTCCCCTCCCTGAAGTGTAAGCTGCCTCTTTAGGAAACACAAAGGGTTTCCTCCGACATGGTTTACAGAAATGTTTTTTCATGTATATAATTCAGCTTCTAGTATAGTGTGTGTGGAGGGAATAGGGATGGTGGGCTTAAGTGGGCTTGCAGTTCCACACCTGCAGGAAATCTTAGGAGGCGCCATCTGGGAGAGGTGGTTTTTCACCGTCTCGTTCATCAAAGTGGGCAATAGAAGTCTCAATGGCTCTCTCACCTTGGTGGCTGTCTCTCCTTGTGTACTGGCAAGAGAAACTTATTCCCCCTGGTGGAGGATGAACTCATGGAGATCATGTTCTCTCAGTCTTCAGTATGCTGACAGTCACTGAGTGGTACTCTGTTCTTGCAGCCAATATTTTCTGTGCAAGCAAAACCTTGTTTACAGACACGAAAACTGTCTGAACTGTCAACCACTGTTTTTAACGTGATTAGTAACCCTAGATGTGTTAGCACTACTTCTAGATGAAACTTCAGCCTGAAGGTTGGAAATCACAACTCCTTTCTTGGTGGGAAATCACAACTCCTTTCTTGGTGTTTTCCTTTTGTCTTATCTAATACCTTCCCAATTAGAGTTATGGCTTTAGCGCTCAGGGTTCTCACCTAATGATGACACTTAGACACCACTGTCAACATCCTACTCCTTTTCAATACGTCTCCTGCTGCAAGGCAACTAACTGCTCCTCTCTCCTGGTTATTTCTGTTGCTCAGATCTAACAACTTGCCTTCGTCCTTCTGAAAACATCACAGCCCGATTTCCTTTAATTCTTCGCCTGTTTACCAGCTCATTCTCATTTCTCTTTTCAGACTTTATAAGAACTGTCTTTAGTGCTATGGAGTCCTCCTCTGCTTTCTTTTCCTTAAAAACCAAAAAGGCTCTTATCTGTGTTTGATAGAGAAGCTTGTGCCCATTCTCTAGTGCCTGGACATGGTCGGTGGAAAGCTTAGTGGAAATGTGGGGGACACCCCCAAGTCTCTAGGTTCCTCAGACATCATTGGGTGCAATTGCACTGGGACTATGTGCATTCATTATTTGCTTTGAACAGGCAGTATAAGGAGAAATGATATCTGCACTTGGCCACCTGGGCACACCCTGGCTCATGTTCAGCCGCTGTTGACCAGTGCTCCCTCGTCCTTTTCCACTGGGCACTTTCCAGCCACTCTTCCTCCAGCCTGTGACGCTGCCTGGGGTTGCTGTGACCCAAGGGCAGGACCCGGCGCTTGGCCTTTTTATGTTGGCCTCAGCCCATGGATCCAGCCTGTCCAGATTGCTCTTCAGAGCCTTTCTGCCCTCCAGCAAACCAACACTCCCACCCAATGTGGTGTCATCTGCAAATTGACTGGGGGTGCACTTGATTCCCTCAACCAGATCATTGATAAAAAAACCAGGACTGGCTGCAATACTGAGCCATGATGAACCCCACAAGCGACCACACCAGCTGGATGTAACTCCATTCACCACCACTCTCTGGGCACAGCCATCTAGCCAGCTTTTTAACCAGCAAAGAGCACACCTATCCAAGCTATGAGCAGCCTGTTTCTCCACGAGAATATTGTGATAAACTGTGTTAAAGGCTTTATTGAAGTCCAGGCAGGCAACATCTACAGCCTCTCTGTTGTTCTCTAAGTTGGTCACCTCTCACAGAAGGAGATAAGATTGGTCAAGGACCTGCCTTTTCTAAACCCATCTGGCTGGGCCTGATCACCTGGCTGTATGTTCTGCATTGTGACACTCAATGCTCCATGAATTCCCTGGCAGTGAGATGAGGCTGGGAGGCCTGTAATTCTCTGAGTCCTCCTTCCAACCCTTGCCGTGGATAGGCATCACATTGCGCACCCACCAGTCAGCTGGGATCTCTCTGGCTAGCCAGGACTCGTGATAAATGATGGAAAGTTTCTTGGTGAGCACTTCTGCCAACTCCCATATTCCATTTGAGTCAATCCCATTTAGCCTCAGAGGACTGTTTGTGTCTGTGGCATGGCAGGTTGCTAATTATTTCCCCTTGGACTGTGGGAGCATATCCACTGTAATACTGATAGCACCTTAGTGCTTTTTTTGACTCTGAACATCTCAGCCAGCACTCCTTGGACACTCAGGCCTAAATTATCTAGGCATATGGATTTTAAGATACGTGGCTTTGATAGACATTTTGTTTGACATTTCTCCTTGTTACTTGTGGAAAGTGTGTTGCCCTTGTGATGTGATATAAGTATATAAACCCATTTCCTTGCAAATGCAAAACAGAAACATTTGTTGTCTGGATTTTAATTTCTTGAGTCTTCTTCATCTTCATTAATAGCTTTATCATTTGCATCCACTAAAGAGCTAAATTATTGTTATATTTTTGAACTGCAAGGTTGGATATCGTCTCAGCAGTCCCTCCTCATTATCCGTATTATTCTGGAAAGAAACCTTTATAGTATTTTTCATGAGCCTCTAAGATTTATTATATGCTGATGTCTGCTGTTTATTATTTTTACTTATTTTGATTATTTTTCCCTTACTGTTATACTGAGATATTTTAGACAAATATGTTATTTTCTTTGTGGAAAATGATACTTCTTTACAATGTTAGCCTTTTAAGGATTTTGATATTAATTCATTTTTATGTATCTTTGTATCACTCTTTTCCAGATCGCATATCTGAGGATCAGGGAATAATGATTTATTCTGTGAACCCAAGGTCTCATCCAAATCTGTAGGAAGGCCACGGCCCATGCTTTTGCTACTTCATCTGTAAAAAGGAAATAATGCTATTTCTCTACATTGAAAGCCTTTGATGAATGTATTTTAAAGAATGGGCAAGTTCTTTACTTAGGGCAATATGTACAGAAAAGTGAGTATCCCAGCATAGAACTTGAGAAATACGTGAAGAGCAATTTCTCTTGTTTGTGTTATCCTGAACAAAAAGCTATATAGTTTTATGAAGTCTTTGTCTCACATGGCTTGCTACATATGTGAAGTGTGTTCCTTGTTTGGATATATTAGTTTAACTTGTGCTTGAGCTCACACTCCAATAAATTAAATACATAAAGAGATATTTGGAGATCAACAGGATAAGCAGTAAGTGATAGCCTGATTCTCCTCTCCTGTAAATTTAAACTGGAAAAAACTCCTCTGAAGCACATGTAGTTGAATTAATGTAAAAACCATGCTTTGTATGAAAATGAAGCTCTTCAGTGTTTGCATTACTAGTTGCAAGACATTCACTTCTGCTTTCTCTTTACACATGTAATTTCCTCCCACATGCTAGTTTGTTTGTTCTTGTGTAGGATTAGAAAGGAAAATGCAGGAAATTATCTGATCACAGGATCAACTGGAGTACAAGAACTGTGATGTCGTTAAAAAGGTTTGAATACAAAAACTTGAGGTCTTGCCAGTGAAATGGATGAACATTTAGGAGACATTATTAGTCAGGCCTTGGAAAGTCTTGCAGAGACATCACAGGCCTCTTAGCAGAGGTAACTCCCATCCCATATCAGTGTGGAACAGTCTGGTGTTTTCTCTCACACACTTTGTCTTGCTTTATTATTTTTTTCAATACTTTCAAGACATCTGTAATTACAGTTAATCTATTGCACAAAACGTGCTAGTTGGGGATGGGATTGTTTCCATTTTGGGTACTGTGCTGTTAATCCAAAAATGCTCTCACCCCTCCCATATTTTGATGAAAATAGTGGCTGCTCAACTGTCCTCAGTGGGCAAAATGAGTCTGCGATGCGTGAATTCAGAAAAATGACTTTTTCCTGTGTTTACAGAAGTGTTGGAAAGGATGATGGGAAGAACAGACTGAAGTGCTATTGTTGAAATGGGAGAGAGTGAGAGGGAGGGGGGGTTGTTATCACTTCTGCTGGATTCAGAGCTCTATCCTTCTTTACTGTTCTGCTGCTGGGCTGTACTGCGGTTGAGGTCTTACCCTGCAGATGGGTAAGACCTCATTCCTTGGCACTCTCGTGTGATGTTCAGAGCTTTCGTGTATGAAGGAAGTTTGTGTTTGAAAAGTGTTTAACACTGCTTGATTATTCAGCGGTACTTAAAAAAACCCAAAATAAACAGGGAGCTTGTGACTGGAAAAGACAAGTTCTCTATGTAATTTGAGACAAATATCTTGTCATTTGAAGGTCTTTCTGCTTTTTAGTTTAGCACAGGATGCTACAAGAAATTTCCTTCAGTGACTAGGAGCACATCCAAGACAAGGCAGGCCTTAGCAGGTGTTTGCCACATGCTGTTGTGATGGCTGGGATTAGTTGGGTAACAGTGAGCAAACATCTGTCTTGTATTATTCATACAGACTTCATTTCAATTTATATCAATGTTCCTATCAGTATGTGACAGTTGATTTGGTTCTTCAAAGTTCAGTACGAGGGCTGATGGTAAAGTATCCAGTAAATATGCCTTTCTGTGCAGGGATGCAGTTTCTTCCCACCAGTGATGACAGGATTTACCAGGTCATCTGAACATGAAGAAAGGGAAACTTTACCAATCAGCATGTGTCAGGGTTTTTTCTTAAGGTTTCTTTATTTGGCTATATAAAGAAAATAAATCTACAAAACATATCTTACCCAAAAGAAAAGTTTACAATAGTATACTCTAGTGGGAAATTAAAATATCAGGAAACAATTTTATTTTCTAATGTTCTGCCAGCTGCAGAACAAGGTCCAATAAGTAGAACAGACCTGGCTTGTTTGGTTGTTTCCTCTCTTTTGGCCAGATTTCTCTTGCTAGTCCTCTCATAGTCCTCTTTTAGGCTATTTATTTTCCCCTGCATAATGACTGGCAAACCGTAATCCAGGCAAAGAAAGTATGTAGGAGACATTTCTTAATGTTTCATTGGCCTTTAGAAAGGAAAAAACCAGTTGAGGTTAGAAAAAGTGTCAATTTGTTATTTATGTAGTGAAGAGCAGTGTGATGTAGAAAAGGTAATTAACCCTGAGGGAATGTTTCCTCCAGACATAGCTCCATTTTTTCTTCTCTGGCTCTTTCCATGGCTTATTTCAGTTCTCTTCAGGGAACTGCTCTGGAGCCTGCTTTTCAGAATGTGTTGAGAAAACAAAGAAGACTGGCTGTTGTGCTTATATTTATTTAGTTAAGGGGGTTTCTTTGTATTGTTTTATTTTGTTCTAGGATGTAAGTCAAGATTTTAAAATAAACTTGTTGCTCTGAATTAAGATAAAAGAGTGAAATCTAGAAAGCATACAAAGTCAGTCAGAAAAAAAATTTGTTATCAATCAAAATATTTATGTAATTTTAGACTATTTTGTTGCATTTTGTCTTTCCACCCAACCAGGATCAAAGTCAACAAAATCTTCTTTAAACAACTGGAGGAAGTCTCTGTATCAAAAACCTAACGTACTGCGGAGAATTTAACTTCTCTAACGTACTGGGGAGAATTTAACATACTGGGGAGAATTTAACTTCTCTAGTGTCTGCTGAAAGAGCAGCATGGCAAGTTTTAATCAGTTGAGAAGACTTATGGAGGGTATAAATGGTAACATCTTGATAAAGATAATGGATTGGCCAACCAAAGGTGAGAAACTGTTGGATCTCCCATATAATAACAGAGATGTGGTTGGTAACATGATAATCCTCAGCGTTGGCAGTAGCAACCATGAACTGTTGGAGGTCAAGTAACGAAAGTAAGTAGCAGACAAACTCATTTAGAGGACTAGGGGGTAGGACCCCATGAGACAGCTCTGAAGGGCAAAGGAGATAAAGAAATCTCGCAAGACTTTAGGGCCAGAACCGTCCAAGCCTTTTGTCTTATACTTGTGAAAAAGCATGGGCACACCAGGAGCATAATGCAAAGTCGTGCATTGCCGATCATACTTGGGAAGGCAGAGTCCTTACTCTTTGCAACAACAGTCCAGGCTGGGCACTGGCTGCCTGGGCATTAGCACGTTGGATAAATCCCTAGGGCTTTGGGAGAGACAGAGAGCTGCACAGGAGTGGGCAGCCTGTGGGGCTGGTGGCCATGAAGGCCAGCACCACCCTGTGCTGTATGAGCAAGGAAACAGAGAGAAGATGGAGGGACACAGGAGGGTCGTGGGGGGATGTGAGGAGACATGGGAGGATATGGCGATGAAGGGGACATTGGGACACATATGGCATGAAAGTGAGGGGAGATGAGGGGACACGGGGGATGTGAGGGTACATGTGGCAGAGACGTGAGGGAACAAGGAAAGTGGTGGCACTAGGAACACATGAGGAGGTAAGGGGAACATGGAGGCACACATAGCAGGCATGTAAGGGGAGGTAAGGGAGTGGCACTGGGGACACAGGAGGGAAATGGTGAGGTGAAGGAGTGGGGATGTGAGGAGACATGGGGAGTGGTGGGACTGAGGACGTGGGGAGTGAAGGGGACATGGGGGACATGTGGTGGGACTCTGAGGGGATACAGGGAACATGGGAGAACACATTGCAGGAATATGGGCAGTTAGGGAGGACATATAGCAAGGATGTATCTCCCCCATGTCCCCTTCATCCTTCCATATCCTCTCAAATCCCTGACATGTGTCCCCCTATCAGTATGAAGGACATACTTTGAGTCAGGTGAAAGATCTTTGTGCCAGGTGCTGTGTTGGCAGCTTCCTTCTGCCCTTGCTTTGCTGAAGCCTGCACTTGTTAGCTTGTCATGCCAGTCATGCTGAGTTTACAACTTGAATTTGTCATAGAATAGAAGTTAAAGTGATTGAAAACTAATGGGAGTTCCGTTTGTTGGCAGACCCTTGGTTCTACTCTAATTTTTTAATGTAAGAGCATGATTTAAATTGTCTGTGCATTTAAAGAGATGAGCCATCTGCAAATGCTCTCCTAGCTATTGAACCCTGGGGATTGAGAAGCAACTTGTGTTATTTTCAATAATTTTTATGGAAATTCAGTGTGGTTTTTTAATACTTCAGTATTTAACTCCTCTTATCTTATCTGAATATTAATAAAATTAATTCACAATATCATTTTTGTGAATATTCTTAGCCAAAGGCACATTAGGCCCAGCCAGATATTTTTAGCATTTTATCCAGAACCGGTCTGAGCAACCTGTAAATGTTTTTCATGAAACAAGTAGTTGTGGTGACAGATTATGGTTGCAGCCGTTTGCTTTCCTTCTGCAAAGAAAGGAACTCGGCAAGAAAAATACATAACAACGGACTCAAACTGCAGTACATGACATAACACTAATTGCAAATAAATTTAAAAAAAAATCAGAGTGTTTGGAAATGGCCTATCCTTATGAGCTGTTGCAGTTCCAACTCGTGGATTGAAATCTCATTCCCTATGTCAGCTACTGGGTTATAAGGGATAAATCTTTGATAACTGAAGAGTCAGGAATAAACACGCATCATAGACTTTCATACCGGATCTCTGAGGACTTAGTCAGTTGCTTTGATCTGTTGGGTTTGATTTCTTTTTTTTTGCATCTAAAGGTTAGTAAGGATTTTACTATTTATTTGGGACCTGACAATGACAATAACGAATGATTTGGGAAGAATGAGCAGTAGCTTTCATGCATAAATATTTTCAAGTACTTGTCAAAATTGTAAACCCTCTTCAAGAAAATATTTGGCCAAAGAAGTTACATAGAGCCTGCAGCACATAGACAGTCTGGTGATGGGTAGTTGTAACCGAGAACAGATTGCTAAGAAAAGTCTGTATTCAGCTCTAGAGATGTTAGAACTGCTTAGGATTTAAACACGTCAATGAATCAGTAATTCTGGATTGATGTTTTGATTGCTTTCACTGCTGAATCCTGGTAATTGGAAAATAATACACAATAAAATCAAGAGTAAAACCTTCCATGCTATCAGCATTAGTCACATCATCTGCATGGAACATATAATATTCATAGAAAAACTAAAATACTTTGTAACCTAAGCAAATTAGTCAGAAATTGTTTTAAATAAGCCCTTTGTTTCTAGAAATTTTTAAAGTCTTAAAATTGTCTGAAATTCCCTTTAAAAAATTGAGGCAGTTTTGTTCTCTATTATCTTTTTATTTTGTCATATTAATGTTATAATTTCACATGGATTCCTTAAAAATACAGTCTTCATATTGAAATTTTCATGTGTTAATGGTATAAAAATTCAGTTAAGTCTTTTTTGTTCATAATACTAAATTACTGGATTTAAACCACACTTTATCACTGACCGTACATACTGCATTTCTTGAAATGGTATTATTTACCACTGGTACTTTTTTGATATAATATTTTGAATTGATAATATGCAAATGTAGATAATTTAGTAATGGCAACCAGCTGTTGCCTTAACTTCCGTATTTTTTCTGTTTATATCGTGTATACATATACCTGAAAATTCTGCTTTGTTGTGATACCATGGAAAGGGAAAGCAGCCAAACAAGAACTGGAACGTAGCCCTCTGGATGGCTGGACTGCTAATATACTGAAACGATTGTAAATCTTGCCATTTGTATGTCTTTAGCATTCTTCTTTCCTTTTCTTCTCTTGCCACACACTGCAGGTACAGGGTTATTTTCTTGTTAGAGGACTGTTCCCAACCAAACAGGGCTTTGGACCACAACTGGAGCTCCTAAGTGTTATGGTAATAGAAATTAAAATAGATATTTGTAGTTAGAGAAACTGTGTAGTGCTTTTGAGACAAATATGTTTGGATTACATGCTGGAGTTTGTGTCTTTGTTCCAAAGAAGTGGTACATGTAAATAAATATTAATTCCACTTAAGTCTACTGTGTATATAGAGTCATTCCATTAAACTCCATTAATGTACACCAGCATAAAATATTTTATTTATTCTTTGGTGTACACCTAAAATGCTGAGCATATTCTACAACATCTTTCCTATAAAAAACATCAGGGTAAAATCTCCCAAATTTTAAATTGGATCAACTGCTGTAAATCAGCCTACTTTGGAAAAATTAGCAAACTGTTCCACTAGCATGTATTGTTTAGAGCAATCGATCTCTGTAATCTCTGTTGCCTATCATAGAAATATGCCAGCTATCAGTCTGGATTACAGTCTCATGATAAAATAGTTGTGATGAGCCATCTTACGTCAGAAAACATGTGGACAATGATTAGTGAAGATTGTTTTTTATGGTTGACTTCACAGGTTATTGATTCTTGGCTTTAATCTCAAAATAGCAATTTTGGAGAAATTATTTTAATTTCTTACCTTTATCATAACCATCTGATTCTCTCACACATTCAGATTCTGGAGGTTTGCAATTTTTGATGAAGAAAGAAAAGGACACTTAATCCTAGATATACATACCCAAGAAGATGTCTCTGTTGAATTAAATTGATGCAACTGTTTCAAGATCAATTGAAATCTCTGCTTTTTAATAAGGGAAAGAAAGGTGATGTATGACTTTTTAATGAATCACATCACAAAGGAAAGGCAGTCAACAAAGTTGAATGACTGGGTTTTTTTCTTGCTTGGTATCTTTCACTGTCATGTCTGTGCTTTGCAGCAGATGTGGTCAAAGGCCTTCTACTGCATTTGGGCATTCCAGCTTCCTTGGGCTTCTTGTCTAAGAAGGTATTAAAATATCTCAAGATCTCTTGCTTTTGGAAACTTCTGCATTAACAACAGTAAGTAGCTGATGTTTCAGAAATCCATAAAACAGGAGTTGCTCTGGACTCTGCCTGAGGAAGTGACAGAATGGACAGTCACTTTTTTCCCTTTTCAGCAAACACACACAAGCATCAGTTGGACAACTGGCAATGCAGTATCAATTAATTTAAGAAACTTCCAGTATTCTCAATGTCTTTCCTGTTTCAAGCAGTTGCTCTATAACTAGAACTACCTAGAAGTTCAGTTGCAGTTACGCTGTGTCACTTATCTTGGGTTGTATGAAACCCTGCAATGTTCTTTCTGACTTCAGCCACTAAAAGCACTTTGTAGCTTCTGCCAGTTTATATTTATTACTACTTAGCTCCTTATGCTAATAAATCTTTGTTAACCCTGAGTCTATGGGAGGTTTAGATGGATGAATAACAAGAGTATTGGGCAGAACAGACTGTAGAAGGAATGTCTTAAATATAGTACCCATGCACAGTGGTTTTCTGTTAGCTGTTCACGCCATGGTTACTGAAATCTATGTCAACATGTGACATCTAATTTAGCTCTTGTTTTTTTGGCTTTTCTATTTAGTGTCCTTCAAAACAGTGAATTAACAAAATACCTGTGGAAATTGCACTTATGTTCCAATATTTGGATATTGGTGTAAAATAGCAGGCTATCTAAAGTGCTTTGGAGGGCAGTTTGACCCTCACTGGTTTGGAGATCAGATAATAATTGATGGCTCTCTCTCCTTGTTTATTCTTACAAGGTTCTATAGGCCTGAATTTTAGGACTCAGACCATAGATTACAAACAGATATTCTTCTGTGAGTTATATAATTCATACTTGCTACTTTCTTAAGGAAAACCAGGCAGAATTTTCTTCATTAGCAATCGTTCCTAGCTTCCTTGAGTCAATGACTTTTATGTAACTCCCAAAGGAGGAAGCAGGAAAGTTTACTAATATCCAGTAGTCTAAAAAGATGGGTTTTCTTTCCATCTTTTGTATAAGTTGTTTTATCCCTGTCTTTCCAAACACTAACAGCTATTCCTGGTAGATGATTTTTTCAAGTACATGCAGTGTCATATATGGTGCTAATAGGGTGCAAATCTTTGCTGTCACACTTTTGACTGAGGAATGAGGCTAAAGAAATATCTGCTTGGCATGGGCTTTGTCTAAAATATCATACAAGAATCTTTTCACTCTCATATAGACTGGACCTGAAAGATTAGAATTTATCTATCTCTCACCTAATGTCTATGTATGGAAATAAAGAGAAATCAACTTTCATTAGTTCAGTTTATTATCTGAAATGCTGAAACACCCTCTTACTTTCTGTCTTTGACCAAAAACCTAAATATAGTTGAAGGGCATGTCTAGACTGCTGTCAGACCGGAGAAAATGCTGTGGTTCTTCCCTTTTAAATGCAGTCAGGTTTTCATTGTTGGAAATCATAGAATGGAGGGAGGTGGCAAAGCAGAAAGGCACTTAGAATGTCCCTGGCCTCAGGAGCTGTTAGTACTCTGGCTCTGACCCATGTGTCATCAGTCCCATGGGCACTTGTGTGTGAACACCTCACATGTGTTTGTACAGACTAGGTTTACAGACATTTTGTGGTCTCTGCTTTCTGAAATGTTTTCCACTGATTATTGCTTCAGATTTTTTTCCCCCAAGTTCAACTTTTAAGTCAATTTTACCCACAGATGCTGTAGCCAGAATCCTTTTGGAAAGCCAGAGGTTAGAGGGGCAGCAGCGCAGAGAATCCAGCAGACTTCAATGGACTGGAAGAGAATTAGATAATGAAATGAATTAAAAAATAGTGTTATCCTGCAAGAGCCACAGTGTTTGCAGTGCTGGCGGAGACTGCCACTCAGCAAGGCTCCCAATTCAACACAACTTCAGTTTCATAGCTGACCAACTTTAAAAGTTGTTTATAGATGTTCACATTGTTGTTATGCCACATGAATTCCCTTTTATCTCTAGGTTCAGGTTTTGGATATGCTTTCTTCTGGCTGTATTTCAAAGTCAGTAAGCCGAGGGCTTATTCTGCTGAAGAGGTTAGTCATAGCTTGGTCCAACTTCTGAACAATGATTAAGCTTACGATTTCTGAAATGTTTATGTGAGCTGTGTCTTGTATTGTTTATTGCTGTTGTTGACACTAACACGTATGGTCCAGATGGCAGAAGAAGATCTGCATTTGAGATTATGTGGTGTATTGTAAATTCAACTTTGCAGATGTACTTCTAGCTAATCAAAGACAGAGGAATTGCTTTGAGTCACATGTTGGAAAGTTAATAGGGATATTTAACGCAACTCTTCCATTTCCAACTTGGAGAACTTGACAGACACAAATAACTGGAGGCTTAGCGAGACATTTCTGAAGCTACTAACAGGCTCCTTTCTTTGGAAAACCTTAAGTGCAGCTGAAAGAGAACTCTACAAATTATTTACAAAATAAAATAGTAATTAATACCTGCTGGTGGGAGCAGGCTTAATAAATACTGAGTGTTCTGAAAAGTGACCTAAACTAGTTCCCTCACAAGAAGCCAATGAAATGCAATAAAGATGTGACTACTCCCATGTTGCAGCTGAGGAAAAAGATGTAGACTTAACATGGGGACATGATTAAGCCTGGAGCCTTGTTACCACAACTTCCCTCTCAGTCTGCAGGGGCAGCTAGATTCTTCCAGAGCGTTTGTCACTTCTTTAGGGGCCAAACCGCACACTTCTCCAAAGAGTAGCACTCTTCACCGTCGCTGACTTTTGAGAAAACTGTGGTCTGAACCATGTGTCCTGGATTTGTGTTAGAAACATCCACAGGGAGGTGGGATTTTAGCACTTGTTCAGGTGCCTAGGCTTGTGCTTAGAATTTGGTTTCAGACAAGGAAGTAATTTTTAGTAAAAACCTGTCAGAAGGTGCTGCAATGACTCAAATGTAGTGTTCCTGTTCTGCCAAGAAAGCCTGAAGGCAAGAAAGAAAATTTGAGTCTGTCCTTAAGTTGACACTACTACTCTAATGTCCAGTTCAATAATATTTTCTGTGACTGTCTTCCTTGGAATTAACATTTCTTTGCAATTTAATTTTTATTTCATTTTGTGTTTTGCTTACATGATCACTTTAGCTGCTAATGGCATCAGATCAGAACACAGGCTTGTGAATGGCAATGAAGTATCATTTCTTCTGGATCTATAACAATATAAACAACAGCAACAGCAACAACAACAGTATCGGGGTAGTATTGTTCCTCAGCTTGTAGCACAGGCTTGGAAACTTTCAAGTCAGTCCGAATATATTGTATTTACCTTCCCAGTTTTCTTGATTTGAAATAGGTCAACCAAGACAGCTTCAAAACTCTAGGAAATAAATAATTTTTAGGATAAATAAGGTAAGTCAGTGATCATTTTTCTCCAAGAAGTACAAACAAAGAAGTAAATAGACTTGATTTCTGAGAAAGATAGGACCTACAGTCTAGACTGCTTGTTGTACCACACTTGAGAGGTTTCATCTCAATTTTTCTGTACAGCTTGTCTTCCATTCTCCATTTAGCAGCTGTTGGTTCTTCTCTGCAGGCAGGTGTCCTGTGCCTATCCCCTTGTTTTTGCTATTTCTGTGGGTGGGGAACTGTTTGCAATTCCTGTTACACTGAGCTGGATATTCTACAAAGGACAATTTCATTAGTCTTCTCTGTACTTTTATTGTCCTCCTGATTGATCTGTGATAACATATGATGTGATTTAGCACAAGGAACATTGCATTTTTTCAATGTAAAATATTTATTGTCTTTGGCTGTGAAGAAGAAGAAGGAGAAGAAGAAGGAGAAGGAGAAGGAGAAGGAGAAG
>VZTD01004147.1:246531-303832 GCA_013397725.1 Rhagologus leucostigma | reverse complement strand
AGAAGAAGAAGAAGAAGAAGAAGAAGAAGAAGAAGAAGAAGAAGAAGAAGAAGAAGAAGAAGAAGAAGAAACTTTTCACACAAGAAACTTTTCCTGTTTTCTACTTATCTTTCAATTTTCTCTGGAAATTGTATACATTCAATATCTATGTGTTTTTAATGAGAAAATCTGTGTGCATGCCTTAGTTCTAGTGTTATGATAGTCTTTTTATGATAGAATACAATGTGAGTAATTTTTGTTTATAAACCACATTGCTTTTCAATAAATTGAAAATGCAGTTTACACAGAAATAAACCACAGACTAATTACCTACAAATGCAATGCAGCCTTGTTTCTTATGTTTTTCATTATTACTATAGTATTGATAAACCATTAAGAAGTAAAAAGAAGTACTGGGTTTTTTAAAGCAGTTAACACAAGTTTTACATGTGTTTATGTGAAAAGAAGCAGGTGTTATGAATGATCAAACAAAATAAATCTCTGTAGCAAGACCACAGAAAAAAGCCAAATGTATGCTTTTTGTTCATACTTGAACATTTTGATTTATGAAAGTTTTAACATGATTCTTCAGAAGTCACCAAATATCTCCAGGTGCTAATATATTTATGAAATTTAGTTTTCCCACAGTAAACATAGCAACTAGAACTTAATTTGGAATTCAACCATATATTTGAAATACGACCTCATAAAACTGGGTACATTTCACCATTTCTATTTACATATCTCTCCTCTAATATAAAATTGAATTATACAATCGGGCTGTGTGAAACGCATTGTTTTAGTACCAAAGCATTTCTCTAATCTCCTTTGCTGTTTAGTATGATTCATTTTGTAAATATTTACAAGTTTGTTTCTAAAAGCAAGAATTTTAAATGAAGTAGAGAAGATAAATACAACCAAAGTAACAAATCAGGAAAGCATTTTTTCTTGGCTACAGACTGATTGGGTTCAGAGCCTGATGAATGTTGCAACATAGCAGTTGTGCAGAGGTAGGGATTCCTTTTATCTGTACCCCACAACAGCTACCACTGTATGTACCTGGCTTTTCTGTCTTTGTCAGGACTTTACATTGAAGCACATTCTACAGCGTCTCTTTGTAGCCAGACTAGCACAACAGAGCTCAGATGTTACCCTAAACTTCTTCATCATTTACATTAAAATGTCTTTTAAAGGACAGTTTGTCCTCCTGTTTTGAGAGAAGATTTATATAGTGAATTTGAATCAAATGATGTAGAAAAGTGTAATTTATTCCTATGTTTACATGTGAATTCTACCTATTTTCATTAAAGTTGCCTTGTTACCTTTTACCAAGACCGATTTTCAAGCAGGGGTTACTTATTACATGGGGAAAGAGTGCACCAGCTCTGGATGACAGCCCCAGCCCCAAGGAGGATGGTACAACAGGCAGTGGAGCTGTGGAAAGGTTAAAAGAAGAGTTGGGGTTATCTATTTACCCCAAAGAGCAGAAGTTGAGGCAAAAAACTTTCTGTGTCTGAGTCATTCACTCTACTTCTCTCCGGCAGAGCAAAGTGGGTGGGGATGTTTCCAGAGGTGTTTCTCAAGCTTTGGACACAGGGTGACAGCTTCACCGGAGCTATTTGCCCAGTCTCCAGAGTTACAGGACCTGTAGTCAAGTTCATGGCCCTTTGGCTCCAGCAAATTTTGGAGGGCACAGGACTTAACAATGGGTTATTTTTATGACTGGACTCAGTAATCTTAAAGCTTTCAACCTAAAGGTTTTCCAGCCTCAATGGTTCTGTGATTCGTTGAAAATCTATGAAATGTCAAATGTCTGCAGAGATTCTTCAGAAGCAGAGCAGTAGAATCTTCCATCAAAGTCATACACCATTTAGAATGTAAACAAGATCTAGGGAGTGGTACTGTCCAAGAGAATAAAACTTAGAATGCTATATTTGGTCTGAGACAGAAGCTCTGTGTGAAATAAACAGGAAAAGCACTTCGAGAACTGCAAAAAGGACTTGTTGGCACTGGGAGAGCATGGAAGCTTTTTGCTGAAATGGGGATGTGACTGGACAGAGCTGGGTGAATACTGCTTATAAATATTTATCTGACTTACAGATGCAAAATTCACTCTGACTCATTCCCTTTTTTCTCTTCATTGCAAGAATTTTATGAGTAAAACTTTTTTTGTAGAAGTATCCTTGGAAAAGGAATTGACCAATGTGTGATGGGTTTATCCATGCAGACACATAGGAAGCATATGCAAACCCATTTTGAAAACTATGTGTTTGAAGATCATGCAATGAAATTAATGATAATGGTAAAATTATACAAATTACACAATCAAGCCCACTGAATTCTGCACCATATAACTTCAAGACTCTGACTGCACTGCAGCCTCTTATTTTCAGTGCCTTCCTATGTGCTAAATTGCGGGCTTTTTTAAACAGCAATTTCACTGCAGCCATCTCAGCCTTTTATCTGCTGTGGTCTGTGTTGCTACCAGCTCCTGTTTCTCAGGAATATGAGGCAAAGTGTTTTTTATTTACAAGTGAGCTGAGCTGCTGTAGCACCAGTCTTAAGTTTTACCCAAAACTTACAGTAGCACTCAGTCAATTTCTACACTGCTA
Organism: Rhagologus leucostigma; assembly: GCA_013397725.1. Taxonomy (NCBI): domain Eukaryota; kingdom Metazoa; phylum Chordata; class Aves; order Passeriformes; genus Rhagologus; species Rhagologus leucostigma. The sequence goes on along the minus strand of VZTD01004147.1, from coordinate 301,241 downwards.
CCTAGTCTTTTCAACCTAGTTTTCTGAAGTTACCTCTTTGCTACTTCACCCCACCACGAGGACAGTGTAAGTTTTTCAGGACCAAAGCTTCAAATCGGTCTACATGACTTTCTTAGCCAAGTGGCTCTGCTTGTACACGTTTTCCTTCTTGACAGTCTGCTGGGGCGCAATGCTAGACTGTTTGTTTAGTTCAAGGTTGGTTATTTTCTTTATTTGTTTTACTTAGTCATTTTGTCTGACAAAGTGACAAGATGGTAGCAAGTGTTTCTTGAGTCAAGAACAGCTGCCTGATGTAACCTTTTAGGGTGTTTTTTTTCCTAAACAAGCTGCTCTGGTGCTCGGTATTATGAAAATTGAATTTCTAAACTGCTAGGTGCATAATTGCAAACACAGAGCTATGCAGGTGGTCATTAGCTCCCTTGTACCAAAATCAAAAAACCCCAAATTTCCTTCCATCTCCTCAACACCAGCTTCCTCACTCTGCTTCTTCCAGTCAAAATGAAGATTAAATACTTACACTCTTTAGACCTTTTGCCTGGATGGATTAATATGTAAACTACAGATACAGGAGATCAGCACAGTCAAACAGTGTTAGACCAAGCAAGTTCTGGGCTCTTAAAGCTTGAATATACACACTTTGGGCTCATCCGCTGGTGAGATCCTGGGTGAAAGCCTCAGACAGAAGTATATCAGATCTAATGTTTTCCACGAGCTTAAAAAATCCTCCACATCCTTCTTGGTTTAAGTACAACTTAGGTATAGCTGATGCTCCTATCACAATAGACTGAATGACCTCTTTTTCAGCCGTGTTATCTCGGATTCCAATTTATTATTTAAAGAAATTATCCATGAAAAGCTGGTGGGAGACTATTCTTAAAGTACTCTCTTGGTATCTGCTTTCTCAAGTATCTGGTATGGTCTTGAGTCCATGCAAAACTGTTCAATTCCAGCACTATGAGGTTACAATATTTTCTCAGCTCAGGCTGGAGTAAGGGTATTCTTATGTTTTTCTTCCTTATCCTCTTACACAATTACATTGATGAATATAAAGATATAAATAGGTTGAAAGTAATCTCACAGGCCAAGATCTACTGACCTGGGATGTCTTCCTGGTGTTATTGTTCTCAGGTAAGCGGCACAGAGCCAAATGTGACATTATGGGCAGAAAGAAGTAAACATATACATTCCTTGTGCAGAGAAACCTATGGGGGATATACTTGAAATTAATTTTGTGTAAACAGAGGTAGTTAAGAAGATAAAAAAAGTGCAAAGAATATTGCATGCTCCCCAAGATATAATGAGCTTCCAAGATTAGTCTTGGGAGCAGCAGGCGGGCTACATTTATGGCTGCCTTGAAAGGATGTGTGAGGGGAACCTGGCAGATCATCCACAAAGGTGGAACTGCTGTGGGGACAAGAGTGGAGGCACATTAGGAATGGTGGAAAAAAGACAAGCTCCAACACCTCATGGTGAAACAGAAAGAGTCTGTTTCAATATTAAATATGAAAATATAGAGATCATTAAATCTAGAGTTATATGAGTTCAGTGGGAGGAAATATGTTGTGCTTGTATGTGTGGGCAGGTAGCACTGCTCAGTTTTGGAGAAATGATCAGGAGTCAATTTCTGGCTACACAATCATTATTAAATGACACCAAATACCTCATAACTTTAGACTTCTTCAAAAATAGGTGGTGGCTGATGAAGGGAATACATCAGAAGGACACGGCAGAACACACTACACTCCTGCTCTTCACCTGGAAGATGACATGTCTGGAGGTTAGGGATGGTGTGGCTGGGTGATCCTCCCTAATATCCACAGTAGGTTCTACCTACTCTGTGCAGAAAACAGTGGCAGAGTCGTGTCACTGTTTATGCAAATTATGGGCTTTTAGGAACACAGAGAAGACTTAGCTTATTTTTCACATGCTCTTCCTTATATTGACCAAAAAGAGGAAAGTTGGATCTGATGATCATTTAGGTAACAGAAGGAAAGGCAAATTCTTGTCTTGTTCATATCTTTTTCGTTTTCCTGAGGACAAAACTTTGCTCTTTGATTGGCTTATGCCATCTCCATTTTGACATTCTACTCTCTGTGTGTGCATGGGAACACTACTGTAAATACGGACGTCGTGTACAGAAGAGTGATCTGCAAAGCCAACAAAGAGCTCAATGTTGCAATGGCCCAAGAAGGATTATTTTGGGATGTTACTACAAGGATATTTTCGTATTTTATATTCAATAGGAAAAGAAGAATTGTTACAGCTTTGTTTAGGTATAAACAGTTCTTTTGTTGAAATAAATAAAATTATCTCATTTTCTGTAGGCCAGAGTAGTATTGTTTTCAAACACTGAGTCTGAGTAAACAGCAGACTGTTCTCATTCAGAGGTGGAATCATAAACTGTTTTCCCCCTTTAAATGTCCCTGGACTTTTTGAAATGACATCACCTGCACATTCATCAAAGCTCTGTATTTGGCTGGTTTAGCAAAAATTAAGCAATAACTTGAATATGGTCCAATTTGCAGAAAAAAATCACTTAAAAAAATACATGTGTTTTAAATTTGCTTTGCAGGCTTAGTAACATAAAAGTTTTTATGCCATTATTTCCATATTTCTTTTCCCTCCTCAAATTTTTTGGAATGTGTATTGTGTAGGATCAGAAATGTTTTCTTATTGAAAAATCTGCAAATCAGGAAAATAAGCTGCTCAGAAATGTCTGTATTTTCACGATAACCTTGTTCGGAGGAAGGAATGTTTGCTTGAGGCCGCGCTGTTGTTTCTGCCTGGTGGGTGGGTTGGTGGTGCCGGAGCATTCCTTCAAGCAGCTCTTGAGCAGCTTGTGACAGAGGGCTCCATGCAAACACACATGAAGCAGGAAAAAGGTGTCTCCTAGGAGCAGGATCAGACCCACACCACAGTGCTTGCTTAGCTTTATGCCTAAGTTTAATCCTGCCTCCCATTTGCAAAAGGCAATGTCTCGAGTCTCAGGGGCTGCTACCGGACTGAGGGGCCTGGTGTAAATCCTGCTGTGGGTGGGAGGGATCCACCAGCTCAGCAGGCATTACAGGTATGTCTCAGCGCAGCTGGGGAGCCCAGTGTGCATTTGAGCAGCCTGGTGGCTTCAGCACAAGTGTGCCTATCCATGTGCCTACTGTTCAGTGTGGAAGAGTGGCTGTGTCCTGCTGACCAAGTCATGCCAGTGTCCTTGTGTCATGCCAGCAGGATGCTTTCCCTGGACCAGCTGGAATCCTGGACATGGATTCCTTCTGTCAGCCTGGAGGATAGCAGCTGCCAGGTTCTGCACATGGGGAGAACAGTGCCCTCCTGTCTTCTACCTTCTGGCACCAGCAAAGGGAAGTACCAAACAACTCACTAGACTAAATAAATATCTAGGTTTACTTTTGAGGGCCAATGCAGCTTAACATAGGAAAAGTCCAAACTTCACTGTTTTTCTTGGTAATTAGATAATAAACATAAGCTTTTATTTTTGATGATTACTTTTTAGTTTGTGTAACGTTACTGGACAATGGAAGACAGACTGTGGGCAAGTAACATTCCCGTATTAAATTAATTAAAGAGGCCAGGCTGGAATTATGTAATCTTCATTCCTCAAAACTGAGAGCTTGGTAAAATAATTAATTCTTTTCATAGCAGCTTTAGATTGGACCCAGAAGGCCAGCTTATTGCTGGAGTTAATAAAAACAATATTGTTGCTCTGTACTCCTGTTTAAAGTCAGAAGGCCAAAAGCTGTGGCCTCATCGAACCAGATTTTTCTTCTTGCTTGCAGTTTAACACAAGAATTGTTGCAGTGGATCAGAGCAAAATTCAAACTAGCAAACCTTCATCTCCAGCAGTGGCCAGTACTTCATGTTTAAACAGGCCATATGAAACAGTGTGTGCTAAGAAAGCTTTTTCCTTCTGCAATTTTATAATGCTCTTAACTGAAGCTTGGACCCAAGTTTAGGCTTTGTCAGAGCTTCATTGGGCAGGAGAGTTTAAGAACAATCTGCAGAACTGCCCTTAGCACCTCCGTAACCCCATGGAATTCACTGGATTTTCTCCTGCCTCTGGAGAGGGTTACCTTGGCTGCATGTGCCTTTTCTGTTTATTCAGTTTACTGTTTAGATTGCTGAACCAGCCATTTCCGTGACTGACGCTCAGAGTGGCCTTCACCATTACTTGTGTGCAGGAGCACATGGTCAGAGTGCTGTTAAGTGATTAAAGAATCAGACCAGAGTTTTTAAAAGAAGACTTTGGCACAGATGAATATCTTCATATTTAGGTACTTTCTCATTAATTTTTAATTTTTAGGCAATATCACTGGAGAAGTTGCCTCCAGAGATGTTTAGATTGGATGTTAGGAACAATTTCTTAATGGAAAGGTTTGTCAAGCATTGAAACAGCCTCCACCGGGAAGTGGTTGAATCCAACCCTGAAGGTATGTAAAAGGTGTGTAAATGTGGCACTTAGGGACATGGGAAGTGGTAGACATACTCAAAGATATTAAGGGTCTTTTCCAGTGTAAGTGGATTCTATGATTCTGTGAATGAGATCTGCTTTTTTGATAATCTAGCAAACTCCGGCATCAGAGAAGCCCAGGCTGGTGTCTGGCAGTGAGTTAACATTACTCCAATTTTGAGTGTTTGTACCTCTCTTTTTCCTGCTTCTTTTCATTTGTGGGTTGGGTAGGAAAAATCAGCCTCATAACTTTGTCTTACTAGAGCTGAAATTACAGAGAGTGACAGAAAGCACCTTAAAGACTGTAGCTGGTGAGCACCTTTTGAGTTAGACTCTTTCTCTGGGACCACTGTTCACAGGATGTTGCATCTGGATGTGCAAATATTCAAGATGGATGATAGACCTCTGACTGCATAATGAAGGTCATTAATTCACGGGGAGAGTTAAGGGCCTTTATTAAAAGAAATGCCTGGTGGGCTTCATGGCTGAACTGGAGAAGCAAAAATGACATTTTTCTTTCGAGAATGAAATTCCTATACTTATAATCTGACTATGTCTTCCACTCCTGTTTTCTGTTAGGATTCATTTTTATTTGTACATTGTAATCAGATTGACTTCTGCATACTTTATTCTGATCTTTATTCTAATCTTATCTGCACAAGACAGGATTTCATTCCAGTGGGTTGTCAAACGGTGCTGTGCTGGATCAGGAACACTGGCAATCCTTCCACATGTTGAATAGGACAAACGAGGTACTTGTTATTTCCCATAGGAGTAATTATACAAAAAAATAAGATTTATTCTTATAAGTGAGAGGCAAATGAACAGCAAATTTATGGGGCAGAGGCACTGCTGATAGCAGAGTCAGAATGCACTGCTTTTTGTCTATTTTTCCAAAAGAGTAAAGAGCTTTTGGAAGCATTTATGCTAAAAGATGCAGAGGACAGACAGTACTTGCTTATTGCAGTAAATTTCTCAAATAACTGGAAGAAGGTACAAATAAACTTGTCTAGTGAATTTACCTAAAATTGTAAATGAAAACTGACATGGTATGTTAGCGCCGATGTCCTTTTTTCTTATTTTGCGGTTGGAGAGTAAGTGACATGGGCATTTAGAAAAGATGGTTAAAAGGAGGCAATTGGTCAATTTTAAACATACTAATCATTGTAACATTTTGTAAAAACAAACTGTGATTCTTGTTCTCAGCAGAAAACACTAAGAAAGTTCTAAGATGTGGTGCTGGTGATTTTGTAAACCCCATATTAAATTTAAAAACCGAGAAGCATGAGGGAACATGGAAAAAAGTAAGTGCATGGTAAGGAAGAGGACACAGAACCAGTGTTAGCTGGCACTGCAACCACTGAGAAAAGTGTGCCAAGAATTTACTGGGAGGGAAAAAAATGGGACAGTTAGTAAATATGAATCCTGGTCGAGGGAAAGTAAAGACTTAGGTCATGAAGCAGTTGTCAGAATCTAGTCAGGTGAGTGGAAAGGTATGTGACAGAACAGAAGGAAAGAAAGAAATTGAAGGGGTAAATGGTGTGTCTCTGAAAGGAAATCTTATGATAGAGGATTGAACTAGAAAGAAGAGGATAAACATTTAGAGTCACAGAAACACAAAATGTCAAGGATCATAGAAACATGGAATATCAATGGGTTGGAATGGACCTTGAAGCTCATCTAGTCCCAACCCTCCCTGCCAGGGGCAGGGATGTCTCTCACTAGACCAGGCTGATCAAGACTTTATCCAGCCTGGCATCGAACACTTCCAGGACTGGGGCATCCACAACCTCCCTGAGCAACCTGTTCCGGTGTCTATCCAATCTCAAAAAATGTCTTCCTAATACCTAAACTAAATTTCCCCTCTTTGAATTTATACCCATTTCTCCCTGTCCCGTCACTAAAGTTCCTGATGAAGAGTACCTGTAGGCTCCTTCCCATACTGGTAGGTTGCTATGAGGTCTGCACACAACCTTCTCTTCTCCAGACTGAACAGCTCCAACTTTCTCATCGTATTTTTTGTAGAGGAGGTGCTTCAGTCCTCTTATCAGCTTTGTGGCCTCCTTTGGATTTGCTCCAGCAGTTCCATGTCCCTCTTAAGTTGGGGACACCAGGGCTGGACACAGTTTTCCTGGTAGGATCTCACAGGAACAGAGCAGAGGAGCACAGTCCCCTTCCTTCACCTGCTGGCCATGCTCCTTTGGATGCAGCCCAGGATTCCCTTGGCTTTCTGGGCTGCGAGCACTCACTGCTGGCTCATGGCGAGTTTTTCGTCAGCCATCACCCCCAAGTCCTTCCCCACAGGGCTGCTCTCCATCACTTCTCTGCTCAACCTGTGGGTGTGTCTGGGATTGCCCCAGTGCAGGTGTAGGACCTTGCACTTGGCCTTGCTGAACTCCATGAGGTTTGCATGGTTCCACCTCTCAGGCCTGTCCAGGGCCCTGTGGATGCCATCCCTTCCCTCCAGCATGTCTTCACTGGCCCACACAGCTCAGTGTCCTCGTCAAACTTGCTGAGGGTGCCCTCAATCCCACTGTCCATGTCACTGACAAAGATGTGGAACAGTATTGGCCTCAGGACTGACCCCTGAGGGACACCACTTGCCACTGGTCTCTATGTGGACAACGAGCTATTGACCACAACTGTGAGTGTGGCCATCCAGCCAGTTCGTTATCCACCAAGTGGTCAATCCATCAATCCATGGGTCTCCAGTTTGGAGAAAAGGATGTTGTGCAGGACAGTGACAAAAAAAAAAAGGTGTACTTATGGTACAGTATAGCCCTGATGTAATACGTACAGTTGTATTATTTATCAACAGTCCTCATCTTTTGTCCTTATTTTGTCTTAATTCTTTTATTTTGTCTCTATTCTTTTAAGTGTGTGTGTTTTCAAACCTCATTCGTACATTTAGTAGAAGTTTTCATTCTTTAAATGAAACATAAGTATATGTTTTCTGAAGCAAAAATTTAGGAGTAATGCTGAACTGTAGTAGTCTTCTGTAGTAGATCTCATACTTCATTATTTCATTTGTCCTTCTTTGAGATTTTCTTTGTTAATATCTCATTTCTGCCTTTTGCCTTCTGCATTTGCCAGTCCCATTGCGAGAATCCAAAGAAGTTTGGAGAAACACCAGATTTTTTTCTCATCCCCTTAGCCCTCCCCTAAATTTACAGTCTAATAAAGCACAGATGCAGTCTATTTTATAAGGTATAAGTTTCTAACATGAAATCAACAACTAAATTGGGAAAATACCTAGTAAGTGCGGAAACCATGTGATTGAGTGTCTATCGCTCTGTCAGAAAGTTCTGCTTTTAGAAAGCATTCCTCTATGATTGCCTCTAATCTGGCCACCCTTGTGCTCTTAAAGTACATACAAAGGAAAATAGTCTCATTATAAATGAGTTACTAACTCGTGAATTACACCCTGTCACGACTCAGGTCTTAGGCATGTCTATCTCAAACCGTCTCTTGGTTCTATGCTTCACCCTGATGTGAACTTTGAGTATCTGGCAGCATTACTGAAAAGCATCCAAAAAATGACAAATCTTAAATTTGCATGAAAATTCCAGTTTAAAGAGCTAGATATTCAGGAAATTTTGTTCTAAATAGGTTATAGAAGAATGCTCTGTTCCTACTGTAAGCGGAAATGGTTATAGTAGAACTTTGACTTTAGAGAAACTAGGAGGAATTAGAGAGTGCTCATTGCCTCAGGAAACAATAGAAAAAGTAATTTAAAAAAGTGTTTAACTCCTGCATGTACTTTCAAAATTACTGAATATGATCTATCCCTCATTAAACATATATTCAAATTAATCCACTAATACTGAACTGGGGCAGTATGTGAGGTTAAATACCTGAAACTCCACATGAAAGCAAACTTTGCAATGATAACCAAGAAGAAATACCAAGATTTAGACTACAGCAGGATCGTCTGCAGCTCAGCAAAGAAAACGTGCAGCAGAAGCAGTAACTCTGTAGTAAATCGAGAAGGCATCACAGCTGCACAGCAGCAACCAAGGCAACATCATTAAACGTAACCACAGTAGCTAAAAGCTGAGATGATGTAACGCACCCTCTGCTCCAGTCATGCTGGTGCCTTTCGACTGCCTGTTGACATGCACTACACGATAATCAAACAGATCTGGAATTTCTTAAATAAGCTGTTACCTGTATTCACAGTATAGCTGTCGTCCACACCCATGTCCTTCATCAGCCATCAGGGAATGATGCCTACAAAGTGTGTCCTGGAGTACAACACAGGACTGCATATGTGTAGAAATACAATGCGAGCTTTAGTGACTGAAGAAGATTCTGAAGCTGAAATTTGTGTATTTAAGAGAAACTTGTAAAACTCCTCCACTCTTTATATTTGGATAGTATAATTACTTGCCTTACAAATAAATGTGATGCAGTAAATACATTCCATGATCCATAGGTACAAAGAATAATTCACTCATTTAGTGACTTGTTCTCATTATGGATACTACAGTAGAAAATGAGTATGTTATAATTTCAAACAGAACTATATCAAGATCAAATTTTCTGAGGTGCAAAGTAACAAAAAAGGTCAAAACATGTTTCATCATTATGTCTTTCTGAGATTTTAAGATTGAGTAATGAGCTACCTAGTTAACAACTGAAAATAACATTTAACAGAATTAGAAAACAAATTTATTTATCTCCAACCATCTTGGTGTTACTGTGTCTTTTCCAGGCTGGCATAGATGTGCACAGATTTGCCGTCTTAAAGACTTAAAAGCTGGTTGTTAATGGTATTAATCATTAAGTAATGATCATTATTTAGTTGAAAGAAATCTTTTTTGAAGGAATGATTTTGACTGTGTCTAAAAAATTAGTTACATAAAATTCTGAAATCTAGGGAAGATTAATCTCTGTTAAAGGTTGTGAGCTGAGAAGAGTCTGCCTGGAGTAGCCAGAGGAAAAGCATAGAAAATTGAAAGAAGGACCTGGCGAAAAAATCTGATGGCTGTTTCTTGGCTGAAAACTACAGATGTAGTTTCAGTCAAAAGTACTTGAGAATTCATTCCACATTTTGGTTGAAAGTTCGATACTTTTTTCATTATTATTTTTCTGTAAAAGCAATATGTTTCATTTCAAACTCCTCCAAATGAATTGTTTTACTGTCTTTCTTTAGTGAGATAATTTGTTTTGAAATATGGTTGTAAAATTTTAATGGTAAAAACACAGAATAAAAGTTCTTCTCTCTCTTTCTCAGTTTACTTTGAGGAGATGACAACTTTTCTATTTTGAGCTTCTTCAGACTTACTTTGAGTTATTTCATCTGGATTGACCAGGAAAGGGAAAAGTCAGTTTTTCACACAGTTCAGTTTCTGAAAAGTCAGGAGTGGATATTGTACCTAGTATAGAATATCATTACAAAAAGTACCATAAGAAAAGTCTGTTGTAGTAGTAGTACACCAGCTATTTTTGTCTCATGATTTTGACTCGATTGAGGGTATTTCTTCAGCTAGGAGTATTTTGTATCCTGGTTTACACTGTGATTGAAGACATACTTTTCTTACATAAAACTGTTGTGTCATGTGAAATGTGCATGCTATAAAAAACACCTTATAATGAAACCTGCCAAAACTGATTGAAAAAGCAACAGTTCAAAATGGGGTTGAGAAAGTAATTCGGACCAGGATATCCTATTTTGCTGGTTTGACTGCTCTGATTGAAACGGTCTGTGAAGAAACAGCCTTTGCGTGATAGGCTCAGATACAAATTAATAAGACAACACTGTGTTGACCTACTAAGCAAAAAAACACAACAGCCCAGTAACTACAAACAGACACAGCTATTTTATTGCTTTGCTAAAAACTTCCCGTCTCCCACCCAAATTGTTTTGCTGTGGCTTCTTTTGGCTGGATGTAAATTCCCCTGTTAAAATGCACACTTCCCCAAACAATCCCACCTGTGAATGACTGCAGCCTTTAACCTTTAGGTTACATTTTCTCCTAATTGTTCACCCAAAGAGGCATTTTTGTTCTGTTTTGTTTTTAAGCAGCTTAGTAGTTACATTATATAAACCAAACTGGATGGTGGGGAGCTTGATCCCAAGGTTCAAAACTTCAGAGTTTTCCACCAGAGACCTCTGATTACTCTTATAATCTGCATCAGAATTATGTCCTGTAACAAGTGAGGGTTAACACATTGATCCTGTAACTTGAATAAAATTACCAAACTACAGGCAAGGACTCTGTACCCTCCTGAAGGAAGTGAAATACAGTTTTTATGTGACTAACACAAAATATTTTATAGCATCAGAGTAGCAGTTAATCTGTTTCAAGTAAGCCTATGACAGAAGAATCCAATATTGCCTTTGTCTCTGCATGAGATGTTACAAGCCTTCTGCTGCCGATATGGACACTCTGACACTCTGCACATCATGTGTTTGACAATTTATTTCACTGAACTTGAACAATGTTTTTTTCATTATCCCTGTGTTTTACTGAAGTTTTGTAACACTGCCTAATCTGTCTCCTAATGATATTTACAGCAGAGAGGGTATATCTCAAATGCCTTTTCCCAAGATAGCTGAACACCTGGATAGTATCAATATTTTAATAGAAATTCAGATTTTTAACTCTTTGGTTGTTAGCTGTTATTTGAAAAAATCTATTTGTCAATATCAGGAGAATTAGACTAAACAAGTAAACAGCCATAACAGCTTCCAAGAACTGTTTTCACAAGTAAATATACTCACAGTATAAATATTAATCTCATTGTCCAATAGTCTATTCAATTTATGACTTTTTTTTTCAATTTTTAAATTCCAAATTCAAATGGATTAATAGTTTCCATATTGAAGGTATTTTCACAGTATAAACAAAGTAGGCATTTTCCCATGAAAAGAACGCTAAAAACTTGAACAACATCCATCAGGCGTGAGGGAAACAGCAAGATGCAGTCTCTCTCCAAATGTAGAGCTCATGCAACCACATGGGACACTAAGTGCCAAACTGATTGGTGCTTATCAACAAGACTCATGGAGCCAGTAAGTATTAACCTAGAACTGTCTAGTGGTCTAAATTGTCTGAGTGATATGTGGGTGGATAATGTGTCTTTTCTGTTCTATTAAAAAAACCCCTTCGCTGTATTTTAGATGCTGTATGAATCTGTAGAAAAAGTCTATGATTTGAAATAACAGGCTCCTGGGAAGATAATGTTGGAGACAGTAGGCTTCAGTGTACTCTTAGAGAATTATGCATTCACCATTTCAGTTATAACCAGTCATATTATGTATATGAAAAATGTAAAGAGTTTAAAAATATATTGTATAATTCAGTAATTTCCTAGGTTTGCATGAGATGTAGTATCAATTCCAAATAAAAACCAACCCAACACCCCCTGAACAAAAAAACACAGCAAAAAAAGCAACCAAACAAGAGAGTACATAATTTAAGAATAAAAATCTTTCCTTTTTAATTAATTTTAGACCTGTTTTTCAGTTTGACAGTTGCTGTAAATCCCCAAAGTGTTTTCATTTCAGCAAAAAGAAAATTTCAGATAGTGAACAGCATATGCTGTATCTTCGAATATATGTTGCTACACAAATTGAAGATTCCATTCTTGCTGTGACGACCACAATAGTTCATGAGATGTAACTCATCTGTCTCACTCATCCTTGATATTGTTCATATTAATTCAAATCCTTTCTTTGGCTTGGAAGATGGATTTTGAACCTGGACTGCCATATTTTAAGACACATTCTGTGTCTGAGGGTTGAAAAAACTCTCATGGTGCGAATGTTTTACTTCTCTGGTGTTACATAAGAAATATTTGGGCCAGAAGAAATGTGGTGGTGACTCCATGTAGAGAGGCAATGCAGAGACTCAACACTGAAATACTTTCTAAAATGGAGCAGCAGAATGGTTTGGAGCAGATGTTTCAGCATCTCTGATGCCATTTTGTCTAAGTGGAGAATTATCTCCTTTTTACAGTAAAGCCATATCTGACTTAAACTGCCTAACACCAGGAAACAGTTCATTCCTAACAACACGTGGTCAGGTTATGAGGTTAAACGTGTAACATTATGAGGAAAATGAAGGCTAGAAATGCCTTTTTTTCGCATTTCTTACCTCCTAGTTCAGTCCAGGAATTTCAGTGTTGTGGTTGACTTCCACCATTCCTGTTTTAACTGGCTGATGTTATGATGAGAATTCTAGTGCCAGCTTGACAACTGAATCTCACTGACAGGTCTTGAAAAGTCTTTCATAGAAATTAAATTTTTGAGAAGCTCTAGTGATAAGCAGAGCAGAGTTCTCAGCAGCACCTGCCCATTCATCCTGTTCTTTCCTTTATGCCACTTGTGACTGAAAATTTTCTCAGACAATGAGCACAGTGAAATAAAAATGGTTTTAACTGATAGCTGTCAAGTCTTTCCTCCAGCTTCAGTAGGGTTTCAGCACAGGATCATAGGATAATTCAAGTTGGAAGGCTTAAAGTTAACTGCAAGCTTAAATTCTTTGCTGACTGCAAGCCTTTAGCATGTACCTGTTGTTCTAAAGACTCTTCTGTGGTACCAAGTGACTCACAAACACATATTAAAAATTTCAGATTCCCACATGACCAGCACATTACAGAGCTGGAAAGCAAAGTCTGGAGAATTTATGAGTGGCTCAGATAACACAGGAAACCATAACTAGAATGGAGTTCCTGACTCTTAATAATATTGACTCTTGACTCTGCTTTTGTCATGGTAATATCTGTCCCTGTGGGAACGGGAACAGGGGTTTACTGACCACCAAACACATTTTTGATTATGTAGCACTCTTAAGAATGTTTTTTTCTAGTTTAGGTTAAAGAATCACGTATTACGGGATGTTTTAAGGGGCACTTACTTCTAATTTCATGGAGGCACATGTACTTTCTTAACTTGTTATACAGATAATTGTAATCAAAGATAACAAAATTAAATTCAAACAAATAAGAAGATTCTAGCTGGTGAAGTATAAGGAGATCTACCATCAAGGCAAAATATGTTTATCTCTGCAGAGAGTCCGACCAACACAGCAGGACTAATGTATATGCTAATTTCAAATTGTGGCATAACACTTTTCGTGACACAAATAAGCATTATGTATACATTATATGACAGTTGAAATATGGTAGGTGCTTCCAGCAGTCCGGTATTTCTAGTTCTTCCAATGGATTGACATTAACCAAGAGGGGAAAATACACCTTCCTGTAACTCCCAGGCTCTCTTATCTAAATTTGCATTTGGCCAAAGCCCAGGATTTAGTTTATGACCTCTGATGAGTTCACAGTACAAAGCAGAAAACCCACAAATCTCATACACATAGTCTTACCCATTTCCCTTCTACTATATTATTTCTCCTAGTTGCTGTCACTTTCCTTGCTTGTATTAACTTTGCACAGTTTATTGGCAAAGTAGTTTAATTACTTTTTTTTATTAACAATTAATTGATACTGGAAACTCATGCTCTGGGTATATTTATACTTGGAAATTTTAGTTTTAAAAACTAGGAAAAAATAACAGTATGTGAGTTGAACTCTTTTTATGTGGCATATTTTGTAGGGGATTTTCCTTTCACATCTCATCAACTGCCAGTCAAATAGTACTTTATAACATTAATAAAATGTAAGTGGAGAATATCTGATGACAGGAACATTATTTTCTTAACCATAAGCTAAACTTAGTATTTTAATATTATCACCTAAGGTGGGTACAATACCTTACACCTTATTCCTTTATATGCCAAACTCTACTTTTTCCTATTCCTTCTTCTTATTAAAGTAAGATTCTGGTTTAATTTAATCCCAAGTAAGATGTTTTATCAATTTCCTGACAGAGCTATTAATCTGCAGGAGTACAGTTTATCTGAGTTAGCTGAGGGACCTACTCTAAGTCAGAATTTTTCAACAGTGAGGTGGTAACATCTCTGGGAAGAATTAAATCTTATAATAGAGATTCAAGAAGGATCTAGGAAAATGAAAAACGTTTTTATTGTTTATTAGATACTTTTCTTCAGGGACCTACTAAATGCTGAACCATTTATTGAATATTCTGTAAGCATTTTGGTTTTCTTACCTAAGAGCAAGAGAACAGCTGGCTAGCTGCTGTGTTCTTCCTGGGGTGAGTGAACAGCAGATGTGGTTGGTGGAGGAATTGCTCTTTCAGTTCTCAACAGGGATGTGCATCTCCTCTGCTCTGCGTGGAGGCGGGAGATATGGAGACAAGAGCAGGACAGTGCAAAGGCCTGAGAACTGGCAGGGGCTTTGGGATTTTGGTAGTATTTTGAACACATCAGGTCGTGTGCTGTGATCAGTCAAGCTGGACATTCACACGGCTACTGCGGCACATGAGTCTCTTTCACCACAGTGGAGATCAGTGCCATTTTCATTCTGTGTTCTCTCCATCTGCTGGCACAGAAAAAGAATTGTAAAGATGGTTCAAAACACTGGCAGACACCACTTCAGTACCTTCTCAGTTCTGTGAAAGTGGAAAATTCTTTGTGCATGGCCAACACATGAGAGTAAATTTGTATTGAGACTAAAATTGTATTATTTCTTCCAGTGGTGCTGCTGGGCAAATATCCCTTTGAATTTCATATTTATTGGGCTACCCAAGTACTAGGCTTTGGTAGGTCCCTCACAGGCCTCCCAAATAAACAGAGCCTGGGTTTTGGTTGGAAACTTGGATGAGTTACAAGAATCTTTTTTGACTTGAAAGGACTGCGCTATCTCTGATCCGTAGGTACTTAGTTTGTATCTATTTTGCAAGCCCCTCTGCATCTTCCACGTCACTGCCTTTAAAACAAAAAAAATCAAAAGTTTGGGGTTCATCTATTTTCCTGAATATTTGTTTAGATAAATTAGTTTCCTAACTTACACAGTATAAGGAATTTTTATTTACTCTTTATCAGTTGATCTACTGACACTAATTTAAAGAGGAGTCATCTGCTTATAGTAGTGTCCAAGAAATAATTATATTTTATGCTGAAAATATTTCTCTGTTTAATGACTTTTGGATTGCTCACTGGATAAGACACTGGAGGTCAGAGAATACTTTGCCCTGTGAGCAAACAGTGAAAGTAAAGGGTCCATACCTTTGACATTCCCAAACCAGAGGCAAACAAGGACAGAAGTAACTCATTTAAGCACTCTAGTGGCATGCTTAACAATGGAAGGGGAAAAATGGATGCATCACTATAATTAAAATAGATTAAACAGACATGGAATTTATTAGTCATGGAAAAATCACAGCTTCCAGCTCTTGAGGAGACAGTTTCTGGAAGGCTATTTTGGTGATATGATTGACTCTAAAATGGAATCCACAGTACTTTGAGAATTATCTGGAGGCAAGAACAGCAAATGCATTCAAACTCTCATAGATCAGTATTGGGAAAATAAATAATTTCCAAATAATACTTTCAGCATTTTCTGAAATACGCTGCTCCTTGGAAGCTACTGTGGTTGTCTTCCTTTCTGCAGGCTAAGAAAACAGGCAGTGCTCTGCTTCTTTGCATGTAGCATAGGAGTACCAGGAATGTGCAGGAAGTTTGGATAAGTTGTAGAGCAATTAAATGGAATAGGCCAGATGAGACCAGAAAAGTGGGAAGAAATCTAAAATTGCAAGTACAGGTGGTCAAGACAAGCACAGCTCTGTCCTAACCCTTACTAGGTGATGCAAGCTTGATGATGATGGAGCTTCCTCTCTCCTTGCCATATAGTCAGAGCTGCACCTGCTCCTACCCCGGCTCTTAAGTCAGATTGCTCTTTTCAAGTCAGTTTCTCCATCTATCATATCACCTGTTTACTTTGGACTTTGGGTAGTCGAAGATTTGATCTTGATGAATTTTTTCCACTGGGAAATGCTTTCTTCTTTTATGGCTACAAGTGTATTCAAGTAGTAGTAGTAGTAGTAGTAGTAGTAGTAATAATATTAATAATAATAATGCTTGTGCATGAAGAGCTAGACTTTTCTTGAATTAAAGAGTCTTATGCTCATCAGAGCTTTGAGAAACTGTATAACATGTTATATGTATGGTACTTCATAAACAGAATTTATGTTCATTGATTACATGATGCAAGGAAGCAGATGCATTTTATAAACAAACAATTCTAACACTTTTGAAGAGAGCAAAATACTTTAAGCACTACAATAAAAATATCAACCATTATGAGTCCAAGCCAATGCACTAAATTAATATCATATTGTGTGAAAAAGGAGAGGCGTGATTCTGAAGTAACTTATTTCCATATTTCACTAGTTTAACTCTCTTGACCCTAAGAGAATTGGACAAGATTCATAAATAAGCAAAATATGCTCAAAGTTGAATTTTTAATTGTGTGATGGGAAAGACTGGGGGACATGAAACTCTTTAAGAAGCTGATTAATTTTTTCAGGTATCTTAGGACAAGCAGCAAAATTTAAAAGTAGACATGTTTATTAGAATGTTTCCAATCTTAAGTCTCAGGATCCTAGCAAAGATTTTGAAATTGTCAACATGGCCCTTTATAAATTTATTACTTGCCTATGAACTGGCATGTGTTTTAGATTTGTTAGAGGAAGTTTTCTAATGTACACTTTCAGTGTTTCTCTACTGTAAACAACTCTTAAATACAGAAAGTTGTATGGTGAGCGAAGCTGGACTTTTACTGGTCACCAGGGTCAGCTGCAGAACCAAGTCTGACCTTCAATCTCTGACTCCAATTAGTCACAGAACTAATTTATTTTTCATTTTCCAGACCATTTGTCTTCTTGGAAACCATAGTGACTTATATAATTCCAAGAGTTAAACTTGGAAAAAATTATTGTAGCGTGTTCATCTGTATTTAGTTTTAACACGTGTTCATACCAGTGATTTATACATTACAAAAGGTGCTAGTTTATTTGAATTAGAAGATTTTGTGGCTCTCTGTTAGCGTTTGTGTCTGGAATGTGTTCTCTTCAGGATGAATGGGGTTTGATTTTGATCTTTTTATGTTTTCCTAAGCATAGGTACATAGATATAGTGCAGTACATGTCAGGTTGTCATGTTTTAGCTATTTATTTAAATTTTCTGCTGCTCTATATTGTGAACAGCATGGCAGAACTTTTTAAAGAATTCAGTATCTATGAATTTGCACTTAAGTGCAGCTGGCTGTTCAATGAATGTAAGTTTTCTTTGTGCCTATTGGAGATACCATAGCTGTATGATTTCCAGAATTAGCATATCATATTCTGTGGCATAACAACAATATTTTTCATCAGTGAAGAATTGCATTTCCTTTGTGGTGCAGTACTGTGTACATACAATTATCATGAACAATAACTAGAATTAAGCACATTGTTCATCATGATGTAGGGTAAAACATCTCTTTCTCTCTCCTTATATTCTGGATAACATAGAAGATATATACATATATGACATGCGAAAGTCAAAGTTAGTAGTGGAAGTTTAGACAATGACAACCAAGAAGAATAAAATCCTCAGAAAGAGATATTTGCTAAGGTATTCTCACTAGCATTTTGGATTTCAGAATGTCTCAGAGACTGACATCTTGCATCTATACTGTTTCTTCTAGGTAGCTTGCACTCAGCCTGAGGCCCAAGCAGACTTGTTTCTCTCTCGTACTGTACTGCACAGGATAGCAATCCAGACACACAGGAATTACAGAAGGAATTAGTGACAGAAGGAATCACAGAAGGAATCACAGCATGTCCATGTATAGACATAGCCTCACTCTTCTGCTGAAAATGCCTTTCCATTATAACCTGTTCTTAGGTTAGGCTACTGACTGTCTTGTAGCAAGAAAGGATCAGTTTGGGAAACATGCTTTTCTGTGAAAAGAAACATGCTTCACTATCTCTCTGATGGTTCACCGTCCTTGAATCTGTCGCCTTCCTACAGCTATGGTGTCCTGGCCTTTCTGAAGGTCAAATTTGCAAGTGGGTAGTTTCACCATTCCTAGTTACAAAACCTTTTCTCTGATATGAAAGCACATGCAATAACACACTGTGCTTTTCATAAATCTATAAAAAAAAAGATTTAAAAAAATCTTGTTGAATGGTAGCAATTCATATGTTAATTTTATTTGTGTCAAGCTATTTAAAGTTTGGTTTTTTTTCAATTTCTAGAGCTAATCTTGGAACACAATGTCCAGGGAGACAGACGATGGAAGAATTTTGAGGTTGATTTCTAAAAGCCTCTCAATTTTCCCATTGGTAGTGACTGCGGGATTTTTTGGAAGCCATGTGGAATGCGCTTTTTACAGTTTTCCAGTGAAACATCCAGAATGGGCATTCTCAGAGCCCTTTCATACTGTCTAGGTTAGCAGCCAAGCCTTCTCCCACTGACGTTTTAAGCTCACTAGAGCTTCAGTTGGTAGATGCAGATGACATATCACTTTCAGTGACTTTAACAATCACTGTATGAAAAGCACAGTATTGCTTATGTTTTCTTTAGAAAAAGGAAAGGAACAAAAGGGTAGTGTACACAGTAGCAAGTCAGTGGGAAGATGCGACCTCGGAATTTTTAAGAAAAGCAGTGGAAATAGGCTAATTAAAAGCTGTCAGTGGAAAAATAACATGTATGATTTAATGTTTTGGCTATTCTGCAGAAAGCAGAAAGCTGAGGAAAGCTCAGGATTGTTGGGGTGCACTATGTGCTGGAAGAGAGATAGGCCCTGAGGGCCAGAGAGAGAGCCTCTTTCTTGGACCCGGGGGTGATCCTGGGAGTGCATCCAGGTCACTGAGGATGGGCTGAGAGAGGATTCTGGGTTTCTGGACAGTGTCAGACCTATGAGATGTGATAATTGTAGTTTGTGACCTTATAGGGTGTTGTTTACTTATTACCATAATATGCAATGTCTGCGCACTATCCCAGGTGATTGGGGGACACTGAGGTGAACATCTTTCCTGGTTATTTGATGCGATATCCTGTTGGGTGCTGGTATTTAGGGAATATTTTCCTGTGCAATAAACGCTTTGCACTTATCCATCTTGTGTGTGGAGTCATGCCCTTGCATGAATACTGCACAGGGTCTCACTGGTGATCCAGGTCCTTTAAAGGTGCCCTTGAGAGACTCATTTCCCATCATGCAAACACCATGGTAGTCTGCTATAAAGATGTCTTTGAGGATCTTCTTGCAAGACCTCTTGTGAGAGGCATGGTAGGATGCAGTTGAGACCCAGGAACCTACTGTGGTGTGACTGTGCTTTGCAGCACTGGAGAGTCTGTGAGATCCGGACCTGAGGCTGACAAGGAAATTCATGTGCCTGATAGAATTGTCTTGAGGTCCGAGGGAAAAAGTAATATTTCAGTGACCTATAGGCATCAATTCCATCCTTCAAACCTTGCTATAGTTTATCTATAATACAATCTACATGCATACTACACATATCGATCTGCATCTGTTGAGAATACATCTCAGTTTACCTGACTCAGAAAATAAGCTAACAATCCTAAAGCTAATATGTAAAGCCTATTGAAAGTCTAAATAAGCAAGAAAATGCACTTATCCATCTTGTGTGTGGAGTCATATCGTAGAACATTTTCATAGATAATGAGAAGAAAAAATAATGAGATGCTGTTAGCCTCATTGTCTCCAAGAGGCAATTTGAGATGAAAAAAAATCTCGTAGATGGCTCAGGATGCTTAAAATACCTGATTCATTGTACTTACAGAGTGATAATTTATGCAAAAATCAGCATGAGGAAATGGAAAGTCATATGGATTTCCTTTTCAAAGTAGAACCACACCCAAGTATTGCATTAAGAACTAAAGACGTCAGATGAAATGTTTGGAATTTTTTTTTTCCCTGCAACATAGTTTAGAAATTTGTGGAAAACAACTTCTGGATTAAAAGAGTAAGGTTGTCAGTGTATTTTTTACTGGAATATACTCGCTAAAAATCTAATATAAAAGTTTTGCTGTTTCCATCTTTAGATTCAGAACATCACGTTCCTTATTTCTAATGACTTTGACAGATGTCCCTTCGCTCCATAAATTCCTGCATCGATAAGTTCACTGTCTAAGATGTAGAGCCTGCTTTTTTTGCTTTAAGTTTCACCCAGAACTGGTTTTTGTTTACCTTTTCCATTCTTGCTGTCATTACTAGTGCACATTGTGATGTCAGTGGAGTTCAGGATACAGAAAGGAGAAACTTCTGGCTGATTCCTAAAGATGGTGAGCATCTCTTTTGCACTGGATATAAAAGGAATTGCAGAGATTCTTCATGTTTCAGATAAAAAGGACTCAGTCATTTTATGCCATTTACTAGATTGCTGAATATTTCCAGTCATTTCCCACACAGTTATGGCACCCAACCAGTGTAAATGATGAGTAAAATAACAAAGAGAAAAAAAAAAGAGCAATAGATAGACCATAAAGAAAAGGTAAATCAAAGTGCAGAACAAAAGAAAATCCAAAACAACAAGAGAAAAATAAAAAAACAATCCAAGGAATAAAAGAAGATGGAAAGAATAAGAAGCTGGTGGGGAGAAGGTTTTTCAGAACTAGCAATATGTGGGGAGAGAGAACCACTATGTACAGAATTTGGAAATGCATACTAGGCAGACATACAGCTTTGGCTTAACAGCAAGAGGGCCTGAGGCCTGACTCAGTGTTAGATTCATATACCTCCCATATTGCTCAAAACTGAGAGTCTGAATTTACTAGCTCAATCTGCATTTAATATTTAAGTTATCGAGACTGCAACAATGACTTCTCTTATTCTCAAAACAGACACAGGGCTGTGGCACAGCTCTGTTCCCACTTAGCAAGGCAATGCAGTCATGGACCCAGTCTCAGTCCACACTGGGATGAGATCAAGTCACTAAGTTTGGAATAATATTTTAGCTCATCTGTTCCTCGGTTCTGTATCATTTATATCCAAGCTTTTGCTTTGTGTTCTGTCCTCTTTTCTTTTCTGTCCATTGCCTCTCTGATTATGGGTATTAAGTCTGGGGACTGAGCCCAGTTTTGTTGTATCCATACTCACTTCCATTGCTGGCAAATCTTTAATCATTTGTCTCCCAAAACAGATGGAAATATTTGCTTACTGCAGTTTTATGACAGGAATCTTGAAGACAATAAATTAGTTTTAATTTAGAGTGAAAGCATCACAAAAGCTTTTGCCAGTACGAAGGAGAGTAGGCATCAAAAAGTGGTGCACCAAAAGGAGGATTTTAGCTTGAAGGAGGCTTCAAATCTTACTTTAAATCATATTTTGCAATAGCTTCTTGGCCTGTTCATCAGCGACAGAAAAAGTTAATCAACAGCTAAGCCTTATTGTTTATTCTATGGAGCAGGAAGGGCTGTGATTAAAGCTACTCACGTTATAAAACAGTGCACTTACAACTGAAGCAAACAATTAAGATAAGATTCAGTAGACTTGCTAACTTAGTTCTTCAATTTAATATATGTGTTTTTTACTCTAAGCTGCTGTAACCATTCTAAATAGCAGACCAAAGGTAGTATCCCTGTAGACAGTAACTGAGCTAGGGAGAAATATTTAGCAGAAAGATTCCTCTGAGACATACATGTGGGTTGTTTTTAAACTGTATTTGTTACTTAGGGGGTAAGCTACCAGTTATTCTGTTTTCTGTTAACTCACAGGGCTGTTGTTTTCCGAGCATAGAAGTCTTTATTTTTATTTGCCATTAGTCTCTGAAATAAAAAAATTCCAGTAACTTACTACTGTTGTTGCTGCTGGCAAGAAAACTACTTTTACAAGCCATACAACTAAGTATAATGCTAATATCTTCCTGAGATTTGCTGTTTGACACACCTTTACCTTATTTAACACTGGGGCAATGCCAACTGGGACCACCCATTCTTGGAAATATAAAAGACCAGCACAAATTGGAAAAATGTTAATTGTTGAATCATCGTGTGGTATATCCAGTTCCAGTTCCTCAGGGCAACACTTAGAAGCAGCCTACATGGAATACCAGGTCACAGAGAGAAGCTCTGAGCCTGTCTGTGGCCCTTATTCAGGAAAACTTTTTTATTTGGAAATGGTGCTAATGTGTATTCTAACAGTTAGCATGTGTTTTAAAGCCTTTTGACTTCAGTGGCTTTTAGACACATTCATAAGGTCTTGTGGGCTAAGGCCTAAGCCAGTAGATACCATCTTTCCCTGAAGAATTTTATGAAACTTATGTAACCCTCTGCCAGCATTTCACAGATGCTTAAATTTCTTGACACTTCTGCAGTGACATGAAAGTTACTACTATGGGTTCAAGGATGTAAATATAAAAATGTTACTCTTGATTTACCAACCGTAGGACAACAAATAAGCTTACAGAGATAAAAGGATCACTATCAGCTTTTATCAATACAGCTTTTGCTTAAAATAATCCCATTAATCCAAAAAGCTGTCTCAGGACAAAATGTGCATGTAGACAACAAGGCCTTGGTTTCAACCAGAAATTATGAGGTCATTTAATCGGATTCATAGACTTGTCACTCCTGCTGAGAATTTAATAGAAAGCACCCTTCTCTGGTTCAGCTTTCGGGTACTTTTAATAGGTTCCAGCTCTGGAAAAATTAACAACTTTCACAGTACTTAATATGTTATCAGGGTATGAAACTGCTGACAATTCTTACAATGCATATGAGTAATCGATCATTCAGGTACTTAAATTTGTACAGTTAGATATTAGGAAAAAACAAAATATTGGGAAGGAAGGCGTCAGTGGATTAATTTGCCTTTCATGTGCCAATATGAAGTAAACATGCCAGTGCCACATTTAATAATTAAGGCTTTTTGGAAGGAATTTGTTGTTTTCATGAAGTAATCTGGAGAAAATAAGGGTGATGCTCATTCCTGAGCAAAAAGGGAATCCCTGTTTCACAAAGTCACATAGGATATGTGTAAGTTAGAAAAGTCACTTAACTTTAGGAAGAAGTTTCATAATATGTCAAGCTCTTTTCATAGCACTGTTTATAAGAGGACTTTACTGGGGTTCTGATTTTCCTTGTGGATGTAAATGTCTTCTGTGAGATGAATGTGTCTCTTCTGACTGCAAGATTTGTGAAATTGAAAGTCTGAGATATCTGTAAATATTTCTTGGTCTAACTAAATGAGGATTACATACAAAACAGAAGCACAGTAATACATTTTAGTAAGCTCTCCCAGATTTCAGCAGTAACAAAGAGGTCTGCTGAACTGGAAGAGAGCTACAAATGGTGCTGGAGCATGTCCAAAGAATGGCAGCAAAGGTGGTGAAGAGTCTGGAACATAAATCTTTTAAGGAATGGCAGAGGGAACTGGAGTTATTTAGCTTGGGGAGAAGCAGGGTCATGGGAGATCTTGTTGCTGTCTACAACTACCTGACAGAAGTTTGTAACCAAGGGCATATCAGTTTCTTCTCCCAGGTAACAAGCAACAAGACAAGATGAAGTGGCCTCAAGTTGCACCAGGGGAAGTTTGGATTTGATATTAGGAAAAATTTCTTAATGGAAAGAGTTGTCATATGTTGGAACAGGCTGTCCAGGGCAGCGGTGGAGTCATCATTACTGAAAGTGTTTAAAAAAATGTGTGGATATGGCACTTGAAAACATGAACTTGTGAACACACTGGTTGTTGACAGTTGGACCTGATGATCCTGGAAGTCTTTTCCTACCTTAATGATTCCATGATTCCATGAAATATCCATGCAGCACTATTCTAGAGAAAGACAATGAGATGGAGGACTCAGCAGGGTCTGAAAACATTCCAGGACATTTACATTTGCATGTAAATGCAGACTTACACCTGCTAAAGCTAACACATTTTAAAAAGACTCAGTGAAACATTTTGATTCATAAACCATTGTCAAAGAATAGGATTCAAGATGAAAGCTAACATGACAGATGATTATCCAACACGTGCCTATGCTGAAATTCTTACACCTTTCTTTGGTATTTACATCTGGTATCTATGACCATCATTGATAAGGTATTGAACTCTAATGGCAGAACAACAGAATGACAGATGTTGGCAATACTTTGAGCTGGTTTACAATGTTTTCCCAAAATATTTTTTGTACTAGGAGGTATGAATATATTTGAATATACAGCTAGAGAAAAGAGTGTGTTACATGGCTAATCTGTTAATTTTTGAGATGGTTCTAACACTTTTTATAAGGGGTATTCATTATGGATATTGGGTCTCTGTATTCCACTAATGACATAATACCATATAGAATAACATTTAGCACAGACTTATACCACAAAGCTCCATTTTAATTATGAGAGGAAAAAAATGTAATCTGCAAGTTAGTAGGTTTTCCTTATGCCTTTTCTTCTTGGTGTAACTGTACAAATTTATGTAGCATGGCACTGAAATATATATGTCCTTGACTTCTTTATGAAAGCCAATTAGTAGTGAAAAGGCAGTAAAAAAATACAGAAAAATCACCCAGTCACGCCAATAAATTGTACTTATTTCCAAACTGTGACTTTTAAAAATTAAGCAATATAAGCATGCTAATTTAAACATCTCTCCTGAAGGAGAGATTGTCTTCACTCATGTAATAATACTGCTGGGACTCCAAGAAGGTAACCCTTTGCTATTATTTTTAATTTTCTCTAACTAAAAAGACCATAATGTAGGTCAGAAATACCACATAGCTAGAGAACACCAGGTAGTTGTGGAGAGGTACTAATGCTGTGGGTGGGTGGAAACCTTGGTGAATGGACTGCAGTTACTGCACTTTTGTAAGCTTGTTTATGTTAGTGGCAAAGACTCAAGAACATATATGCTTTGTGCATCACGTCTGAAGGACATGTTGCAGGTTTTGCTTATCTCTATAACAGTTTGGCAAATCTTAATTTATCCATGAATAAAAGGATCTTTTGTCCAAGAATAAAAGGCAGCAGGATACAATGAGCTATTTTATTATTCTCTCATCACCTTAGTTCTCTCCCTGTATTTCCAAGGGAACAATTCATGTGGAACAAACATGCAAAGAACACAAGATCCACATAAAAGGGCACCAAGCATCCTGTTTGTGAATAGTTGTCATGTAGTTGCAGCCAGCTGCCAGCATGTAATGATGATTTATGCTTTGGCTACCATTTGCTTGGCTTATTTGTGATTGGCTTTTAATCCTGACTAGATGCAACGAATGAGCAGCTTTCAAAAAACATGACACTTGAAATGAGCAGTTGTTAATACTTTTCCTAATCCATCCATCAGCTGAGGGGCTTTAATCAATCTGGTTCTAACACTGGTGAGCAAAACTTACAGAAAGCCTAGGTGGGTAGCAGAATGCAGCTCCAAGATGCGTATTTGGGCTGAAGGAGAAGCAGCCATGCCAGGTAGTCATGCTGATTTTTCTATAGTGCTTATAGAAGCTCTGATCAAGAGAGATTTTGAGAAGGATACTTCATGCCAAGAGTATAATAGACAGTACAGAGAAGAAGGAAAATTCTGACAAAGAGTATGTGTCATTGGCAATCATCTAGGCTGAAGACCTATGAAATCTGTTTGTGTGAGGCCTCTGCATAAATGGCCAGAAATAGCTACATGTAATTACCAAGTTTTCAGTTGGATAATTTGGCAAGCTTATGAAACATGTGCAGAGGGTTTCCATCGTCTTATGTGGTCCGTGTGCTTGTGAAGGGTGAGAAACACTTAAACTGAAACAGTCCTGATGTATCGGTTCTCTGCTGGACCAGCATTTTTAACTTTAAACTTACTTTTAACTACGTTAAAAGGGTCAAATACTTTTGAGTTGGGAAGTTATGCTAATTAATTCCTAGCCAACATGGCTTCTTGGCTTATAGAAGAGAGCAAACAAAGCAGGGACAACAAGGACTTTCATAAGCGGAGTGTTACAAATTAAAAAAAAAAACAACTCAAACCAACAAACCTTTAAAATGTCTTATAAAGTTCAAGTGTTGTTTCTGTGAATAAAAGGCCTTGGGAAAGTCACTTTCTACCCATGCAGCAGAGTAGCAATGTATGTCTATTCCTGAATTCTCTGTGACCCACAAAAAAAGTGCCTAGAATACAGTATCAGGCAACTGACCTAAAAATAACTCCTACAATAAGTATAATACATGTTAACTGTGACATGAAAAACAGCATGGAGAAAAAGGATTTGTACTCCTTTTTATTTCATTTTTTTTTTAGCGTGGGTAACATAATAATTCCTCAGAGCTAAAAATTATTATTTTAAAGGCTTCAGGATGTCTCACTAGATTTTTCTTCCTGGATGTCAACTGAACCATGAATGATACTGTTTTTAAGTGTATATAACCTCCACTTCCTTAGGGTTTCTAATTCCCTCCTTTCCCAACATTTTTAAATAGAAAGAGCAAAAATCTTCCTCTCCATTCTGTCACAGAAAAGGTTTTAAAAATACAGTCCCAAATATGATAGCACAGATGCATATTAAATTTAAAAGGAAAGTTATAAACAATCAACCTAACATCATTATTTTCATGCAAGGTTCTAGGTTGCATACAGCAAATAGTAGAATACCATGTGCATGTGTGTGTCCTCAGTGAACAGTTTTAGTGGGTGGAAGTGTCTACTGTATAGGTAATTAAGGTGTTCTTTCAATTTTATTTCCATAAACAAATGACTGACCACATAATGAGGAACCTCTAAGTCACCATTTCTTGGGTTGGGACTCTGTGTCTCATTCTGTGTTAGGCAAAACATGGAAATGGCCAGCTGAGTTTACCGTTTAGGTAAAAATTCCATTAATTAATTCATTCACATAAAGTTTTATGAATAGGAATTACTGAGGGATGAAGAATTACTGAAAGGCTGCTTTAAGTTTCCTTTTTGGCATATGGGAAGGCCCTAAATATGAGCTCTGAGAGCTCTGATTAAGCCCCCACAGAAAAACCATTTATGATTTTCTCAGCTGAGAATATGCAGGGATTGTAATGGTCTGAATCTGACATTTTTTATCGGTTGCAAATGAAATTATTTTTTCAAGAAACTGAGAAGATTTATGTCATTAGCAGCGATTTTGAAGTCAGCTACCTTCATCAGGATCTACTTAATTACAGGGAATTTTTCAAGAAAAATGTAGAATAAAATATTCAAACACTGCAGAGCTTTGAAAATGGCTTAAAGGAAGCAGCTTTTATTTGTGAAGATTCTCTCTTAGGTACCACCTTGAAATGTGCTAGAAAGTGTGAAGCACTGTGAGAAGTCAACATAGATAACAAATATAATGTTTACTTACTAGACTAATTCAGTACAGTCATAATTCTTTCATATTGTAACAATAAATTGGAGAAAGAATAAGATACAGTTAAATCCATTAAAAAATGTTGCTTATAAGAAGGTTGAAATAAAGCAGTGAGCAAAACCAACATGACTCATTATTAAAAGCTATGCAAAACTGGGGTATACACACATATCTGTGTCAGGTTTTGTTTGTTGTTTCTTTTTAAAAAAAAAACCTTGAAAACCAGTTGAAAATAGCTTTTGGTGTTATGCTCAAAGGTTGCATTTCCAAAGACCACTATGAAAAGCTGAAAATGTTGGGTTACAGATCTCATCCTTATTCCAGACAAAAAGCAAAACAATTATCTTTTCTTTTTAGATAATTCTTTCTATTTCAAAGAGATTTCTTAGGAAAAAAAAAAGAGGACATAACCTGTCTCAGATTTTTAGAAGTTTAATTGAAAAGTTACAGACTGATTTTAATAGACTATCATTGTTTTGTGATCAGTTTCTTGAAGAATATTATATGGTAACTGTTAATTGGAAAGTTTAAACCACAGAATCTCTTGTTGGAAGGCACATGAAAAAATTCAGATACAACCAATATTTTATTTATGCTTTAAAATGTTTTAAATATTGAGCAACACTTTATATAAATCTCTTCATAAACTTTAACTATGTTAAGATTTGGAAGTAAAGACAGGAGGAACAGAAAATAATAGCTGGAGAACAAAATAATTTATTGAAAGAAGTGGCAGAACTCATGGTGACTTCAGTGGTACTGGAGATAAAGTATAAGTCATTGTTTGGCTTTTAGACAACTGAAGAGAAAAATAATTTCTTCTTCCTCTTTACTTGATACCAGATAGTTCAAGAACTTCTTTCCTAGAATTCCATGTTTAAAAGGGTTTGGTTTTGCTTTTTTCCTCTGGTGTTTTTATCTGTTTCTTTGATTTATGAACAAAGAGCTGTTTGAATTTTCTTTTGGCTTAGTGGTAGGATGTTCCAGGATTTTATATGGCTGTTGTTTTCTTGGGACATAGCAAACCCTTTTAGGCTTGCAATCATGAACAGCTTCAATGGCCAAAAGGCAATTAGTTACCTCAAGATGAGAAGGCCTTTCTCACTAGCATTTGAAAAATTAGCAAATATAGCTAATTAACTTTCATCTTGCTGTCAGTCTGTCTTGCTGTCAGTCTGTCTTGCTGTCAGTCTCTCTTACTGTCAGTCCACTTGAACCTAGATACTACTTTAGGGTCTTAAATTAAATTGTTCTTGTTGATTGCTTCTGACTTTCTTCTGACTATACATGCAAGAAAAGTAAATTTGTCTTGGGAGTAATTACTCTTATAATACTTAGTATCCTTACTCTTAAATAAGATTCATTAACAGGGTCATTCATTTAGGTATTCTTGGTAGTTCTGGGGAAATTATGGTCTCTTGAAAGGTGGCACTGCTCAAACTGAGCAAATGTGATAGAATATGTGGCAGGATGATCTGGTAGTGTGAAGTTCATATGACTTTGTGTAAGTTCCTCAAGTGCATCCCCACCGCTTTGTGTGAAACACCTATAACATACTGGCACAGATGAGTAGCAACAAGTACCTGTATGGGAGACATTTAACAGCAAATCTAAAAATAAGCAAAAAAACGATAAAAAATTGGACTTTACAGAATGACACCTTTTATTTTAAGGATGGTTATGTCCTATCAATCATTATTCACTTGATTTAGAGGGTGAAACTAATGGAAGATAAATATATTTCACTGTGAGAAAATTGGTGCCAAAATTATCTGTTGATAAATTAGACTGCTCAATGCTGATAATTTTTAGACTAATCAAATATTCATAATTACGTTACTGAGATCAGCAAGGTTCTTCTTCATCTCTCTGCCATGTGCCACACTTGCTGTAATATATACACTGTGTAAAACCCTAGTGTGAAGTAGGGGCTGCCCTCTAGTATGACATACTGTGTGGGGAATGAAGATCTCTAATTTTCTACTGAACTTTGTCTTTTGTCTGTTAAACATCCCTGGGTAAAGTCCTTTAACTCTTCAAACCGTTATTTCTCTTCTGACACTTGTCTAACCTGTTCGGTTCCTTCTTAGGGATTTAAGCAGTTAAAAGGGTAGTGGGATGTATGAGGCATGTGGATTCACCATGCCTTACACAGCCGAAGCACAATGTATGGAGCCTTGTAACAGCAGCAATATGTAGTGAGTGCTATTAATTACAACTGGTAATATGTATAACAAACTGGACGATTCAGTCTCTCAAAGAGTTCTGCTCAGTCTAGTGGGAATACGTACACATGTGAGCTCACAAGATTATGGTTCAAGTCTGTAGGGCCAATAAGTCCAATTGCAAAATATAAAACAAACATGCAGCCAGAATCCTCTATCCACATTGCCTATGCACTAAGTTAGTAAAAAGGTTTTCAACAATTATTTGTGTTACCGATGTCTTTTAAAACACATTGTTCTCCTTCTAGTGTTTAAGCGCTTCAGCTATCCCTTGGACAAGTGCAGATAATTAATTAAAGCAAAGATTTCCCAGAGTGTCATGAAAGCACACTTGTCAGGCAATCTTTACTATTATTTTAATCTCTATTGTTTCACAGATTGTTTATGTTAATCTTCTTCTGCCCTTTTTACTGTTCCAGGCAATTTTGTGGCAGAATTGAAAGTGGAGGAGGCTGAGACAGACAGCATGAGGCATGACAGCCGCTCAAGCTCTCCTAGCTTGTGTATAGTTTTATGTGCTTCTAATTATCAATGTGTGGGAGTTTTGTCAAAAAAAGCTGGGCGTGTGGTTCCTTTTGTTCTTCTGTGTCTGTTGTGGTTTATATTTTAAATAGGACACAAATGTGATTTATAGCGCATGGCATGATGCAGTTAGGGAAAATTGGTCTTTTCCAGGCAACACAAACATGAGCAGGAGAAAGAGTGCACGTGAACAGTATGTTCCTCTCAGTGGAGAAGAAACGCTCCACTAAAGCTCACAGAGAGTGTAAACAACATGTGAGAAGCCCTCTTCAAAAAAGGAGAAAAAAAGTCAATGGCTTACTTCCACTGCATCTAAAAATACACATCATTGAAAGGCAGAGCTGTGAGAGATCAAAGACAACAGACTTTCAGCAGAGTCACCCTGAAGTGTGAAAGCACCAAGATGGCATGGAAAGTACTGTATACTGACCAGCAAAGCACGTGCCACAACACCCGGGTTACCTTCTGGGAAGCCCATGCTGGGTAGTGCAGCTCAAAGTGATGATCCTGCAAGAAGATTCACACGAGGTTCCTCCCAGCTCCCTGCAAAATATCGAAAAATTATTTCTAGGCCTTCAATCTCTTATTAGCCTGTAAGACAGGAGGACACAGTATGGTGACAGGTCTGAAAATGTCACGATTAAATTGTGTGATTTGGGAAAGGTAAAACATAAGAGGAACAGGCATTTTCCTTTTAAAAATCACTGCATAAACAGACAGAGGTTCTTGTGATTTACCTCTTCTCCCAACGGGCTGCTAATGAAGAGCACTTCATATTTAATTTAATTAAATTAAAGTACGCAGAAATATATTGGAGGGCTTGCTATTTATACAACTTCTAGTTTCTGATATATATTCTCAGAACAAATGAAAAAGAAATTACAAGAAATCTGATGGAACCCACTGGTTTTTGCTTCTTTAATTAAATGGTGCAGTAAGGCACAACACCTGAAGTTCAAGTTTTCAGTGCAGAGGTGATCATCCCAAGCCAGGTATTGGAAAGGGCGAGCCGTACCCTACTTCTAAAGACTTTAAATTCCCTCAAAAAGTCCCTGAAAAAGACATAGTTCAAGCTGCTTATTTTACTACTGGTAATTATGTAATCAACAATGTATGAACCTGAAATGAAACACAGAGATGATTTGTGAGAAGAATGAATACATGGATATATAACCCAAAGGACAAAATAGGAACCAAACATTAATTAAAAGCAGTTCTTCTGAAGATAACACTTTACAGACAATGTCTGAACTCTGCAAAGCTCAGTCAGTGGGTGGCAGGTTGTCTGCAGAGGCATTTTTGTCTCTGTTTAAATATGAAGCGTGGTCTTGCAAATGGGTTAAAAAAAATCTTCAGGGTGTTTGGATTCTCCCTGGACTCCTTGTTTCAGAAGGACAAGACTGGATCTGTGGATAACTCCCAGCCTTGGGAACACTACAGCCTCATTTCCAAATTCTTTAGCTCAGAGCTAAGGAAAAAAAGAATGAAGAAAAATGTGGTTTCAAATGAAAATGGATTCTTGAGTGTGGCAGTAAAAAATAAACAAGCAGTGCTACAAGTATACATTGTCTGCAATCTGCATTATATTTGCATATAGGAAAAGGCAGGAAAATACTTTGCTGGTTAGAACAGAGGAAAAAGTGAAAACCTATGTGAGGAAAAGTAGAACTTTTTCAAAGTGCATGGGTTTTGACCCTAAAAAGAGACCTGTTCTTTAGCAACAGAAATATCTAAAAAGACTTTCTAGAATTTTACTCAGCTCCTTGTTTCAAGTGTCCCCTACCTCATTACAAACACACAATATAATGCTGTGCTATGACAAGAAAACTAAAACCACTTCTGCCTCAGGGTATGCATGCTTTACTTTACTGGATTATATTGCTTCATTCCCGACGTTTCATCCACTTACTTAAATCGTTCACAAAACATTTGATTTGTGTACATTAATGCAAAACACACTCAACTGGAAGTTTCATGCATTCTTACTCACCCGACTTCAGGTATTTACTGTTTACAGCTGTGGAAAGTTTGTACTTTGGCACCTTTCAGCTCTGAAGTCTAATCGTATTTAGATTTTAAACTGACTGATTTAAGTGAACAGGCCTATATATGTATGTGTTTCTAGGGTAGCTTGAAGTATGAAAACTTACAGTCTTCTTTGTTTAGGGTGGTAGCCAAGGTACATGGAATGTACAGCTTCTAAGCTTAAAATTTTAAAACCTCTAATAGCAGAAGAAATATTGGACAAACTTGCCTTTTCTTTTAAAAATCCATTAATTCTATTAAAATTCTTTAATCCTAATGAAAATAGGAAGATCCTCTGAAATATGCAATCGCTTGTGCCATCTGTGGCTTTTCTTGGTCTTCTGTTTATTTAAAGAATTTGATTTTCCAATCAGCACAGATATCTGCAACTGTATACCTACTTCAGAGATTCTAAGCATGGTAAAGTCAATTATTTTCTGGGATAGTGATTTTCCCCAACTCTGCAGATACTCTGTTTACTTTCTTGAACATTTAAAGTGGTAATGGACATAATTTGCCTTTGCAGATACTCCACTGAATCCAGTATTTACCTGTAGTTGCACTGGAAGGGAGCTCAGCCCCGAAAGTGTATCTTACTTTTTTTCTGAATGATACTTACAGAGTATTTTAGTGTGGATCTAAGAGTAATATTTCCAGCAATCTTGTTTATTGCAATAAAATTTTTGTGTTGTCCCCACAGGATGCCTCCTCTCTTCCCCAGTGAATTCCCGGTCAAGTAAAGCTCCGAGGTAGCTCATGTCACATTTTCCTGAAAGCAAGCAAAACCAAATGGAATTTTTTAAACTCCAAAGCTGTGTTTTAAACTGAAAACATGAAATTAAAAAAAAATGCAGAACAGCAAACTTTTAAAATCACACCTGTGCAGGGAAAGTACAGCACAGGTGGGACAATGCTTTCCCACAGGTGCTATGTCTGCCTGTGGGGCAAGGGGGAAGGATGGCTTGCTCCAGTCTGGTTCCCTGTCCAGACACCCGCAGTGCCGCCATGCAGCCTGACCTCTTCCCTGGGAAAGGCCCTTCTCTTCTCAGGGCTGGCTTTACACCTGCTCCTGCTCCTCCCCAGATGGCCCACAGTGTGCCCACGGGAGCTTGGCCAAGCTGCCCAGCTCTAACGTGGTTACTCCCTCTGGAACATTCCAGAGGTTGGAGTCTCTGCTGTCAGAGCAGGGCCACCAGGACATTTTCTGCTTCTCTTCTCAGCTGTGTGTTGGGCTACACACTGCCACTGAAACCTGACCTTGTCCTCCAGAACTCCTGCATCCTGTTATCCTTCATCTCTGTTTCCAGCTTGTTCTATCTGCCAGGCAGCACCCTCACCTTGCATTTTGCTGCATCTTACTATTTTCCTTCAATGCCAATCTTTTAATCCACTTTTCATTTTGCTTTTTTATTGTTGTTTTCTCCTCTTTTTTTTTTTTTTTTTGCACGTACCAGGAGATCTGTTTTCCCCTCCATCAGCCATCTGGTGTCTATCCATTATCACCTTTTGGAAAAGTGCCTGATTTTCATCGGGCCAGAGTCTGTTTAGTTTGAGCTCTCTGTAGACTGAATTCCTGGAACTTGAACTAGCTTGAGACTTTTGATTGCGGGGAACTGAGGAGTTATTTTGAGACCTGTACTGCAACATGGAAGGCAATGTAATTAAATAGAAATAGGAGAGATCGTGAACTTAAATCCATCTTTTAGACATTTAGTCTCTGCTGAAGTGAGTATATGGTGGTTTTTAATGGATATGTAAAATACAGATGAAAACTAATACACAAGGGAAAGAAAATCAGCAATGCAACAAACTGAGGATGATTGCATAACAAATAATAAAGCTAACATGCCCCTTTTTGGAAAAACTCATGCTTTGATCCACTATTATGTTTATCTTGAAAACATATTGTTTATCTGACAGAGTATGTGGTTGGCTTCTGAGGTCACTGTCATATGGTGAAAAGTCCAGTTTGCTGTGAGTAGGAACATTAGGAAAAACCTTGTAGGTCAGCCAGGATAAAGTGGAGAGTCAAACTATTGCACACTTTCCCTGGAATAAATGACTAGTTACAGGTCAGCACGTGCATGAGGATTCCTGGCAGTTAGAGAAGGTCACCATCTGTTAAAGGAAAAAACAAGTCCAAAATTAAATAAATGAGGTTAATTACCTTTTCTCAGAGGAGCCCAGTTTTCCCTCAGAACATTAGGGATTAGATTTAAGATTGCTGAAGACTGCACAGTAGGGAGAATCTTATATTTGAATGAAGTAAACAACTAGCATGAAACCCAGGCTTTAAAAGTCAAAGTTGAAATAAAATTTAGCATAAAACTTATGAATATCTAATAGGCTTTGAAATACTAGTGGAATTTGGGGATGGATTAATGTGTCCAGTTTATCAGTATCTAACTGATAAACATATCAAAGCTTTCTTCAGGGTTGGTGAAGTACCATGGCTTTTCCCAGAAAAGATGATTTTTGAACATTTTCAGGAGGATGTGAATTGCACTCAAGTAATTGGGTGCAACTCAAGCTCATGGATCTGTTAATGGTTATCACTATGAATATTTTATTATTCTTCATTGACTGGATGAAGAATTTAAATGTTGTTTCTCTATGACTTAGAAGTAAATAATTGGAATAGTTAGATGCCTAATGTAGTTAATAGATGTGGTAAGAGCCTGGCGATGTACTTCTCTAAATAGTATACATCTACAGATCTTAGAAAAAAAGATAAGTTATTTTCAATGAGTATTGTTCTTTGTAAGATTATAAAAGTTTTTGCAGAGCTGATTTTTTCCTTTTCTAAACCGTTATTGATTACACCTGGCTTTTAGTTGCAGCTGTGGGTTTCAGAAGAAGTGATCCCCTTGGGTTCCTTCCCCAGGAATTAGAAACAATATTTTTTTAGAGAGAGTTTTTTTTTATATGGCCTGTATAATGGAATAACCATAATCATAACATCACTGCACATTGCACTCTTTGCTATAAGTGACAAGACAAAAACAATGAGCATGTTACTTCATCTGAGTAGTTTAGATACCCTTTTGAATAACAGTTTCTGTTTGGCTAAGAGTTTTTTCTGTATGTAGGTAAGATTCTCATGGAAATTGATTGAATGGAAGTTCTTCAAAGCCTTTGAGGATATAAACAGTCTTGACTGTCACAGAATTATTTGATTTTTATGTTGGTCTTATAAATATAGACCAGTTAAGTAATATTTTTGGAAAAATAAGCAAAATTGAAATAAGGTACCTGGTGAGGGCTCCACAATACACTGGTATAATAGGAGTTCCAAATCGTGACTTTACAGTTGCTTCTTGAGAAATAAACATCTATTTTCTATTTATTTCTAGTTAGGATATAAACCACAGTATACAATTAATTAATCAATCTCATCATAATTCCCATACTAATTTGTGACTTGTATTAAAAATTTCAGATTCTTAGTTCAGTATCTTCTAAATCAAGCCATTTGTCCAGCTGCTAACGTTGCTGGGTATTTTCATAAGTGATGGAAGATGGCTTCGTGCATGACCAGCCTCCGGTGTATACCACTGAGTCTGTCTGACGGATACTCTGTCCATCAATATATTGCCCAAGGAAGGACAGAAAATG
Organism: Rhagologus leucostigma; assembly: GCA_013397725.1. Lineage (NCBI taxonomy): Eukaryota > Metazoa > Chordata > Aves > Passeriformes > Rhagologus > Rhagologus leucostigma. The sequence continues at coordinate 265,225 of VZTD01004147.1, read as the reverse complement.
GTGAGAGGAGTAAGAACCATCACCAAGGTAGCATATGGCTGAGAAGAACATTACTGCTAGCAAAGCTGTCCGTGAAAATCAGCAGTTCACTGACCAGTGTCAGCAGGCCTCTCTGACTATGGGTAATATCAGTATCTCAGCAAATGAAAGAAATTTTGAGTGAAGACAGACAGCGATTCTGCTCAGTTCATTGCTCAGTACTGGTAATGAGATGCTAATAATTTTGTTCTAGAAAATAAATATTTTATAGTTCTCCTAGATTTTGGGTTGAATCTCTCCTTCAAACATGTAATGTTCTTTAACTCTATCATTTACTTTATTAATTTATAAATCTCTGGCTAGAGCTATTGTGTCAACTGTATTGTTTGAACAGTGTTAGGCTTCTTTTTTTCAGTAGGAGGACTGAAAGAATTACTGAGGAATAATTTATTAGTCTCCCCCTCTGGTACTTTCACTATCAGTTCTAGAAATATTAATAGGGCCTTTAGTTATATTCCTATCCACACAACATCCAAGCGTGGATTCTTCCAGCTAGCTCTTATGGGTGCAAGAGTGACATACTCCATTTTACTGCTAGGGTTTCATGCTGCTGTCTGAGAGTTTCTTGAGAATGGTTGCATTTTTGTCTTAGCAGTATTTTTGCCATATTTCTTATACCAGTGCCTTCCAGCGTTTATCTTTTCTTTATGACTTACAATTCCAGAAAAATACAAGGACTTCTGTGGGACTGAGCATTTGTTCAGGTTCAGCCTTTCATTCCACATTTCTCTTACAGTGCAAGAAATGGAGCAAAGGTCATGTCCACTTTAATTTGCCTTGCTTACTGTATGATTTTCTCAGCTAGCCTGCTGTACTACAAGCAATAAGGGCTTTAGTTATGGATATGAAACTGCAATCATTTGCAAACCTACCAAATCCCTCAGAGGCCAGTTTCATTCCATTATCTCAAATTAATTCTTTCCAACTAATAGGCGCTGTGAAAAGAAACCCTGAAGCTGTAGAAGTTCCAACAGCTGTTTTTCCTGCCCTGGTTTTAATGATCGGTATTATTCATAACCCTGTGACTCACTGCCCAGTCCTCCACAAACTCTGGTCCATGCACTCCTAATTTCTGTGTCCTGACATCTGTATCCTGATGCCTATAACACTCTGCTCCCATGAAATGAACTTACATCAACTCAAGCGCTGTCAGGGAGATTTCACAGTGTCAAAAGCAAGATTTGATCCAGTAAAAGTAATTTGAGTTTGTTGAAACTCACTTTTTCTTTTACTTATGTATACAAACAAAGACCTATTTTGAGGCACTGTAACTGCTGCTACCACTAGGAATACAATCAATATTCAAAGTAATAGAAGCAACTTGGGAATGTGGTTTCTTTGTGTTGTCTTTGGTGTTTGAATCACAGCATCTGAATTCCTGCAAGCAAACAGATATGTGTTTTTAGCTGCATGTGGAGAGAAGCCTAAGAATTAATAGAAAATGACACATCCTCAAATGCAGTACCAATTAAAAACTCTTAGTTGTGACACAAGTTGCAGGAACATTTTCTTTAGGGGTCAGTCGCTACAATCCAAAGAAGCTGAACTGTGGAAGTAGCACCCCCTGTCCCTAAATACCTTGTTTATACAAATGAATTTCACTGTTTGGTTACTAGAAGAACCACGCAATGGTTTTGAGGCACACCCTGTTCTTTAGGAACTAACAGCTCCTCTGCAAGCTTTGGCAGGATTTCAGGTAATTTTATGTCTCCCCATCACTTCCAGCACCATAAGATTGAAATGTGGGCAAATTTTTTTGTTTGTTTTTTTGTTTTTTTTTTTTAATTTCCAGTCTCCAGTATTGGAGACTCTCTCATAGTATTGGAGTCACTTTCATTAGAGTAAAGTTAGGCTCCGCTCCAGGAAATGATGGCGATTTTGCCCACAAGAAACTTTCAGATGACATGATTATTTAAAACAGCTTTGTTTATATTCCAGAATGCTTGATTCTCTTTAAGAAATGAACTTAGTAAAAGGAAGCATAATTTTCCCTCCTCTGTTTATGTCTGTTTATTCTTGAAGGTTGTAGCAGGTAGCTTTTTGTCATAGATACTAAGTGACCAACCTAGGAAGGTTGCCCTCTTAGACTTGCTATTTGTGAATGGACAGGAACTCATGGGGCTGTGATGGCAGGTGGCTGTCTTGGCCACTGGGATCATGAAATGATTTGGTCTAATGCATTTAGTGTAAGGAGAAAGAAGAAGAGTAGGGTTGCCACTCTGGGCTTCAGGAGACCTAACTTTATGATATTCAAGAAACCATTCAGCAGACTATCCTGATAATTTGCTTTTGAGGGCTTACAAGTTTGTGAGTGCAGGTCTGTCTTTAAGAACCACCTTTTAGAAGCACAGGAGCAGGCAATCCCATTGCAGTGTAAGTAAAGCAAGAGGGGCAAAAGACCCCCTTGGCTCAACAGGGAAATCCTCAGCGAGCTCAAGAGGAAAAGAAAACTATATGACCTGTGGAAGTAAGGTCAAGATTTGCAGGAAGGTTACAGAGCTGTGGTTCATATATGCGGGGAGAAGACATGAAAGGCCAAAGTTCAATCAGAGTAGAGACTGGCTAGTGATCTGTTAGACAACAAGAAATGCTTTTTTAAGTATGTTAATAACAAGAGGATGTCTAAAGAAAACATTGGACCAATACTTGTTGAAGATAGTTAGCTGACTTCTAGGGATGAAGAAAAAGTGAAGGCATTCAATGTGGCTTTTGCCTCAATCTTTAATAATACTGATAGATCTGAGGCTTACCAATGCCCTGAGTCAGTGGACCACAAGTGCAGGAACTGTGAATTTCCATTTGGGGATGCTGAAGCTGTAAGGGACCAGCTGTATCAGCTGAATGTTCTCAAGTCCATGGGGCTTGGTGGGATTCATTCCAGAATACTGAGGGAACTAGTGAATATTGTGGCAGGGCTCCTCTTTATTATCTATTAAAGTCTTGGAGGTTCCTGCTGATTGGAAGAGAGCCAGTGTTATTCCAATTTACAAAAAAGGTGTGAGGAAAGAGCCAGGGAACTTGTCATGGTTTAGGAATGGTATTCCCAACTTCAGCGCCCCCATCGAGGTTCTCTAAATCAGGGCTGCTCTCTCACTCCTCTGCTTTCCCTCCCCATCCCAGCTGTGGTGGGGTAGAGTGGAGAATTTGAAAGCACAAAAGGTAAAGCTCATGGGTTAAGATAACAATTTACTGAAAACAGCAATGAGATAAAAGAATCAGTAACAGCAACAAAATTAATAACAAAAGCATACAAAAGAGAGAGTTATGTGCCAAAATGTACATTGTGAAGCCCACAACCCAACTGCAGCCATGTGGAGCCAACACGCCCCAAGCAGAAAAGAGCCCTTTCTTCTGGAAAGTGACTCCTTTCCCCCTGCTCTGGCAGTGAAGTGTTATAGAATAACTTCTGGGTCCTACGCATGCCCCCTCCTGACTACTGAAAAAATTAACTCTGTCCTGGTCGGAACCAAGACAGAGCTATAGACCTGTTTGCTAGTCTAATTTGAGTTCCTGGAAAAATTGTGTAGAAGATTATACTGGGTACTATTAGAAAGCATGTAATAAGCAATGCAGTCATCTGATGCAGTCAGCATGGTTTCACAAAGGGAAAGTCCTGTTTAATTAGTTTGCTATCCTTCTATGATAAGGTCCATCTAGTATATGAAGGGAAGGCAGGGGATGTAGTTTTCGTGGATGTTAGTTAGGCTTTAGATATTGTTAAGGGAACTTTCCTGTCCTGATACCCAGGAGCCACTCTGGCAGTCACATGTACACCACCTGAGCTGGGACCCTAGCGCCTTTCAGTGGGCAGCTCCAGAGCTGCTAAGTGCTCTGCTAACTCCGTACACACACCACACTCACACCATCAGACAAGATTTCCTCACTGACTCGGCACCATCTTTTCCATAGTACAATCTCAGACACTTTGGTCCTTAAAATAATTTAATCTTGGTGCAATAACTAAATAACAAAATCGCAGCTCATGCCAAATGCCTCCAAGGAGATACCTCAAATAAAGGAAACCCTGGACTTTTATACCATCATGAGTACAAGCTTGCAAGAGTCTAGTGTCCTTAGCTCCTGCTGTGTCTCTGAGTGTTAGTCCCCCAGCTGCAGGTTCCTATGCCCTTTGTTAAGCAAAGGTCAGCAATGCAGGGCCTCTTGCCTGGAGTTCCTGTCACCCAGAGCTCAACCTGCAGCTCCACTGCAGCTGGACCCAGAGCCACCTGCATTGAATCTATTCCTCAACAATACCATCCCTCACAACACCCTTCTGTATAAGTTGTCCAGCTGCAGGATGAGCGGGTTCACGGTGTGGTGGGTGAAGAACTGGCTGAGGGACTGAGCCCAAGGGTTGTAGTGACTGGGGCTACATCTGGTTGGTGACTGGTCACACCAGTGGTGTTCCTCAGGGCTCTATTCCAGGGCCAGTTCTGTTCTGTGTATTTATCCACCATCTGGATGCAGCAGGTGAATGCACCAGTAGCAAGTTTGCTGATTTCAAACTCGGAGCTGTTGTTGAATCTCTGGAGGGACAAGAGGCCTTGCAGAGGAATCTAGATTGATTGGATTGAACAGTCATTAATGGGATGAAATCTGACAAATCCAAATGCTGGATTCTGCACCTGGGATGGAGTAACAACAGGTGCAGGTATGAAGTGAGAGATGAGTGGCTGACCAGCTGCAGAAGGGGATGTGGGGCTGGCTGGTGCTGGGCTCAGTGTGGGTCAGCAGAGTACCAGGGCAGCCCCGAGGGCAAACCCCATCCCAGAACACCGAGCACGGCACAACCAGCCCAGAGGGGGGATGGTCCCGCTGGGCTCAGCCTTGGGGTGGCCTCAACGTGGGTCCTGCTGGGCCCTGCAGGTGGAGAGTGGAAGGGAAGGTCCTTCAGTACATCCTGAGGAGGGACACAAAGCTGGTGGGAAGGCTGGAAAATGTGTCCTGGAGAGTGGTGGAGAAATTTGGGCTTGTCTAGTTTGGAGAAAAATAGGCTGAGGGGTGACTTCGCTGCTCTCTGCAGGTTCCTGAGGAGGGAAAGGGCACAGGGAGGTGCTGAGCACCTCTCCCTGGTATGCAGTGACAGGATGTGAGGGATGATCCAAAGCTGTGCTGGAGGATGTTTAGACTGGACATTACGAAACACTTCTTTACTTGAGAGGGTAGTCAGACTTTGGAACAGGCTTCCTGGTGAGCTGATCAGTGCCCTCAGCCTGTCTGTTTAAGATGCATTTGGACAATGCCCATAACAACATAGTTTAACTTCTGGGCAAAGGAGCAGTTCAGCTTTGTGAATCAGGAGGAATTCTACTGAAACCAATGACTTTATCTTGGTTCTATTCATTTCTAAAGAAGGAGAAATAGATCTAACATACATAATGACTAGAGAAAGCATTTTAATAAACATGTAAGATATTCTATGACTATATGATTCATACAAGCAGATTTAAGTTAGATACAGCACCTGGTGTAAGCAAGAAAAAGGCCATTTCAGAATCCAGGTGCAGTCTTATAAATACTGTTTCTGCAATATCAGTAGTCTGATCCTGTTTTATATCCATCTGGCAAGAAACAAATTTTCCAGAAATCATGGGAAGCCTCAGAAAAGATAACAGAGATTGGGGATGGGTCCCTGGTACAGGTGGCATGCTACCATTCTTTCCCAACCTTAAAATTGTCTTGTTTTCAGTAATTCCCATCATCATAAGAGAAACTGTCTGTTATTCAAACCATATCAAGGTTTTTTTCACAGTGGAATCTTATGTTGCCTGAAAGTAGAGGCTGCTGTATGGTAGTCTAAGGGATTCAGACATAGTTACAAATTTGGTGCAAAGTTCAGGAATCACACATTCAGGTATAATACCGATTCTGACCAAATTTCTACCGAAATTTTACACATTACTCAAGAATATTTAATTCTTACAAAAGATACTAGAGCTGCAGATCAAGGTGATTTTATTTCCTTGTCCACAGGTTGTGTCAATGTCATAAACTTAAGGCACGGAAAAAAATCTAGCAGATCCAGTCCCTGAATCTGATTCAGCTCATATTTGGAGACAGTTATATATGCATGCGGTGATGCAATGCTCTGCAAAAATATCTGACTTCTTGATCCTGGAAAATTAATGTAATCAATAAACTTATTCCTGTATTTTTCCCAGTATTCCTGCCAGGCTGTGTAAATGTTTCTAGGATTACACAAGCAGCAGTTTGCTGATATAAATAAGAAACATCTATTTGATGCATCCCCAGGTGACATAAAGCTGTGTGTTAAGACCTTTAATGTGGAATTCTCATCTTTCAGATTGAGACACCTAGATTTAGGTGGTTTATAGGTTTACATAGGTGTCTGCATGTACACTGTACTTACACTTGTATCACAGACACTGGGGCTCTAGTGCATACCCTAGAGCTGACCCTAGCAATTCAAGCTACAGTATAGCTTTATATACCTTCAAATACCTTTTTAATAGATTCCTCAGTCCCTTTGCAGTATCAGTTCACATTCCAAACATTTTCCTAAGGCTACTCGCAGGCCATGAACCTGGATACAGTGTACATACTATGGAAATAAAGGAACATATATAGAGATTTTGCTTTATTAATGATTAGTTGTCCTCTGTCAGGTTTCTTTTTTCATTTTGTACTCTTTCAAACAGGTTTTTGACAGAGTAATATTTTAACTAATGTAAATTTTAAACAACTACATAAATAATGAAAACCATAAGCATTTTGGAGTACATCTTATTTTTCATGGATATTTTCCATAATATTTTATCAGAGGTTGCATTTGCTCTTACGTAATGGAAAAGCTTTCCAGTACCATTGAAAATGATTAGGAGCAGCAGGTTACTAAACAGCTAGAGATTTCACAGAAACTGCTGTGCTAACCCTTCTTACTTGATTTAATATAAAGTGAAATGTGCTTGACTGGAACATATATGCTTTGACTATTGTGCTTGAACCACATCGCAAAGGCAGAATTGAAACCATACGTTAATGGAATGCGGATATTGATGACAGGAAGGATGTTCTCATAAACAGAGGTTGGAATCCATATATCCCTCCTCCTTCTGCTTGTTTTCATCTGCTGGCTAAGTAGATGATCCCACGAATTAGTTTGTATCAGTTCTTGGAAATAAGCCCAATAGTACTGTGGACCACAAGAAAGGTAACTACTTAAGGACAGCAGCAGAAGCAGCAGCAAGGGTTGTAAAATATTAGCACAAATGTGAATTTTTACAAAGTCCTGTGTGTGAATGCAACCCTCTATTGTCAAGGTAAAAGTTTTTTTAGTGCCAATAGACACATTTTTCTGCTGTGATGTTTAACTGCTGACAACAAGCACAGAAGAAATAATTTAGTGTCAAGCAGTTAATTTGTCTTCATATAAGTGGAGTAAGAGCTGTATAATATATATTTGATTGGTTCAAGACAAGTTTTATCTGGATTAAGAAAATGGCTGCTGTGAGATGACCTCTGAGAAAATAGTCCTCATCCTCACAAAGCAAATAAATGTTTTCCCAAAATGTACTTTTCTCATAATAATCATAAATTAAACTGGCATCTGTTTTGCTGTAACTCTGTTAATACAAGCAATGGGTTTATTTTGCATTTAACTTCTCATTAATTAAAATATATTTAAGAGGCCTGATAGTAAATACATTAAACATTATATAAGAATTTTCACCATTTTAGAAAACTTGCAAGAATGACTTTTCATCTCTGTGGCTCATAACAGTCAATTGGCTCTCTAGTAAAATTAAAATTGCATTAGAGTCTTGTGGAAGACTATTTTCTGGAGCTTTAGTGTAAAATAATGACTTGAAATGTCACTTTTCTGCTAAATGACAGGCAATCCATGAAATTTCCCAGTGATAGAGAAACCTTACCTTCAGTTTGTTGGTGGCTGGGTCCTGGCCATGGAGATAGTGACGAGGTAGTGTTAGGAGCTTGTGTGCATCTCTTTGCTTACAGCATCACTTTGCTTACAGAACCTGTTAATGGGTAATCTGTTATCAGTGAATTATGGGATTGGGGTGGGAGACTGTAGAGAGAAGGCTGTGAGTCTTAGATTCGGTTGTTCCATCTCAGTAGACAACATGTTTGAACTTCACAGGTCATGTATTCTTTTAATTAATTTCTCGAGAATGGGATGTCATAAAAAATAAACGTGGAATACAAGCATGTCTCCAAAAAGATGATGATTAGATATTAGTTAATTCAAAAGAATGATTTTAAATATGTAAAGGACACATTTATAAAATTGTTCTGACTAGTGTATAAGCACTGTGCCTTTCAGAATAAACTAACAAAATTCACCTGGTGGACATATTTATTTCCTTCTGCTTTTGTTTTAATGCAAATCTATCCTGCTTTTCTCCAGCCGATTCTATGCTCTTTCCAGGTAATTCTTAATACAGCTGATTTTTTTTTTTAAATGTCAAAACCCAGATAGGTTCAGTTAGAAAGAATACTTGAGGGGAAAAAAAAGGAAAGATGAAATCTTCTGTGTTTAATCTTCATAGAAAAGACTGACACACAAGCCATATGTGGCAGGATGAGGGTAGGTAACCCTTTAGGGGGAAGGGAAAGAGTAATTTTGTCAAGAGATGCACTAAGTCAAGAGAAATATAATTCAAAATGAGCTGGATTTGGCTAGAACTTGTCCAGATTCCTCCTTTGTATCATGCCCATTTTTTCTTTCTCTCATACTCTGCCTATTCTGCATTCAGTAAAGCGAAGAAATTCCTAAAGGTAGGATTTTTATACTCTTATGTGAAAATAAGCAAGAGTAAGCAGTTACGTTGACTCACAGTCTCAATGTTGTCGAGTTAGCTGGAATTACTGTCCAGAAATAGCTGTTTAATTAAATTTTTAAAAAGTAATTATATGCATATCTTTCTTTAAGTGAACAAACATAACTGCTCAGTGCTACCACGTTAGGTGAAAACTATTCAAGAATTTCCTTCACTGAAAATAGCTGAAATTCCTCCCTTTGTACTTAGTTGAAGGGCCCAGAGGATGCATTGTCTGTGTCCCACCCCCCGCATGCCCTTTCCCCCTCCAAAAAACCTCAGACAAGCAAACAAATAAACAAATAAACAAACGAACAAACCCACAAAAAAATCCCAGATACTGTAAAAGCAATGCAATTCAGGAGCAGCAAGACAGCTGGTGAACAGAAAGTTGGTGCAGTTTGCTTACATGGAAGAACCTCAATCTTCTTAGTTTGCAGAGCTGTAGATACACTTCTAATGTCTTCAGTTCATCCTCGAAGCACAAACAAGATTTCAGCTGATTTGTAAACATGAATGCAGAAGATCCAGCTGTGGGAGGAAATGACTAATAAGGAATGCATGACAGCTTGACTTACTGTTGACTTCTTGGGTGACCAGTTCAAATAGCCAGAGGATGTGTTAACTAAACCAACAACCAGATTCCAGTGGATGGAGGTTATGACAACATTTGTCTTTCCAATCCCACGCCTGCTGACACAGACACAGGGTAGATTTCTGCTGGTTTTGTAGACTCTCTGACACGTGGAGCAGTCTCGAAGTTTGCATAGCTCATTTTATCTTTTGATACAGAGTAAGAGCAAGAGAGAGGAAGTTACCTAAACAACCAAATAGTGAATAGCTCTAAGCCCATGCAGATTATACTATTTCAGTTTGGTTTAGAATAGGTTGTACATTTTGGCAATTGCCTAGCAAGTTAGAAAGAAAAAACTTCATTCATACTAAGTAATTTAGTCAAGATATTCCAGACAAAATGATGCAAAGCATTAAAAAAAAGTATCATGATCCTTGTCTGAGCTTTTCAGTAAAACCAGATCTTTCTTACTGGAGTACCTAACTAAGGGGACCTAATTTGCAGGCTCAGAGAGGATTCAAGCTCTTAAGAGTCTCTGCTGTGCTCAACAAGATCATACTGGTTACAGATTTTTTAAAAATTTTTTTTAGGACAGAAGTCATAGGAATGACTTTAGAGACACTTATTTTAGTCACTTCTGTTTTAGAAGAGCAATAAAGAAAAAATGATCTGTCATTGTGACATAGTATTGATGTAATCACTGTTTCAACTTGTTGCAAAAAAATTAACTCTGCATCCTTCCACTGTAATGACAAGCAAAGTACACAGCTGTCCATTTTGTAAGAACAGAATGTTCCATGTGAAGGAATTTTCTCCTCAAAAGTTTCTATTAAATTTAGAGGTATTGCCTCACTTTTTTTTTGTGAAAACTGAGGCAGAGAGTGTTGTGTGTAACCTCTGGTTACCTAGAAAGTCTAAATTAGAAATTGTGTTCAGATCACAAGTGGGAAGTGCCAGATTGCAAGGAAATCTGTCTTCTTAATGCTTTTATTCTTTTCAGTTTTGTCATTTACTGAAAGCTGCTTCAGCTGGATCCCTGTAAGTCTATAGGGCCTGATGGGATTAATGCAAGAATTCCTAGCTCTGGCTGATGTTGTCAAGCTCTCAATGATTTTGAATGGTCTTGGGAATATGGAGAGTTCCCAACTGACTGGAATCTGGTGAACACTGTCCCAGTTTTCAAGAAAGGCAAGAAGGATGACCTTGGAAACTACAGGCCTGTCAGTCTCTCTTCAGCACCTTGTAAATTTATGGAGAAGATTATTCTGCCAGGTATTGAAAAGCACCTGAAAGACAACAGAGTCATTGGTCACAGCCAGCAGATCCTGCTTATCAAACCTGATTTATTTTTGCGACAAGGAAAGGGACACCTCAAGGAATAATAGAGGGCTGGCTAACCACCAATGATATGGAGCTCAACAAGGGCTAGTGCTGGATTCTGCACCTGGGATGCACCACCAGTGGATGTATAGACAGACTGGAGAATGAGAGTCTGGAGAGCAGTGCCATGGAAAGGGCCCTGGGGTCCTGGTCAGCAGCAAGTTGAACACGAGCCAGCAGTGCCCTGGCAGCCAGGAGGGTCAACCCTGTCCTGAGGTGCATCAAGCACAGCATCGCAAGCTGGGCAAGCAAGGGGATTGGCCTGCTCTGCTCTGCACTGGGGCGGCCTCACCTCGAGTGCTGGGGGCAGTTTTGGATGCTGCAATATAAAGAAGATATTAAACTATTACAGAACATTCAAAGTACGGCAACAAAGATGAAGGGTCTGGAAGGGAAGCCGTATGAGGAGGAGCTGAGGTCACTTGACCTATTCAATCTGGAGGAGACTGAGGGGAGACCTCACTGCAGTTACAACTTCCTCATGAGGGGAAGAGGAGAGGCAGGCACTGATCTCCTCTCTGGCCAGTGACAGGACTTGAGGAAATAGTGTGAAGCTGTGTCAGGGGAGGTTTAGGTCAGATATCAGGAGAAGGTTTTTCACCCAGAGGGTGGTTGGGCACTGGAACAGGCTCCCCAGGGCAGTGGTCACAGCACCAGCCTGACAGGGTTCAAGAAGCATTTGGACAGTGCTCTCAGACACATGGTGCAACAGTTGGGGCTGTCAGAGCTGCCCCTGTTTGCAGACTTAATTGGTGTTAGTAGACTTGTGGGCTACTGACAGTATATACTTTTTAGATCTAAAATCTAGACCATATACACATAAGCATAATGCCTCTTTATTGCTTTTTCTTAAAGTAGAAAGATTTCTTGCCATAGAAATTACTGTAAAGTTCATTGATGAAATATGATGACCTGCTGGAGAATAGGAGAGCTCTGCAGAGGGATATGGATAGGCTGGATCAATGTGCCAATGATACGAGGTTCATTAAAACAAAATGCTGAGTTCTGCCCTTGGGTCGCGACAACCCCAGGCAGTGCCACAGGCGGGGGCAGAGTGGCTGGGAACGACCTGGTGACAGCAGCTGAACATGAGCCAGCTTGTGCCCAGGTGGCCAAGAAGGCCAGTGGCATCCTGGCCAGGATCAGCAATAGTATGGCCAGCAGGGCCAGGGCAGGGATTGTCCCCCTGTACTGGGCACTGGTGAGGCCACACCTCGAGTGCTGTGTCCAGTTCTGGGCCCTTCACTGCAAGAAAGACACTGAGGTGTTGGACTGAGCCCAGAGAAGGGCAACGGAGCTGGGAAAGGGTCTGGAGGAAGAAGTCTTTTGAGGAGGGACTTAGGGTTGTTTAGCCTGGAGAAAAGAAGGCTCAGGGGAGAATACCTCACTCTCTTCAACTGCCTGAAAGGAGGCTGTAGTGAGATGCGGGCTGGTCTCTTCTGCCAGGCAACCAGTGAGAAAAAGGCCTCAAGTTGCTCTGGTAGAGGGTTATACTAAGATATTAGGATTTTTTTTTCATGGCAAACATGGTCAAACTTTGGAACAGGCTTCCCAGAGAAGTGGTAGACTTACTACCCCTGGAAGGGTTAAAAAAATGTTTATGGCACTTTTGGACATGGTTTATTGGTGTCACGGTGGTGGTGCTATGATGAATACTGGATTTGATCTTAGAGGCCTATTCCAACATTAACAATTCTATTATTCTGTGGTTTTATATATTATATTTTACAAACATTTAGAATCAAATTTGGCCAATATAAGTCAACAAAACTGATTTATCAATGAAATGCTGACTTATCCCAGTTGAGGTCTAAGGTCATTAAAATGTATATCCCATAAGTCTTTTTCTGAAATGCTAATTTTTAAAGTATCTGAGAAGTAAGCTACAAGTTGAATATTAATGGCTTTTAAGATGTTATATACAGAGAGACATCACATATATGTATGGCATATATATATGTGTACCTGCTCTCTGAGAGTAAGTTACAATCATGATTATGGCACTGGATTAGGAGTCAGAACATCTCAGACTTAGGCATCTCTAAAAGATGCTCGCATTCAGCACTGCTAGTTTTGAACAGACTGTTTTCTGGTATTTGTCAGTTTTGATTATGACAGAGGGAAGCAGGTGGCTCAGGCATAGCCTTATACCAGCATGTAAATTCAGCTTCTTGATCACATGCCAAAACAAAAAACCAGTTTTCAAATCAAGCTGCAAAATTACTTCAGTTGTATGGACCCACTGCTCAAATGTATAAAGCTGGCAAATGAAAGGAAGAGCAACACTTTTATTGTTTGTATCTTAGATCATTTGAGGTAGTAAACACTGAAAACTTAGGCGTGTTTAGAAGGTGCATAAAAAACTTATTGTTAAAACTGTGTGATGTTTTCAGCTAAAGTAAAAATAATCCTGGGCTTGTTATAAGGTGTCAGTGACATCCCAGTGACAGCATAAGCAGATTGTTGTTACCAGTGGTTTTTCTTCCACCCGTTGTTTTTCTATCTGAATTTCATTTGTTCTTTCTTTGCTCTGTGTCTTATTATATTTATTTTCTTGTTCTGTGTGTCCTTTTCTGTGCGTCATTTAAAATTCACTTTCATAGTAGGATTGTCTCCCTCTCTCACTCCCCTAGGAAGAAAACAAACATGACAACCACAATATTCGGGTGGACCCACATTTAAATAAAGAGTCTTTCCATCCTTTCACAAAACACAAAGTACTTGTCTAACTGATCTTGGTTATGCTATTTGAAATATTCAGACTTGCCAGGAGTACTGAACACTGCTTGTCTTCAGATACAATAATGGTTATCAACCTAATTTTTTTGCATCACAGCCTTTTCTATTCCCATCCAGGCTCCATTGTTTTGATGTTTAAATCTTCTGCAAATAATTTTTTTTTTCATTATTGGTCTGGTTTTTTATTATTACTTTTACAGCGGGAGGTAGGACATAGAGTGATAGAAAAAATTACCCAATTAGATGTTAAAGCTAATGATGTTTTCAGTACCAGAAAAAGAATCATGGAAATCATGAACTTATCCTTTCACATACTGTAAAGTTAGTAATTTCTGATTAGCTGTGCCATTAAATATTGTGTATTGATTCTTAGGAAATTGAAATAAACTTATTCCTTTAATGTAAAACCTCTATGCAAGTGAAGACCCATTAAAGTCACTTCATGACATTTGGCTTTTAACTTAGCCAGACCTGAGAGATGAAATTATTCCATGTGATGTTAGACCAGCGGTGAGTCATCCAACAATTTAACTTGTGCAACAATCTTCCTTGCCATTCCAAGAGCAATAATACCATCCTTTGCTTCTGTAGCTTTATTCTCAGGTAGACTTTTGTAGACCATCTGCTGTGCAGTTTTTGGTAGAACAACTGCATACCAGCCTGTAAAGTTTTCTTCTTGCAATTTAGTATATAGCCTCTGGAGATACAGGGTAACTGAATTTGGCAAAGAAATTTTACAAGATGAGGAAATAAGTCAAGGTGAAAATATGTAAAAATTTTAATGTGATGAGTTACAGTCTGTATCTACATACATCCTGGTAAATAGGTTTTCACAGTTTACACAGTTTAACTACCTGGTAATGCTCACTCCTATTATTGGCTTGATGTTGCATGTCAGTAGATGATAGAGGTTTAAAATTGCTTAACTGAAAAATCTTGTAAGGAGTTTCAAATGTTTCAGTAGATTTAACTCATTGAAAATATGTGGTTTGTTCAAATGCTGTGTACCTTTTCCTGGGCAGAATAGAACTCTTCTCAGGTCTCCAGTTCTTGATACACTATGCAAGAAGCAGTAGCAAGATTTTAGTTTTCAGAATAGATATATGTTTAGAAGTGACTTCCACAGGGATATCCACAGTGTATTTTGAAAACTAAATGATATGCTGACTTTATATTTTTATTCAAAATAATATGCTTTAAGTTTTAATGATCCTATGTAGAGTACCTCAAGAATATTGTAAACTGCCATAGGACTTGATGGAAGCTTTGGTAAGAGATGCTGAACTCAGTAAAAAATGGAATAGTATTTAACATTATTGAGTTGTTCCCTATTATTCAGTGCTATAGCTGGTTAGCTTTAGGTAACGGATCAGTATATGTGCTCACCCAAGCCTGAGAATGCTCCATTAGAAAAGACTGAGAAGTCATTGTTAATTAGTCTTAGAAGAGAATGCAGAAATAAAAGATTTTGTTTTCTACAAATGTGAAGGATTATTGAAATTAAGAAAATAAACTCATTTCTTAATGCATTTGTGCAACAGTATGGGAAATTTAAGGTGAACAAGAAAAAGAAATCCTGCAGTTTATAAAGACGGATAAATTCTCGAGCAAATATTTTTTGAGCTTATTCTGGGATCTCCATTACTGAACACCTTAAAAATTGGGTCCAAAAGCCATCATTCAGGAATGATAAAGGGAAAAACCAACTTTGGCAGTGGCATAGACTAGAAGTCTCCATCAGGACTTTCAGACTGTACCTGAAGGCTTCTGCAACAAAGTTGAGATTTGTGCCCCAGGATTTGTATCTCAAATGATAAATACTTCATGTAAATATAATTTCATACATAGATGTAAACACTGCTCATGCCTTACCATTCCCCAAATATTTTTCTCTTTTAAGCTGCTCAGTTTCAGGAAATTAATTGGGATGTTCTGCAGTGCATGTTGTAATCTGATTTTGGGTTACATTTTGTCTTGTTTGAACAACGTTTAATGTCAGAACCATGCCTGCCTTTAGCATTGACCTAATTTTTAAGACCACAGACAGATTTTGTAATTCTAATAGATCAGAATAAAACTGAAGTATTATTTAAAACAATGAGCCATGATCAAGAGTTATTAATTCTACAAGTATGAGACTTTTCTATTCCCATAATTTTTTGTTTCTATTTTTAGGCAAATAAAGTGCAACTTTAAAAAATTTCCCTAGAAATTTAATGTTACAGTGCTTGTTTATTGCACAAAAATCAACTACGTTCGATACATTTTTTCCATTCCTTTGTGGACAGGTCAAATCCTGCAGAACATCCGTTCAACTGAGTGGTGCTCTTTTTAGGTTTTATGGACTGAGGAATAGCCAGAAATATACGGATTCCAGTCTTCATTCATGTCTGTCCCTTGTGGATCAGCTGTCACTTCTATTGGTAGATAGTCTGCAGACCATGTCTAGGTAGTAGGAGGAAAAACAATTCTTCATATTTAAAGCAAAGAATAGGCTGTTAATAGGTTGTCTCTTGGTCCATGCTTTCTTTTTGTGTGGCAGACAATTGCCACAGAAAGGGTCTGGGTGCAGTCTTGATCCACAGCAGTTCAGGAAAGTTCTTCTCAGCTGATAAGATTGGAGCTTCACTGGGGTGGCTGTGAAGCACTTGCATCTGACAGCGTAAACACTGCTGTGCAAGCGACCCCGTAAAGAGGAGCAGGTGAGGAAGCAAGCAGCCCAGATTTAATTTGGTTTCAGTAAGGACTGAAAGTAAGGTAAAAATGGAGGAAATGGGGTTTTTTTGCATGTAAGTAAAGAAATGTTGAATAATAAGAATAACAATTGGCTGTAATTAAACTTCCTGAAGTGAAGCAGCAGTAAGGTAGAAGGAGAATAAGGATAGAAGTGAGATATTTTGTAGGGGTTATTATTGTCTGTCAGTTCTGCTTGATCCCTAATGGAACGAGAGCCTTTCAACAGGAGTGGCCTAAATGAAAAATGGAAAAGAAAATAAGAATATGAGAAACAAACCGAAGATTCCATTCTCAAAGTGCTGAGCAAATCTGCCTTAAAATATGAGAGGGTATTAAAGAAAATTGCCCAAAAGCCAAAGACTCTTTTCCATTCAGATCACAAGAATTCTACGAGCAATGATAACATTTTAATATATTTGCCCTCTTGCACACTCAAAGTGCAGAAGCTGTAGGCATGAATGCAACCACGCAAAGCAGAATAGAACTACTTTAAAACCTGAGTTATTGTCTACTCAGTAATAAGACATTTGATATCTTTCAGGGAATTATAATGTTGTTGTAAAAATGTTTTCCCAGCCTGACACTTAGGTATTCAATCCAGCAGCACATTTGTTTTCATAATATTTGAAAAACTCATTTGGTTCTTTTTCAAATTATAGTAGTGCAAATGAATAAACAGAAACAAAACTAAAACAAAAGAAAAAGGAAGTTACTGCTTTCAGATGTTCTTCCACACTTCTTTTAACTCAAGCATTGCATTGTTTTTTTAAATGTAATTTTGGAAGCCCTTCCAATCCACCCTGTAGTGGTTGTGGACTGGTACTTTTGGCTACTCAGAGAAATAAACATTTTAGAATAACTAAATGCATAATTTTGGAAAAACTGCTCCTGCACATGTTTAGCCACAATATACTCAACCAGAAATGTCAGACAGTTCTAAAACTGGAACATGTGGAAGCTGCACTGAGACATATAATAATAAGCCACAACAGGGGTGCACATTAGCAGATTGCTGGTATACTTCTTGGATGTGATGTTAGTCTGGAGACCAAAGTCTGAGAGACTTCAGTGTCTTCAGAAGTGGGTTAATAACTTTCATGATTTAACTCCAGCTGGCAACTAAGCCCCACACAGCCACTGACTCTCCCCAACAGGGGAATAGGGGAGAGCACTGGAAGGGTGAAAGTGAGAAAAAGTGTGGGCTGAGACAGAGACAGTTTAATAGGGAAAACAAAAGCTGCATACACAAGCAAAACAAAACAAAGAATTCATTCACCACTTCCCACGGGCAGGCAGGTATTCAGCCATCCCCTGGAAAGCAGCATCCCTCACACATAACAGCGACTTGGGAAGACAAATGTCATCACTTCAAATGTCCCCTCCTTCGTCCTTCTTCCACCAGCTTCACATGTTGAGCATGATGCCCTGTGGGATGGAATATCCCCGTGGTCAGCTGGGATCAGCTGCCCTGGGTGTGTCCCATCCCATCTTCTCCTGCACCCTCAGCCTCCTCACTGGTGGGGTGGGGTGGGGTGAGGAACAAAAACGGCCTTGACCCTGTGTGACTAAAACATCCCTGTATAGTCAACACTGCTCTCAGCGCAAATACATAACACAGCCCTGTACTGACTACTTTGAAGAAAATTATTCTAGACAAAATCAGAACATTAGAACATGCCTGCACATCATGATTAATTTGTCTTACACATGCAGCTTGAAAGTTAACTTCACTGTACTCTTCAGAGTTTCATGTATTGTATCTTTCACTTTGAACAATAAAGATCAGTAAAAGAATAATTGAGAATATATATAGTACATAAGTGTATATAGGATATATAGTGGTTTAAGTAGTTTAAGATGTAACAGCTATTATAAAAAGAAAATTTTAAAAAGCAGCAGCTAATACGGAATATTGAAGAGACCTGCTTTAGCTTTTGCTTGTGTAAATTTAACTACCTGGTAATGCTCACTCCTATTATTGGCTTGATGTTGCATGTCAGTAGATGATAGAGGTTTAAAATTGCTTAACTGAAAAATCTTGTAAGGAGTTTCAAATGTTTCAGTAGATTTAACTCATTGAAAATATGTGGTTTGTTCAAATGCTATGTACCTTTTCCTGGGCAGAATAGAACTCTTCTCAGGTCTCCAGTTCTTGATACACTATGCAAGAAGCAGTAGCAAGATTTTAGTTTTCAGAATAGATATATGTTTAGAAGTGACTTCCACAGGGATATTCACAGTGTAATCATACCTAAGGTATTTCGTAATCTCCCTTATCCATCTGGTATTTTGTAATCTTCCTCAGCCAAAAACCCATAAATTTTGTGGATGTGTATATTGTTTCTGCAAAATACTTCCCAGAGAAACTGCAGAGTAGCAGTACTACATGTCGCTTGATTTTAGTGTCTTTTGTTTTGGTGTTTTTTTT